>OU343220.1:316707490-317049157 GCA_910596185.1 Chrysanthemum makinoi | reverse complement strand
AAATAAACACAATCAATAACCAAGAATAACAATAAACATAAAACAAGAACACAACGAAAACCAAAAAAACAACCTGAATTAGGGTTTGATACAGAAAACCCTAATTAAAACAAGAAACAATACTCCGAGACTCAATTGAATAACAAGATCACAAGATTTGTTATCAATTGAACCAGTAATCAACAGAATCGAAAAACCCCCAAAAATTAGAAACCCTAATTTTTGAGAAATACAAATTACTCTCCAGATCTTATCAATCCAAACACAAAACCACTGGAATAATCCTCAAAACAACAAGATCTAAACAATAGATCAAGAACCCCCAAAAATGAAGGAAACCCTAATTTTTCAAAAAACGTTTTCAAGCTTTGGTATAGAGCAACCTGTCTCTGATACCATGTAAAAACATATAAACCAAAGCTAATACACTTGTAAAACAGATTTAGAATGAACCCAGCCAACCTCCCCTTGGCTCACTCTTTTATTAAATGAATCAATTGCTAATATAGCAAGTATGGTTTACAATACAGAAACTGAAGAAATATAAAAACAACTGAAGGGTTTCCTCACAACTAACAATCACCAGAACTTAGAGAGAGATACACAATATTTTGCACACAGATATTATGAGTTTGTCAGGAGAGATAATGAGAAGTCCAGCTTATATACTCTTGACTATCAAAGATGCACTTTACTCCCTTGAAGTTATATCACGGATACTGCATCAGTCCTTTAACTTTAGAGAAACACCACTATTAGCCCTTTAAGTTGATAAAGCTTATATTCAACATGTATCTTTGAGTAGCCACTCCGGCCACAATAAACACAATGACATCATTTCAAACGATATGGAAATTGACTCATTCAAACATATTCGGGACGGATTAAGTGGGATAGACCTAATAACTCTTTTTCAATAGCGGTTATGGGGAGATTTGAAGTCAATGCAAGTTTCGCATAGTCGATAAGTCAAAGGTTTGATTAATTTAGCTTTTATACAGCTTACACAGCTTTCTAACGCCCTAATGGGATTTAGAAGTTCCATTGATAAAAGTTTTAACACGAAAACATAACTTTATTATTTTTAGATAATTATATACTCTTTAACATTCTTGACTAATAACACTAATATTTAACTACACAAATAAAGGGGACTCTCCTTGTTAAGAAAAGGCTTTACGTTTTACTTAAAAGAAAAAAAAAAAAAAAAAAAAAAAAAGTTAAGAACTTATATAAATTTACCTCCCATCGGGGAAAACCTGTTGAGATTAGCAGCTTAAACACAAATGAAAGACAACTTGATACTACTCCAAAAATTGACATTCTACATACATTGTAGTATATAAACAAGAATAGTTTCTTCTCATTGATCTATGTGGGATTGAAAGCAATCAACCTTTTGACAACGCATATCTTACATTTGTAGCAATGTCATTCCATTTCATTAGCTCGTATCTTGCATATAGACGCCAATAGACTATGTGTGTGATCGAGTTGACCATTGGTAGAACATCACCTCGTAATTTATTCAATGTATAGCCACGCATTCCTCCTCTCGGATCTTGATGCCAATCGTAAACCACCTGACAAGCAATGGCTTAACATCGCCAATCGTGACTGGTTCTGCCGTTCTGGTTCAACCACAATATTATCTCGTTCGTCTGGCCCTCCCATAAGCAACCACCATCAACTATGAACTTGTCATGCGTTGAGAAGGTTGAATGTCACCCATGGCCCACTGGTAACATCGAATCATCAACTCTAGCCATGAGTTGTGTATCAATTAAATATGCTTTTCGAATCGCGTAACAACATCAGGGTGATTCTGCTTAATCCGCTCGCTCGTGTGATTACTCAATGAAATGCGTTAAAGAATGCGTTTTAGTTTGATGATTAACCCAATGGGCTAAAACTTCACCCGGGCCATGTTTAAGCACTCATGTAATCTAAGTATCAAACTATATAGTAGGGGCGTTCATCAGTTTGGTTATCGGGTTATACGGTTTATTCGGTTCGGTTAGTTTGGTTAAAAAAATATACTGGGTAATACTGAAAACCGAACCGAACCGAATTCAAATTTAATTCAACCGAACCAAATAACCAAAAACAGAACCCCTATAACCAAAAATCGAACCAAATAACCGGAATTGCATAATTTTAATTATTATTTTATTTAATTATATATATTTTTAGCACAAATTTTTTTAAGCTTAAATAATGTTATATTTATACTAAGAAAGAGTTTTATTAATTTTTTTCATATAAATACATAGAAAAAATATAAATTTTTATGAATTCGGTTTTCATTGGCAAAACCATATCCAAACCGATAACTAAATATTTTGTTCGGTTCGGTTCGGTTTTGAACAATTCGGTTCGGTTACGAATTCGATTCAGCTTTTCGGTTCGGTTCAGTTGCGATTTTCGGTTACTATGGATATTATCCAATCCGTGAACGCCCTTACTATATGGTAGGGGCGTAGCTATATGGGTGCCTTGGTTGGCCATGACCCACCCATGAAGATTTGTAGTAATGTATATTTTATAACTATTTGTATTAGCCCATTCCTGGGTAGACAAATTTATACCATTTTAGCACAACCAAAGGCAAATTAATCATCAAGACTCCGTTCTTTAGTGTAACGTTGGTTTTTTAAATAACTACTATTTGCAAAAAATTTAAGACCTATGTTACATAAATGATGACCACTTGTATTATTGTTTTATGTTACATGTTGGCCTACCAATAAATAAAATCTTGGCTACGTCACTGCTATATGGTACACTATGGTGCACGACCACTGATAATAATACTAGGTTAGGTTTTCATATTTATAAAAGAATTTAGGATAGACCAACTGTTTATTATGTTTACCTTTTATATGAGTAAATAAATAGCAAAAAGCACCACTTAGTGAAACACTACGACTCGACCGCCATATATTGTGTGAATGAAAAGAGAATAAGAGAACGTTAAAACATTCTTAGATAAGTCTAATGAAAATTTGAAGCTAAACCGCGTCACATAATCGATATAAATATTTCCAGATCAATCTTTGATAAAGAAACATGCCTAGTAACCTTTTTGGATGCACTATAGGAATCGGGGCTTTCAGCCACAACTTTTTTGGTTTTAGAGACGAGGAAGTCGTTGCTAAAGACTTTTAGCTGCAACTTTTTCGGTTTTACAGATGACATGCTGTCGTGACTAAAAAATCTGATTTTAGTAGTGATGTTGAGTTACTTCATGTTTATCAATAAACAACCACTCAGCTCTGGCGCCGTCAAAGACATTAAGTTCAAAGGTTTGATAATTAGTAAATGAGTAAACAAATAATACCTTAATTATGACATAAAGTTAACCTTTTACATCCAACCATAAACTTCACTCATTATATAAATAAAAATGTTGAAACAGTAAATAACCAAACAATACAATTGAAGATAAACAGATTGGAGGGTGAATTCTATGGTGAACACCAGCTAAGTTTGAACTCGTAGAAGCCACGAGGAGTCGTTGTATCAAGAAAACTTAAAGAAGAACTTGTAGCAGGATACGCGACGATTGTTTTCACAGCATCGATGTTGAAAGGCACTGAAACCCCACATGTGAAACTGCTCATTTCAATGTTAAACTTGCTTGATAATTTGAGTGCTTCCCTCATCTTAAGAAAGAACCATTCATTGATGGAAATACCCAATGCGAGAGATAGCTCAATTTGCTCGAGAGGAGTAGTTGTAAACAAGAGATGAGGGGTGGCTGCAAAGCTTACGTGCTTGTAAGTAAGTAAATTTGGAGCATAAACTTGTACCTTGATTTCCTCGACGAGTGAAAAAGATAACATCTACTTCCGCAACGTAAGACATGTGATATCCTAGATCTCCACACTAGACCACTTGATTTCAAGGTTCAACTCCTCTAGAAAGGGGAAGTCAGATTTGATCATATTGGAAAATGCATCATCTAAGTACACATTATGTAATTCTAACACACTCAAGCTCCTATCCCACATTAACGTGGTTGTGTTATATAGGAGCGAGAGTAGAGATGGGACATGATCAATTTCCAAAATATTAACCCAACCACCACAACTTTGACATACTATAACCTCACGGAGATAACGGAGGTTATTTACCTTGATTTCATCGAAGCCTGGGTTACGTCGAGGATGATCTTTTTAAGTAACTCATTCTTAGAGCACAAGGTATGGTAGCCATTTAACATGCCTTTCGTCGTGCCATTCGTGAGCCACCATACCGGCCAACATGCCAAAGTTGAGCCAAATAAATTTGAGTTAGTGAAATGGCTCAAGCCATTTGGTTCTTTTGTGTTTTTTCTAATTTTTTATTTTGTGTATTGTGAGTGAGTGAGTATTTTTAGTGGGGTATTTTGTAGGACCCAATAACATGTTAGTGGTGTGTTATGAGGGAGGGGTGTTTTAATTGATGGTGTGTTATTGGATGGAGATGAGGTGGCGCAGATGTGGCATACCAATAACATGTTATCGGATAACACCATACCTAGTGCTCTTAGATGGGAATATATTAGCTACAATTTTGTGCTATAAATGTGAGTTTCTGATTGATTCTTTTTTGTGAGTCCCTGATTCGTTGCTAGTGTATTTTTTATGAAAGATTGTAGCCAATTGCCTACAAAAATTGTAGTTAAGCTATCACCTTCTTAGATATTAATTGATTAAGCACATATTGAGTTATGTACACACGAGACAACTCTAGTACTCGTAGGTTGGTGCATCGGATGGCAGGATTGTAAGAAATGTCAAGTGAATGAATATTCTTATGGGGGCTTATAAATTCCAAACATAACGTGTTGAGATTTTCATTTGAGAATACCTCATCAGGCAAATTAAATGATGAACCCAAGATTGTGAGGCGAAGATCTTTGAGAGACGTTTTGAAGAAGAAGTTGCTTGCATAATCAATTTTCGAGCAGCACGATAAGCGGTGTGAATTTCCAACCGAAGATCAAGACTTGTGATAGGTAAGTTGTGTCAGTGATACCTTAGTAAAGTCAGGTGGATCCACCTCATGTAGTTTCTTTGATGTTGCTTTTTGAAAGACGTGGGACAAAACCTGATGGGCTGGTAGACCAAGTGTGTAGCCATGACTTGGACAATGCTAATTGTATACGTTGAATTAACTCCGGAACATCATCTAGTTGTTGTTGTCTGATCAGTCTCATTCTCTTCACTTGCTCCATTCACGCAAAAAGAAAACCGAAATCCTCGATCACTTTAGAACCAGAAAACAGTCGACAGTAACTTGAAAAAGAATCACTTTAGAACCTCCTTTTATAAAGAATAATAATGAGAGATTTTAGAATCACTTCATAATTGCATGTATAAGTAGTCGTCCAAACTTTCTTCTTTTACTTTCCATAATTAAAAATTTTTAAAAAAAAAATCAATTATAACCTTTAACTTAGGATTTGTGAGTATAGATTTTTTCTTATGAAATTTTGTTTTTTATGAGTATTAATTTTCTTAAGTGATTAGAAGACTTGTAATGAACAAATTAGAAAAACGATGTATCGAACAAATACTAAATAAAGCGAAAAATAAATACAATAGAATCGACAATTGAGACACTATTTGCGGACAGAGTTAAGTTTCATATAGGTCCAAAATTCTTACAAGATTCAATAAGTAAATACTGTTATACTGGTCGTTCATTTTTAATCAAAATTAAAAATCAAATCAGTTTTAGCTTTAAAAAAAATTGCAAACAATAAATCTTTAAGCGACAAAAAATACATTATCACGGCGAGAATTAAGATTTAATCAGACTATCAACTATGTGGTACACTCAATTTTTAAACCGTTAGCACGGCGATACTTTTTTTTATACATGTTTAAAAAAAACAAACAACAAAGTGTTTAACGGTTATGATTCCTTTTGACCCACCAAATGTATAAGGCTTAAAACTACTCAAGCCCAACAAATAGGTAATTTCTGGACATTAAGACTAGGGTTTGGGTAATAACCGAATAAACGGAATACTGAGCTAAAAAAACTGAATCAAATTTATAACCGAACCGAATTTGTCAAAACCAAACCGAACTAAAAATTGGTGTTTGGTTTGTATATGATTTTGACCATTTGAACCAAAAACCGAATTTATATAAATATATATACTTTTTAAATATTCATATATACAAAAAGACCATTAAAATTTTATCCTAATATAAAAACCACTTTTTTATGCTTGAAATAGTTTTTTTTTCTCAAAAAATATATATAATTTAATTAAAAAAAACATAAATGTGTAATTCGGGTTATTCGGGTCAACCCAAAAACCAAACCGAATTCAAATTCAGTTTTCGGTTCGGTTCAGTTCGGTTTACGGTTTTACCCCAAAAATATTTAACCGAAATAATCGAACCGAATAAATAAATAACTAGATAAACCGTCGAACACCCCTAGTCAAGGCACAACATAAAATGAAGTTCTATAGCTCTATTCCACGCTTTTGTTTAAGTTTTAATATTTATTTCAAATTTATATATGTTGATGTCTATGAATAAAAATGCAAAATAAAAACATGACACATTAAAAGAACAAAATAAGACTAGAATTACAACATTGAGCAAAAATAAAATATCAACCATGGGGTCCGCTTTTCACAAAAAACAAAAGTGATTAATCAAACATCACATCTGTCGAGAAAAAATATTGTAATTGCATAAAAATGTCATTTCAATCGATCACAAAAACATCCAACTACCCTCGAGACACTTGTCAAAATATGAGTGAAGTTTCACAGTCTAGCAATCGCATAAAACTAGTTTTAAAAACCTTTTTTTTTTACTACTTTGTGGACAACGAAAACAAAAATGGATTTTTTTTAAATGTCAAAAGTTAATATAAATTTACCTTTACCCAAGACCCATGTCAAGCCTATCAAACATGGATTTAAGCTAAAGACAAGTTGATACTACTCCAAGTTAATATAAATTTACCTTCACCCAAGACTCATATGGAATTGAATGCAATCTCAACCTTTTCACCACGTGTATCACAAAATCAAAAATGGACAATTTTTAGAATTTGGCTTTAAAAAATGTCAAGAGCTCATATATATTTACCTTTAGCCTAGACCCCGGCCTGTCAAACATGCCAAACAAGGTTCTACTCATATGGAATTGAATGCAATCTCAACCTTTTCACCACGTGTATCACAAAATCAAAAATGGACAATTTTTAGAATTTGGCTTTAAAAAATGTCAAGAGCTCATATATATTTACCTTT
This sequence comes from Chrysanthemum makinoi, assembly GCA_910596185.1. Classification (NCBI taxonomy): domain Eukaryota; kingdom Viridiplantae; phylum Streptophyta; class Magnoliopsida; order Asterales; family Asteraceae; genus Chrysanthemum; species Chrysanthemum makinoi. The sequence goes on along the minus strand of OU343220.1, from coordinate 317,041,887 downwards.
AGCCTAGACCCCGGCCTGTCAAACATGCCAAACAAGGTTCTACGCATTAGATAACTTGATACTATTCCAAACACGTAAGTGCCACATACATTGTGTTATATTAAAAAGAATAGTTAATTTTCTTTGATCTATGTGGGATTGAAAGAGTCGATCTTTTCACAACGCATATCTTACATTTGTAGCAATGTCATTCCATTTCATTAGCTCATATCTTGCATATAGATGCCAATACACGGTGTGTGTGTGTGTGTGTGTGATCAAGTTAACCATTGGTAGAACATCACCTCGTAAATTATTCAAAGTATACCACACATCCCTCCTCTAGGATCTTGATGCAATCGTAAACCACTTGACAAGCAATGGCTTACCATCACTAAACGTGACGAACTGGTTCACACACAATGTTATCTCGTACGTTCGGACGACTCTGCATGAGCAACCACTATGCTGTTGAACCATGTCTTACTTTGTCTTGCATTATCGATTAACTCTAAAAGCCAGCTTTGCTCATATTAGAATCTCCACTATATCCGAACAATCTTCATGTATCCATTCTAACTTCTTTACAACAAATGCAACCTTACAATTGCTAAATATTCATGTTTCTAGTTATTTAGTCTTTTAGAGTGCCACCCACTAAAGTTCTACAGAACTCGAGTGTTGAACCTTTTAACATAAAAAAGGACCTTATTGGTTTAGTTAACATCTGATATATTATGATTACACTTGAGTGCCTTATAGGTAATCATTTGCATACTATACACGACAAGTGTTAGGTTGCGAAGTTAACCATTGGCTTACGAGAACGAAGCAGTGCTAAATTATCTAAAAGCAACACATCACCTTTCTTCCAAGGTACAAATTCCTCCACGGTGAACTTGATTTAAATCGTAAACATCATGAGTAGGTAACGACTTACTATCACCAAACATAACCGGTATAGAAGTTTAAACACAACATTCTCCCATTCACCAGGCCGTCAACGAGCAAGCAACATGATATTGAACCCTTTCTTGCTTTTCCTTAACTCTAAAAGCTAGTAGTTAAACCTTTGCATCGCTACCGTAGTTATATTTTCATCCTCTTTATCAGTAGTATATGTATATATCTAATCCTTTTGACATAGTTTCATCTAAACAGTTAAGGTATTTGAAGCTCGTTAAGCCGAGTCCCATAATCGACATCAATATCCCCCTTCAATTAGATCAAACTTTAATAGATATAACTACTCTCGTTCAATTCAATCACTTTTGATATAGTTAATTATACATATTTAGATCAATTAATTTTATGTAAACATTAGGACTTGGAACCCATATGTTTTACTCACATCCAGTTACATAATCAATGGACTCTCAAACTTTGTAACGGGAAAGTTAGGACTCCTTGTTAAAAAAAAAGTTTATAGTTTTGTTAGCTAAAAAAGTGAAGAGTTAATATAAACTTCTCTTACACACTAGGCTCTCTTGTTAGGAGTAACAAGGAACCTCAATATATCAGAAAACTTGATACTAATCCACCGACGTATAATGCATATACATTGTAGAATATTAGGTAGCATAGTTTGTCTTCTTTTAACTATGTGGGATTCATAGCTTTTAACTATCAGAAGCTTCATTGAATCTGAAACATTTTAATCAAAATCCGAAACATCTTCATCTATCCATTCTAACTTCATTCCCAGCTTGGCAGCCCTGGCAAAGTGAAATTTCAGGTTCCTAATGAGTAGTTAATCCTCTATCTTATAATTTTCGAGATATATAGTTATATCTAAATGTGTGTTTTAGTGACATTATGAGTTATCACTATCACCAAACGTGGCTTGGCAACGACTTACCATCACAAAATGTGACTAGTTGAGGCTCAAATACAAAATTTTCTCCTTATCTCTAAAAGCTAGTAGTTAAACCTTTGCATACTTTGTGACATATTTTCATTAACCGGTTAAGGTATTTACAGCTTGTTGAGCCGTGTCACATAATCTACATAACTACTCCCGTTCTATGTGATCAATCTTTGATAAATGATATGCCCAAAAGCTGAGTCACATTATCGATATAACTACTCGTGTTCAATACGTACAGTCAATCGTTGATACATATAATTATACATAATTTGATCTATTCATTTTTATCTAAACATTAGGACATGGAACGTCATATAATTTAGTCATATCTATATTTACATAAACAAATCGACATGAGTTTTTAACGGGAAGTTAAGACTCCTTTTATCAACAAAAAGAATGTAGATTTTGTTAAATATGAAAAAAGTGAAGAATAATCCAATGTTAAAAGATGAAATAACTTGATACTAATCCTAATACATATGGTTCATATACATTGTGGTACATAAGCTAGCATAGATTTTTTTCTTGAACCCATGTGGGTTCCATAGTTGTCATTTAAGGTTTTCATGAAACATATGTTACATTGAGGGACTCTCTCAGGATTTTCGAGAGAGTGTTGCACAAATTTTTTTTCATAAGTACCAAAAAAATATTCAACGTTATATAAATTATAAAAATGAAAACTAGTCAATAAAGTACCAAAAAAGAATTATGGGGGTTGCACATAACAAGAAATGACAGTTTTCGAAAAAAAAAGTACACTTCGTGACCTAAAATTGGGTATAGCCCGTGCCACACCCGACACCAATGTGGGTCCGTCTATGATTATATTTGATGTTAAGCCACACTCACACAAACCTAAAAATGTTATTTGATACTAATACATGGAAAAACAATGTGGTTCCTCTTCACTTACATATATAGACCCTAATCCACGACGAGTGTTAGCTTACAAGTTAACCATATTGGTCTAGCACTGTTAAGCTATCTATAAGCGAAACATCACCTTTCTTCCAAGGTATAGCGACTCATTTCTTCTCCAAGATCTTGATGCATACGTCACTTGAGTAGGCAATGGCTTACCATCATCAAATGTGAATGGTTTTTGTTCAAACACAATGATACCTCGTTTGCGTATCCCTCCATGAGCAACAACCTTGCTGTCGAACCATGTCGAACTTTGTGAAACCAACTTTGGTCATATTAGAATCTTGAGTGAATGCAAACCATCTTTCGTTTATCCATTCCAGCTTCATTACAACATTTGCAGCCTTCCATAGTTAAATTTTCATGTTTCTAATTAATACAGTAGATTTAAGATTGTTTCATCTAAACGTTTGTAGTCAATTTATACTTGACTTCTAATGTTCTAATTGTCTAATGTTAAGTATGAACTACTTCAACGTAATAAAGAACAAAACTGATGAAACAAATGGATTCTTAAATTTTGCAACACAAAAGTTAGGACTCCTTGTTAGAAAAAGTTCGTGAATTTCAATAATTATGAAAAAAATATATATATATATATAATAATAAAAGAAAAGTAAAAAAAATCTAAGAGTTCATATAAATTTTTCTCATTTATAAGTGTTGTATTGTATTGTTTGTCACTAACAATACAACCTCAAGATACGAGAAAACTTGATACTACCCCAAATCTAAATGGTCCATATGCATTCTGGTATATAAAAGCTAGCATAGTTTGTGTTGTTTTATCTATGTGGGATTGAAAGTTGTCATGGTTTCCATGAAGCATATCGTACATTTGGAGTTGATAATCAACGTCATCCAATACCCACACAAACCACAAAATTTTATTAATATTACTATATGAAACATCAATGTAATTCCATTTGACTAGCCGTGTGTTAGATTGCGAGTTGACCCTTTGTCTAAGAAAGTCAATTAATCATTGCTAAATTATCTACAAGCCAGGTATAGCGACTCATTCCTCCTCCAAGATCTTGATGCAATCATACACCACTTGAGCGGGCAATGGCAATGTTGTACCAAGTTTATATATAATCGATGTTAAGTAATAGTTACGTTATAGGTTTTAGGAATTCCGTTGTTTAAAGTCCGAACATACAAAAACAATACTTTATTGGTTTAGCACTACAAGAAATTTGTTGACGCTTTTTTTACTTTTAGTGACATTCTTTCAATTTAGTGACATTATTTAATTGTCACTAAAAGACAACTTTTTGTAGTGTAAACACTCGTGCAAGTTTGATCTGTTATGTTGATCCTTTTCATGTTTCTAGTTACTAATATCCGGTTGCATAAAAGAATACTTTTAAATTTTCTAAAGGAAAAGTTTGGATTCCATGTTGAAAAAGTGTACATTTTGAAAAACAAAGAAAACAAAAATCACGTTCAAATTAATGTTTTCTAACAAAATGTTTCCAAAACATAAAATTTCTATTTTCAACTCTAATAAACAAAACCACAAAACAATTTTTTTTTCCTACCATTAATTCTCTTACCCTAACCTTAACGCCCCTCTCACCACAACCCACATCAGCCATCACCACCCTCGCCAGCGTCGTTCCCGCCGTCGCCGGCCATCACCATCGTCGTATCTCCGTCGCCGGAAACCATGACACTAATTGTTTTGTGTTGAATTTATATCACATTTATTGTTTTTATGTTGAATTTAGCGTCGTTTGAAGATTTAGTTGGTTATTTTATAATATTTGTTTTTGTGTTCAAACATGTCTTTATAATATTACAAATGTGAATAGAGAATTGAGATAGAAAACAACACTACTTTAACATGTTTCTAGTTTTGCAAAATGGAAAACACAAACACATGTTTCTCTAACTAAACACGTTTTCTAAAATTTAAATTGTTTTATGGAGATTAAACTCCCCTTCCTTTTTTTACAAAAGGAGAAATAGAAAATGAAGGAAAATGTTTTCAAACTAAACGCAACCTAAGAGTTCGTATAAATTTTACAATATAATACGAGTAACTTGAATATTTAGATGTTGGTAGACTCCTTAATATTAAGGTTCATGATGTAACCGGAAGCTTTATAGTAATCCGATCAGGTATTCTGCATCGTTTTATTTATGTAACCAATGTGGGACTCAAGTTGTCAGTTAAATTTTTCATGAAGCATAACTTACATTTGCAGTTGATCATAAAAGTCACCCTACACAAAATATTATTAATACTAATATTTAAAACATCAATGTGATTCCGCGTAACTTGCACATAGACGCTGGTGCACGACGAGTGTTAGCTTGCGAGGTAATTATTGGTCTACGATAATGAAGCACTCCTAAATTTTCTATACTCAAAACATCACCTTTTCTCCAAGGTAAATTTTACCTCACATTCCTCCTCTAGGATGTCGATGCAATCTTACACCACATGGCATACAATGGATTACTGTTGAATAATATGAAGGACTAAATCTGTCAAGTTTCAAAGTCTTAATAAGTTAAAGTCTTGAATAAAGAAAAGTGAAGTTCAGGGGCTAAATTGAAAGATAGCTGTGTATATAAGCTTCTCATCAGCTAGGGTTTCATTATTCGTTTTTGATATCTGTTTTAGTCTCTCTCTCTAAAGCTTCACATAACCTTTGTCTTTCTCTTGTGATATCTGTCTTGATATCAGTCTGGGTATTTGGTTGATTCTTTGTATCAAGATCAATCTTGTTTGATCTTGTTAAGTCTGAGTGTTGAGTGATATTTGTAGTGAGATTGCTGGTGTCTACCTAGTAGAGATCAGTCTTGTTTCTTTGTATTTGTTTTGGTAAGCACCCAGTTGGGGACTTATCTTCTTGACATTGTTATAATAAAATACATCAAGGGGTGGTTGGCTGGGTGTACGTGTAGATTGTTGTGTGCTCTTGATCATTTTTACATGGTATCAGAGAGCACGGTTCTGATCTAGTGGTTTTTGAGATTCTAGGGTTTCGAAGTTTTTTTGGGGATTCTTGCAATTGGTGGTTGAATTGGTTAATTGAGGCTGTTTTCTTAACGGCCGTGGTTGATTTGATCTGTTTGGGTTGGATCTGGTGATTTTGTGGGTTTCTTGGTTAGGGTTTCTTGAAACCCTAATTTGGTATTTTGGGGGTTTTCATCCCTGGTGGTTTCTTGTTATTTCTTGGGCCTGTTCTTGATACAATCTTACTAGACTTAGTGAATCTATTAGGTTCTATATCTCTTTCCGCTGATATATCACTGTAAGTACTTCTTTCTCTTAAGATAACACGAATTTAGTTTAGAAGGTGCAAACGGGACAGTTAACATCTTGATCTGCCAACCTAGATTGGTACGAATACCTGCTCTGACTGTCCCCAGTCTTTTGGCTGGTTTGTTGTTACTCTTGGGTGTGAGTTGTAGTTTACATAGTTTGTTATTTCTGTTTATTAGTTTCTTGTTGTGTCTAAGACGAAGGAGGATAGGATTTGGGCAGTCTTGGAAGTTGATTGAGTTGTTTTGTTCTGGTTATTTGTTGGTATTGCTGTTATTGTTCTTGTTGATTGTTCTTGCTGTTATTGTTTGTTGTTGTGATTATTACTGTTTGTTCTTGTTGATTGGTTATTATGGCTATTGAAGATCAACCTAGTGGTAGTAATACTCAAGTGTTAATTAGTAATCTAGATGCTGGTAATCCTCTTCATATTCAAACTAATGATAATAGTGGAACTGCTCTTATTCCATTTAAACTGCTTGGAACTGAGAATTATAGAATTTGGTTTGGTGCTATGAAATTGGCTTTGCAAGCTAGGAATAAGTATAGCTTTGTTGATAGTACTTGTCTTAAGGAATCATTTGTTACTAGTAATGTCTTGTCTGCTCAATGGGATAGGTGCAATGCTATTGTCTTAACTTGGATTATGAATTATGTGTCTCATGATGTTTATATGGGATTGGTTTATTCTGAAAATGCTGCTTCTGTTTGGAAAGAATTGAAAGAGACATATGATAAGGTTGATGGATCTGTTATATACAATTTGTTGCAAAAGATTAACTCTGTTAAGCAAGGTGGTAGTTCTGTTGCCGATTACTATCATAGGCTAAATTCTTTATGGAGAGAATTTGATTCTCTAACTAAGTTGCCTAAATGTGTGTGTGAACATAAATGTGGTTGTGAGGCTAGTACTGAGTTAGTTTTGCATCGCAAGTTGATGAAACTGATGCAATTTCTTATGGGTCTTGATGATTGTTATCAACCTGTTAGAACTGCTTTATTAACCAGAGATCCTTTACCTGAGGTTAAAGATGCTTATGCTGTTGTATCTAGGAAGGAGTCCCACAAAGGGATTCCTGAGTACTTTAGTGTTTCTGAATCTAAACTTAATGCTTCTTCTTTTGCTGCTAAATCATTTAATAATACTAGAAGAATGTATATTAACAGTAACAACACTAGAGGAACTAATTCTAATACTAATACTGCTAATAGAGGTCCTAGTCCTAATCTGAATTGTAAAAACTATGGTAAGATTGGACATACTATTGAAAGATGCTATGAACTCATAGGTTTTCCACCTGGCTTTGTTAAGAATAATAATCCAGTTAAACAAAATGGTTTTAGACAAAGTTATAATGCTAATGCTGATAATAAGGTGTCTGAAAAATCATCTACTACTTCATCCGCAAATACATCTTCGGTTTTACTTCGGCGATGAAGAAACTCTTATCTTTGATCAATGATAGTTCTTCTGGAAGCATACATGCCAATATGGCAGGTAGGGCTTCATTCTTTAATTAAAATGTTTGGTTTAATATTAATTTTTCTAAATATTTCTTTGGAAATTCTAGTCTTACTGCTAAACCTATATCTTTGGGATGGATCATAGATTCAGGTGCTAATCAACACTTGACTGTTTCTACTGTTGGTATGTTTAATGTTGTGGATATTTCTAGTCTTAAGATTACTGTTGGACATCCCAATGGTACTCTTGCCACTATAAGTCATGTTGGAAATATAAAATTAACTAATAATGTGACTCTTTATGATGTTTTAGTGATTCCTGGTTATTGTGTAAGTTTGTTATCTGTTAACAAACTCATTAGAGATAGTAAAATGTTTGTTGGTTTTGATGAAGATACTTGTTATATTCAAGATTTGAAAAGGGAGATTGTTCGGGGACCGGTAGCCAGCCTGATGGATTGTATTTGTTTGATATGCAACCCGATAATACGTGGGTGAGTGCAATATGGTCATGTCTTATAATGTGTCTAAACTGGTTTGGCATAATAGATTGGGTCACCCTGATCCAGTCCTTGTTCGTTCTTCAAAAGATCTTGGTATTTCCAAGAATTCTTCTATTCCTATTTGTGAGATCTCATATAGGGCTAAGCGGACAAAGGAACCTTTCCCTTTGTCTGATCATAAGTCTAAGAATCTTGGTGAACTTGTTCATCTTGACTTATGGGGTCCTTACAGAGTAACAAGTAGAGAAGGATATAAGTATTTTCTCACTATTGTTGATGATTATTCTAGAGTTGTTTGGACTTACTTGATTAAAACTAAAGATGAGGTGTTTGATGTATTTTGCTCTTATATTCACTTAATTTCTAATCAATTTGGTATTAAAATTAAAACTGTTAGATCGATAATGGTAATCTGAATTTATAAATAAGAAAATGAGTGGAATGTTTTCTGATCTTGGTATAATACATCAAACATCTTGTGCTCATACACCTCAACAAAATGGGATTCTTTGAAAGGAAACATAGACACCTACTTAATGTAGCTAGAGTCTTATGTTTCAAGGGGATTCCTTTAAAATTTTGGTCTGATTGTATTCTAACCTGTTGTATATCTTGTAAACAGTCGCCATCTTCAGTTCTAAGTAGTAAATGTCCCTATGAGTTATTGTATAAAACTAAACCTAATCTTTCCCATTTGAGGTCTTTTGGTTATCTGTGTTTTGCTACTATTCTAAATAACCATGATAAGTTGTCTTATAGGTCCGAAAATGTGTTCGATTGGGTTTTCTTCTACTAAGAAAGCATATAAACTTTTGAGTTTGGATACTAGAAATGTGTTTTTGCCAGAGATGTGAAGTTTTATGAAAATGTTTTTCCTTTAAAAATGAAAACACACGTGAGTCAACTGATACTAATAATGTAAATGAGGTTGAACACTTGAAGTTTTTTGATAGTCCAAAGTCTCAAAGTCCCAATGATGAAGGGAAGATACACCACCGCTTGAGGATGGTAGTATGCTATCTTCATATGATGCTAGTGATAATGAATCTGATACTACTTATATGCATCATGAAGATAGGCAATCTGCAACCCACTTTGGTGACCAACATGTCCGAGGGCAATTCTAGTCTTGAAAATACTTGTTTAGTTTTTCCTCAATCTAAAAATGTTAATAAAGATGTGCATGTGATAAGAAGGTCTAGTAGAGAGTCTAAAACTCCTATTAGGTTCAATGATTATGTGATGCATTCTAAAGTCAGATATGGTATTGAAAATATGTGAGTTATGCTAATTTGAGTAGGACTAATATGTGCTTTGCTTCTACATTAAATAAGTCTGTTGAACCTAAAAATTATGAAGAAGTCGTTAAAAATCCTAATTGGTCTGAAGCTATGAATAATGAAATTGAAGATTTAAATAGAAACAATACTTGACCTGAATGTGAGTTACCTGTTGGTAGACATGCTATTGGATATAAATGGATATGGAAAATCAAATATAAGTCTACAGGAGAAATTGATAGATATAAAGCAAGATTAGTTGCTAAGGGTTTTAATCAAAGAGAAGGTTTTGATTATGATGAAACCTTCAATCTGTTGTGAAAATGGTAACTGTCAGATGTCTAATAAGTATTGCTGTTAGTAAAAACTGGCCTTTATATCGCTTAGATGTTAATAATGCATTCTTATATGGTGATCTTGATGAAGATGTTTATATGCAATTACCTAAAGGATTTAATGGTGGTGATGATACTAAAGTATGTAAGCTTAATAAGTCTTTATATGGACTTAAGGAGCTCCTAGGCAATGGAATGCTAAGCTTACTAATGCTTTAATTGAACATGGTTTTAGCAAAGTAAACTGGATTATTCTTTGTATGTTAAACAAAAAGGTTCTGTGTTTGTTGCTCTACTTGTATATGTTGATGATATTGTTATCACTGGAAATGATGAAGTTGAAATCAATAACTTTAAAAAGTTTTTGAGTTCTAAATTTATGATCAAAGATTTGGGAGAGTTGAAATATTTTCTAGGGATTGAAGTTTTGAAAAATGATAATGGTATTTGTATGACCCAAAGAAAGTATTGTTTGGAATTGTTATATGAGTATGGTTTGCTTGCAGCTAAGCCTGTTGATACACCCTTGCCTGAAAATTATGTTTTGAGTTGTGTTGAAGCTAAAAAAGATAAAGTGTTGAACAATATAAATAACTATCAAAAATTGGTTGGTAAATTGATATACTTAACTAATACCGGACACTGATATTAGTTATGTTGTTCATTGTTTGAGTCAACACATGCATAAACCTTTACAATCTCATTTTAAAGGCTGCCTCGAGGGTTTTAAAATATCGAAAAATCTCTGGTTTAGGTTTGCAATTTAACAAAGATTCGATCTTAAGCTTAAAGCTTATGCGGAGACTCCGGGTTAAATGTCCTCTAACTAGGAAATCAGAATGGTTTTTGTGTTTTATTGGGTAACTCTCTTATTTCTTGGAAAAGTAAAAAACAAGCTACTTTGTCTAGAAGTTCGCAGAAGCCGAGTATAGAAGCATGGCTTCTACTACATGTGAAGTGATTTGGTTGAGCAACTTGTTACATAGTCGTGGTCTTAAAGAGTTGTTACCGTTAACATATTACGTGATAATAGTCTTGCAATCCATATTGCCGCTAATCTGTGTTTCATGAAAAAACCAAACACTTTGAGTCGGATGTGCATTTAGTTAGAGAGAAGGTTTCGTTGGAGTGATTAAAGCTGTTAAAATTCATACAGATGTGCAAGTGGCGGAATATTTTTACTAAATGTCTTGGTCAAAGACAACATTCTTTGTTTTGCAAAAGTCTTGGTATGTTTGATCTGTTTATGCGGTGTGAACAATTGTGAAAAGAGTTGTAGGTCGGTGAAGGATGGAATAAGTACTCCAAATGAACTTATCAACTTGTGGAGGGTGTTGAATAATATGAAGGACTAAATCATCAAGTTTCAAAGTCTTAATAAGTTAAAGTCTTGAATAAAGAAAAGTGAAGTTCAGGGGCTAAAGTGAAAGATAGCTGTGTATATAAGCTTCTCATCGCCTAGGGTTTCATTATTCGTTTTGATATCCTTTTAGTCTCTCTCTCTAAAGCTTCACATAACCTTTGTCTTTCTCTTGTGATATCCTGTCTTGATATCACCTGTATTTGGTTGATTCTTTATATCAAGATCAATCTTGTTTGATCTTGTTAAGTCTGAGTGTTGAGTGATATTTGTAGTGAGATTGCTAGTAGAGATCAGTCTTGTTTCTTTGTATTTGTTTTGGTAAGCACCCGATTGGGGACTTATCTTCTTGACATTGTTATAATAAAATACACCGGGGTGGTTGGTGGGTGTAACGTGTAGATTGTTGTGTGCTCTTGATCATTTTTACAATTACCATCACCAAACATGACCTGGTTGAAACACAATCTTATCTCGTTAAGCATTCCACTCTCAACCTAAAAATCAATTCGAATTTTGACATTTTTATGGGGTATAAGCCTTTAAATTTTTGACATTTTCATTGAAACTTTAATCAGTTATTTGGTGGATTTTCTTAAGGAATCGGAAGGTCTTCATATTTGGAGTCTTGCCTGTTTTGTTTCATGAACTTTTCTTTTAATTAGTGTTGGATACCAGCTTTAATAAATAGGTGAACCATCTTTGTATAAACATTGTAAACGAGATAACAAAGCTTTCAGAATTCATATTGAATCATTTTGCTACAAGTTATAATCTCTATTTCATGTTAGATAGGATCTATACTACTTTAATCTATATTATAATGATTCAATTTATAAGGCCTAATACAAGGTGATTCTCCCCTTCACCCTAAGTTACACTTCATAAAACAACGATTGAAAGTTTGAAACTCTGTATCCTGTTTTCATTATATGTCAAACTTGTTATATAATTTCAAGGTTACGTAATCCATATAATGACCTCATTCAACTTGATCAAACTTTGATAAACTATTAGGCCACATTGCATAATAAAATCAAGTTCATTTGCGCCAAAAAATCAAAATAAATTCACTTAAAAGAATATCGTGAAAGTTCATATGGTTTCAGATAGCATTTGTTTGTCCACCCTAATTCAAGTTTTAATCTATTATCTATACTACTTTATAATGCATTTAGGCCTTCTAAAATTAGAAGGCTTAAAAATTCAGACTTTTTTACTTGCTTATTATAGAAAGAGTTTTTCTAACCAAAAATTAAGATAAGGAGCTTTGTTCACATGAGATTTAGCGTGTCAATACTTCTTAACAAACTCCAAACCTAACTCCTAACCACTAAAAATTAAGATAAAGAGCTCTAATTATAAAATGACATGTGTCATTTCTCAACTAAAAATTCATTTTTATTTTTAAATTAAAATATCTTTTTATCTACTTATTTTTTTATAATCTAATTTCACCATATTTTCTAAAATTTTATGCTCTTTAATTCAACATCTATTTTGATATATTTTTATGAGTTTTAGTTTTTATATTTTTAATGGGTTTATTTTATTTTAATTCAAATTTTACAACTTTAACATTTATTTCATTTATTTCAATCAATATAATCTTGATTCATCAAAATCATATACTTTTGGGGTAGTGTTTGACACGTAAAGATTGAGGATATTTCTATATGCGTGAATAATGATGTCGCGGAAAGCTACGGAAAGTTACGGTAACCCAAACAAACACTTACAACTAACACATATACATTCAAAGTGTTGTGAAACGAATTCACTAAACGGGAAAGCAAACACATATAACTATAATTATCGCCGCAAGTGGTACCCTTCTAGTATATATTGATTCTTTTATGTTTCTAGTGGCAAATCGCCTCATATCTCACAACCAAACACAACCAAATCACTTCCACAACATCCAAATCCAATCATTCAAGCTCCAATCATTAACCAAACACAAAACCAATCATCTATTCTAATCAAAAATATGAAACTAGACCTAAAATACATAAACCCATCAAATTGATACACCACACTTTTACCAAACACTAATTACTTGTTTATTTAGACATTAATTAGACTTAATTTCATGTTTCACCCAAAAGCCCCAAATTTGGACATAGGTTCGAAACCCTAATAATCCATACGTGGCTTATTATTGCTTAAACAAGCTCTAACCATGTTCCATTTACCTTATTCAAGCACCAATTGCAAAACCCACTTGAAACCCTAAAAATCCGAATCTTAATCTTTAAATTTGAAGGTGTTAATGAAGGTTTTAGTGAAAGTATTATATATGGTTAGAAAGAGGATGAAAAGATCTTTGATATTGTGGTGGAGGTGGGTGGTCACGCTGCCGTCGTGGCGGTGGTGGCTGGAACGGGTCGGAATTTAAAGGGTGGCGGCTAGGGTTTGTTTTAGGGTTTTTAGAGAGAGAGTGTAGAGAGAGAAATGTGTTAGTGTGTGTGTTTTAGAGAGAGAAATAGAAGTGGTGAAATGAGGAAGTGAGGGGCCTTTTATACTTGGACCAAGGACTCAAAAATAAATAAAAATGGGGAGGGGGGCCACCAGGGAGGGGATAATTGGGGTCGGAGTTGTAATTTTTCGTAACTATCCCGCTTACCCATTCCCAAGCTCACATATTATCCCCCGAGTGTCCCACAACGTTCATTCGACTTTCTAACATCGTTATTTACGTTTTCCACGAGTTTTGACTATTTATTTGTCAATTTTCGAGTTACGGTCTAAAAGTTAAAATAATTCTTGTTTTAGGCTTTTCTAGTGTCGAATCGAATAGTGTCTACCAAATAGAGTTAAAACTCATACGATAACTCATTTAATAATGAAATAATCCGTAAAACCAATAGACGATATAAAATCAAGTCATGGTTTATAAAAAAGTGATAAAGGCAAAAGCTCGGTTTAGTTTAACGTAATGCGGTTACCTAAAATAGACTCTAAATTGCCGGTTGTCACAAAGCCTCCCATCTCAAAAGAAGACGTCGGGGTTTCACTCCAAGTTTCTTGATGTCATGAAAAGTTTAGGATACTTCCTACGGAAAATGTCCTCACGTTCCCAAGTGAACTCCGTCCATGGGAGTTCCAACGAACTTTAATAATCGGAATACGGCTATTCTTCTCGCCTTTGGATCTCACAGTCCATAATCTCAATTGGTTCCTCAACAAAATTCAATTTCTCATCAATACGAATATCTCTTAAGGGCACAACTATGTTTTCCTTCGAAAGACATTTCTTAAGGTTACTAACATGAAAGACATTGGTAATGCCGCTTCAATTCCCGATGGTAGCTCCAGCGGTATGCTACCGGTCCGATTCTTTCCGAGATTGAAAGGACCAATATATCATGGATTGAGCTTTCCACGCTTTCCAAAACGAATCACTCCTTTCCAAGGAGAAACTTTCAACATAACACGATCTCCAACCTGAAATTCTAAAGGTTTACGTCTCTTATCGGCATAACTCTTTTCTATCACGAAGCGGTTTGCAACCGAATTCTGAATCAAACTATCTTCTCCGTGGTTTCCAAGAAGTTCGGGACTGTAAGTTGACTCTCGCAACTTCAGCCCAACAAACAGAGAACGACATTTTCGCCATAAAGGCCTCAAATGGGGTGACCTTAATGCTAGAGTGATAACTATTGTTGTAAGAGAATTCGGCCAAAGGGAGGTGTCTCTCCCGACCTTTGCCGAAATCAATAACACGACTCTAAGCATGTCTTCTAAAGTCCGAATGGTTCTCTCGCACCCATCGAAGTTCCGAGGATGGTAGCAGATGCTCATATCCAAATTTGTTCCTAATGATGTCCGTAATGATCTCCAAAGTGGGATGTAAACGACTATCCCTATCGGAAATGATAGATATCGGTAGTCCATGACGCGATACTACCTCCTTAAGATACAATCGAGCAAGTTTATCAAGACTATCGGTTTCACTAATAGCTAAGAAGTGAGCATACTTAGTTAAACGATCAACTATTACCCAGATAGCGTCCTTGCCGCTAACTGTTCTCGGTAATTTAGTGATAAAGTCCATGGTTATTCGCTCCCATTTCCATTCCGGAAGTTCGGGTTGAACTAAGAGTCCTGAGGGTTTCTGATGTTCGGCCTTTACTTTAGAAAAGTCGCACCAACCGACATCTTGAGCTATATCGATTTTATATTAGGCCACCAATAAAGTTTCTTAAGATCCCGATACATCATATCGGCTCCGGATGAATAGAGTATTTTGATTTATGCGACTCGTGCATAATCAACTCACGGATTCCACCATGAAATGGTAACCGACTACTGTCTCTCAAGCATAAAGTTCTGTCGGAACGCTTCAAGAAGCCGTTTTCACTTTCTACCATTCCATAAAGATTCTCTTAAGGACGGTTCTCTCCGTCAATGCCTCTCTTGCTACGGCTAAAATTTGAGACGGTAAGGGCGAAACAATGGTCATTCCTAAGGATCTAACTAGTAGGGTGGAATGTCCTCCATATGACTAAGTGCATCAGCCACAACATTAGCCTTACCAGGATGATAACGAATCTCACAGTCATAATCACTAAGCAATTCTAACCAACGACGTTGTCTCATGTTCAGTTCCTTCTGATCTAAGATATGCTTCAACCTCTTATGGTCGGTAAATACCAGTGGCGGAGCCAGGAATTGTAACCACGGGGGGCATTGATGAATAAAAGGGGTTTCAGTGTAACATGAACATGTCGAATCGGGTTTGAATAAAATGGTAATAAAAGTGCTCTATTTTGATACATTTAACACTTATTATAGACTACATATAATTAATGAAAATCTAAGCACCGAATATCATACAAATTGTATTAAAGTGCTTACCGTGTTATAAGTAACTTAAATTAAGAAATCTGCTTATTTCATATAAATATTAACAGAATATTAAAGAAAGATGCGATGCCAAAAATTTACAATTAGAAACCTTTGATGTTAATAAAAAGCAAATACATCAACTCATTAACAGGGACGTTTACATTAGAAAAATGTAATCTTTACATATTTTGTGTAAATTAGTTGAGAAAAAGACGTAAAATGTAGTTGCTCAAGAATAAATAATAATAATAATAATAATAATAATAATAATAATAATAATAATAATAATGCCATACAAAATTCCACATATATTCAAATTACATTACCAAACATAAAAAATTTAAAGTTGTGAAAAATCAGCCTAGGAAATCGTTTAATAGGTAAAGATTAACCGTCCGAATTTTCACTAATTGGTTTTATTAATCAATTTGTTAAAAAATTGATCAACATACCAATTAGTCACATAAAAATCGGCCAAACGGACATATAGTTTCAAAATTTTATATATAGAAAATACAATCCGACTAATCCTCTCCTAACCAATTATTCGTTAAACGATACCCGACCACCCAGCTAGCGCCTATCAATTTTTGCAACCTTGATAAAAAAAAATCTTAAATTTGTATTGTTAACAATCTAACATCATGCATCCACACTTTTGAGTTAAAAAATATACATCCTAAAATCTCGAAATAAGACTCACAAATAACTACTGCTATATAGGAGTACTAAAAAGATAAAGAGATGTTAATAATATACTATTTACTACTCTTATAAGTTACTTTGTAAATAAATCAATAAAGCAAGTGATCTTTTTATTATCACGTGATACTATGGCCCTACAGCCCAACTACTCAAGCTTCATCACAATCCTATCTTCTTTCTTCCCAAAAAAACGACTTTTACTCCATTTCCTCCGACAAACATTACAACCGGAATAACAATCTCCACATTAAAGAGCTTTGATTGTTAGTAATCCAGGATTATATCGAGGGCACTCTCACAACTTGCTTGAGGGCACTAGTCCAATTTGTTACAAATTTTAATATTTTTCTTATGTATTTCGGGTATCCGCAAGAGTTTGGTTGGGGGCAACGCCCCCCACTACTAAAGATATAGCTCCGCCCCTGGTAAATACTACACACTTGGTTCCATACAAATAATGTCTCCAGATCCTAAGAGCAAACACAACAACACCTAACTCAAGGTCATGGGTGGTGTAGTTTTTCTCATGCTTCATAAGTTGTCGGGATGCATAAGCAATCACCTTCTCACGTTGCATCAAAACAGCACCTAAGCCTTTATGCGAAGCGTCTCAGATTACCGACAAAGTCTTCGCTTCCTTCGTAAAGCTAGGATGGCCGCACTACACAACTTCTCCTTCAGAAGTTGAAATGCTTCTTCTTCCTTTTCTCCCCATTCATACTTAACATCTTCGTGTTAGTTTGGTCAGCGGTTTAGCTATCTTGGAAAATCCCTCAATGAATCTCCTATAATAGCCTTCTAACCCTAGAAACTGTCGGATTTCGATGGGTTCTTAGAGGCCCATTCCTTAATAGCTTTAATCTTAGCTGGGTCAACATGAACACCTCGACTATCTATCACATGACCTAAGAATTGCACGGACGAAATCCAAAATTCACACTTAGAGAATTTGGCATACAGCTTCTCCTCTCTCAACAATCCTAAAATGAGCCTCAAATGCTCTTCGTGCTCCTCACTAATCTTAGAGTATATCAAGATGTCGTCTATGAATACTATCACAAACTTATCCAAGTATGGCTTACACACTCGGTTCATGAGATCCATGAAAACCGTTGGCGCGTTGGTCAAACCAAACGACACCACTTGGAATTCATAGTGTCCATAACGAGTTCTAAACGCAGTCTTAGGGATATCCTCTTCTCGAACTCTAAGTCGGTGATAACTAGATCGTAAGTCGATCTTAGAAAAGACACTAGCTCCTTGGAGTTGGTCGAATAGATCATCTATTCTAGGTAAGCGAATATCGGTTCTTCACTGTTAACTTATTCAATTCCTATAATCAATACACATCCGAAACGATCCATCCTTCTTCTTCACAAACAACACTGGTGCTCCCACGGTGATGAACTTGGTCGAATGAATCCCTTCTCTCGATAATTACCTGCCAAGCTGTTTAGATAGTTCCTCCAATTCTCTTGGAGCAAGTCGATAAGGTGCCCGGGCTACGAGTGCCGCGTATCAACTCTATTTGGAATTCCACTTGTCGGACGGTGAAATCCACTGCGCGATCGTCGGGAAACACATCCAGAAATTCTTTAACGACGGGTACATCATTAAGGTGTCTTTCACTCTTCTCCTTACTTATCTTTTTAGAAATTCGAGCCAAGAAAAGACAACCTCCTCTATCGATGTACTTCTGAGCCTTAATACAAGAGATGATGCTCAACCGGGAAGGACTTCCACAGTCGCTCCGATCTACTTGTATGCTCAGAACTTTTCCGCCATACGGTAAAAGCACAATCTTCTCATCACAAATGATGTGTGCACCGTTCTTCGATAACCAATCCATTCCGATAATGACGTCAAAACTTCCTAAGGTAACCGGCAATAAGTCTATACTAAATGGGCGGTCTAGGAAACTTAAGGTACAACCTCGAACTACGGTGTCTATCTTCTCTCAATTCCCATTCGCTAATTCCACATCGTAACTAAACCCTAGAGGTGTTTGGGAGATTCCTAGTAATGGCATAAAATTAGTGGATACGAAACTCATATCCGCACCAAGGTATCAAAAGTATGGAAGCATAGCGATTCTTGAGAAGGAACGCACCCGTAACTATGTTAGGGTCCTCACCGCTTCCTTCCCAATAGCGTAAACACGCGCTACATTCCCATGTCTCTCTGCGATTCCTAGCACCATGGTTTCCTGGTTCTCCACAACCTCACGCTTCACGGGCTTCAAGCCATTACATCCTACACCTCGGTTAGCAAATCCTCCCTACATTACCGGGATTTCCTCTCATCCACGGCTCTCGGCACTCATTCTTAAAGTGTCCTTCTTTCCACATCCAAAACAGGTGACAGTGGCCTTCCAGTCCTCTCCTTGTGCAGTTTGAGTTGTAGCAAGTGGTCGGGACCTACAGTCTTTTGCCAAATGTCCTACCTTAGAGCACTTCCTACACACATTCGGGCATAGTCCATGGTGGTGTCGGTTACAACGACCACACACAGGCTTACTACTTTCATAATCTTTCCTTCCTCCATTTCCTATGGCAAACACCCTGCTGTCTCATGCTTTGTTTGTTGCCATTCCCTTTAGCAACTTCGTTCCTCTTCCTCTTATCACTCCTATCATTCTTACCCTTGTCTCCTACTTCTAGTACATAAGAGTCCATCAAGCGATGAGCCACATAGTTTGCCTTATGCAAATTAACTGGCTTCGCAGTGATGACATCATTTCGAGTAGCTATAGGCAATCCATCAGTATACCTCTCAATCCTAAGTTCTTCGGTGCGAACCATATCGGGGCAAAGAAATGATAACTCTTGGAAACGACGAGTATAAGTCGCCATGTCGGTTACCCTTAACCTTATGGTTCCGAACTCACTCTCTAACTTCTTAACTTCATTCCTAGGACAGGTAAGTCTTGATCGAGATTTTTAAACTGAGTCCAAGTCATACTATAAGCTACATCAATTCCTACTGATCTGTGATAGTTGTTCCACCAAGTTAACGCAGCGTCCTTCAAGGTATATGTTGCATACTTAACCTTACAATCCTCCTCACAATTACTAACGGCAAACACAAATTCAGTTTTCTCCAACCACCTAGTTAGGTAAACTACTCCCTCAGTTCCTCCAAACTCAATGGGACCACGAATCGGAACTCTTTATAGGTACAACCTCGAGTTCGATTCAGGCATGGGGTTCCACTAGAGGTGTTAGAGATTAGTCTCAGCTATTCAGCGACATGATGTGCCACTAGCCGGTCAACATGGGCTGAGTTCACGGTGGAGGGTTTTGTGGAACAGGACCATTCTCAGACGGTCGTTCACATTCGGGTTCTCTATTTGGGTTATCGGTGTTCAGTTCTCAACGGTGGTGTAGTCGGGGTCGGACGGCGACCTAGACGACCGGGAAACAACAAAGGCATGAGCTTTCGGTTGTTCCTAAGCGGGTTTCGTCTTGTTGCCACCATTCTAGAGGCAAGAAGAACAGTTTCATAAGTTCACAATTCACGCTCTAAAGATAGAGTTGGGTTCCAAGGATCACCCAATAACGACTGAATACATAATCAAGGCCAACAAGGATAACGCTATATCAAAGCGAAACAATCAAATACCGAATCATAACTAAGGATGCACTTTCCAATAACCATAACTCATAGGTTTCAAAAGTGGAAATACATGGAAGGATACGAAGAAATCAAAAACGATCCTAATGGACGACACCAATAAGATAACTAGGATAATCCTACATCTCGAACCAAGTACTACTTAGTTTCAAGATGGTACAAAACCATAAATCTAATACTATCTAGCCATGTCTACTGAATACCACTAACGATCTCCTAACATCATCAACCTCTCTCCACAAGGATGCTAACTCAACCGAAAGGCCGCGATCACTCTTAAGTTCTGCGACCTCTCTCTCTAACTCACCAATCCTACTCCAAATCGCTCTATCAACATCACGGCTGTCGCCATGAACCCTCTCAGCAGAGGTCCCCAACCCCGCTCCCGGAGCTCGACATACCCTCACGCGAAAATCCTAGTCCTCCCGACTACGGTAGCCATATCGGCTCTCGATCCGTCAACCGACTAAGCCTAGTACCCTGCGATGTAATCCTCTCCCACATCAGACCCATCTCACCATACTACTCGGGCTCTGAAACAATCTCCGATGGTATCTCAGATCCTAACGGGCTACCTATATAAGGTGAGTAAGGTGGGGAGTCGATGTCTAAAGGCATCGGGGACTCGGGCTGAGCAAAGGAGACACTGGTCTCCGGAGAATGTGCAGGACTATGCAATGGAGGTGTACCTCCTTCTGGGATATCCTCATCATCCTCCTCCTTAGGATCCTCATCCTCATCTATATACTGCTCCTCAATCTCATGCTCCTCCTCGACCTCATGCTCCTCCTCGCCCTCATCCATAGAGGGAGAGTCCATGATTCGGAGTCTCTGTGTAGGTAAATCCTGAGGTGGTACACTAGGAGATCTAGGCATCCTAAGACAAGGTGATGCTGGTGGTGATGACGTAAGAGAGTGAGTGCTAAGCGGATAGGTGATGATGAACTAGTGTGACGGGCAATCTCATAAGGATCACCCTACGCACGGCCGTCATGAGAGTCAATGTTGGCGAACTAGCAACAGCAAGGACCTCCTTAGACACATTAAAAGCTAGTGAAGGCATAGTCTGTGACAATGGCATAGGGTAGGTATAAGTGTTCGAAACAACTAGTTTTAATAAGCACATCAACTCAACCAAAACATATATCACATAATGAAAGCTTTTAAAAGAGTAGGTACCGCATTACTCAAAATATGCCTTTAAATAAAACACATAAGTTCCGTTCCATCACATAATCCCATATCAAATCAATCGAGTTCAAAACTCGGAATCACAATATATCGTTCACTCAAATCAAATTCCGTAATATCTCGATAATCACATCTCATTTTCCAAAATCAATAATCATAACCCATTTTCCAAAATCAATAATCATATCTCCAAATCATAACGTTTCCATAATCAGTTCACAATATCCCTTAACAGATCATCTCATAATTCAAATCGCAGTTCATACCATATTCAAATAAGAAGCTTGGGCAGCGGGCGTCGTCAATCGAGGATCAATTTTTCTTAAAAGTGGTTATAGTTTAGGGTTTATAAAATACCTAATTCTCTATAACCTTGAGCTCGATACCAATCTGTAACACCCCCAAATCTCGGTACAGTGGAAGACTTAATCAAGTTTTCGGGGTGTTACTATTGGATTGGTATCGCACACAAGTATAGCAAAAAGATAGTCATTTAACATTAAAACCAATCTCCAAATTTAAGTATTCAAAACATTTAACTCAAAAGTATAATTATTAGGCCCAAAACATGATTTAATAAAATAGGTCCCCAAAGTTTATTAGAGTCAGAAATGATCCTTGAACCCCGCCTTCTTGCCAAGCTTCCACAAACCACGTATTCCAAACATCTTTCAAATACATGAGAAATCATGCTAAAAGGTCACTTCTGGTGAGTTCATAGGTTTAAGTTCAACAAAATCATAGTGGACAAGTAGGAGTTGATTTGCTATGCAAGACCTAAGATAGATAAATACCGATCCTACCGGATCAACAACCATAAACATGTCCCCGCTTCCAAGGACTACTCGGGCCCAAATGACTCTAGTCCAAAGACTATCGTGGGGAAAATCAAAACAATTGCCACCCCAGAATAGGTCGAGGTAGAAGTCTATTCTTAGCTAGGCAACAGTTATAGCAATTAGGATTGCTACCCTAGTCTAAGGCAACAACTACCGCACATCTATCTAAACAGTCAAGCATATAAGCAAATCCAAATAGTTTTCATGGTCCAAAAACAGTAGCATGATTCTCACCCCAATATTATATAGTTAAAACGTAGTTAAAACGTAGATAAAAGTGGGGCTATGAAACTCACCTCAAGAAATCAACGCACAAATAAACACTAGCAGAAGATAACGGTAATCACGGCACAACAACTATCGACTCGGCACAACCTATTAATGTAGACCAAACTTAATATATATATTCCTCGAAATCAACGTTATCTACCCCAATGTATTCCATCTCGTTATTTCCAAAAATGTCTCGTTTCACCATTTAATCCTAGTGTTTGGTATTCCTCATGTGGGTGTATCGACTCAATATGATGCTATGAATGCACTCAATCAACCAATGTATAACTCAATGCAACACAATGAGACCTCTAAAAGATAAACTCCATAGTCCAATAAGTTTCGGAATAAATAGTAGACCTTATCGAATTCGTCAACTCGATAAACTCATTTATTTACGTCGCTGTAAACTTATCCCATAAATCAATCTTATCCTAAAGAGTCATAAGGATAATTCACCCATTAATAAGGTTACCCAACGTCCCTAGCGGGCTCTTATTAGATTCGTCAACCTAATAAGTCCGCTACCCACGTGGATCAACACTATTAACGTTAGGTTATCCGTAACCCATGCAAATAACGTAAGTAAATAAATACTTAACTAATATTAAATTTCCACAATTGACATTTATTGATAAACGTACTTTCGAAATATTAATTACTTATTTATTATAAAACATTTCCAATTTAGTCGTTAGTTTCCATTTAAAAATAGTAAATAACAAGATAAGACTTGTTATCGATATTTTTGGTACAAAAACCTATTTATTATTTATATTTCATAGTCTATTAGCATTTTCATGTTTATATATATATATATATATATATATATATATATATATATATATATATATATATATATATATATATATATATATATATATATATATATATATATATATATATATATATATCGTCAAATTCCAATATTAATCTCATATCTCTATTCGTTTTAGAGTCCACAAGCACGACTCATGACTTATCGGCTTTTAATCAATCAATAGTCCAAATTATACTAAAGTCCATGTTACGGCTTTGTAGGAGTCAACTATTGACTAAAAAGTCAAAGTAACGCCGACGTAGCTCAAATTCAACAATATATATATCAAGTCCAAATTTAAAAGTCATAATAGTGCAATTCAATCCCAAACCAACTCAAAACAATATAAGTGACCAATCAATCAACCAAATATACCCAAAACCAATGTTATGACCCTAATGGTCATGACGCGTCATGTTAAGACCACGTGATCCAAACAAGCTCTAGAAGCTTTTCGGCTCCACGCGTCTCATCCAAACCTCAACTACATCAACCAACAAGCTACCAAAACGTCCGGAGCCAGACCCGTGGCCCAAGTGGGTCATGTACGACAACCATGAGCCACGTACGAGTCCCTAGTGGCTCGTAGTACCTCATATCTCACAACCAAACACAACCAAATCACTTCCACATCATCCAAATCCAATCATTCAAGCTCCAATCATTAACCAAACACAAAATCCATCATCTATTCTAATCAAAAATATGAAACTAGACCTAAAATGCATAAACCCATCAAATTGATACACCACACACTTACCAAACACTAATTACGTGTTTATTTGGATATTAATTAGACTTAATTCCATGTTTCACCCAAAAGCCCCACATAGGGTCGAAACCCTAATAATCCATACGTGGCTTATTATTGCTTAAACAAGCTCTAACCATGTTCCATTTACCTTATTCAAGCACCAATTTCAAAACCCACTTGAAACCCTAAAAATCTGAATCTTAATCTTTAAATTTGAATGTGTTAATGAAGGTTTTAGTGAAAGTATTATATATGGTTGGAAAGACGATGAAAAGATCTTTGATATGGTGGTGGAGGTGGGTGGTCACGCGCCGTCGTGTAGCGGTGGTGGCCGGAACAGTGGCCGAAATTTAGAGGGTGGTGGCTAGGGTTTGTTTTAGGGTTTTTAGAGAGAGAGTGTAGAGAGAGAAATGTGTTAGTGTGTGTGTTTTAGAGAGAGAAATAGAAGTGGTAAAATAAGGAGGTGAGGGGCCTTTTATACTTGAACCAAGGACTCAAAAATAAATAAAAATGGAGGAGGGCTGTAGCTATGGGGATAATTGGGGGTGGAGTTGTAATTTTTGTAACTATCCGTTTACCCATTCCCGAGCTCACATATTGTTCCCCGAGTGTCCCACAACGTTCATTCGACTTTCTAACATCGTTATTTATGTTTTTCCACGAGTTTTGACTATTTATTTGTCAATTTTCGAGTTACGGTCTCAAAGTTACAATAATTCTCGTTTTAGGCTTTTCTAATGCCGAATCGAATAGTGCCTACCAAATAGAGTTAAAACTCATACGATAACTCATTTAATAATGAAATAATCCGTAAAACCAATAGACGATATAAAATCAAGTCATGGTTTATAAAAATAGTGATAAAGGCAAAAGCTCGGTTTAGTTTAACGTAATGCGGTTGCCTAAAATAGACTCCCTAAATTGTCAGTTGTCACAGTTTTGGGTAACTCATGGGGGTCATTCCAACTTTCGTTGTCATAGAGAGCAAGATCCTCTATTATACCCAATGTTGTAAAAATCGCTAGGCGCTAGTGAGGCGGTCGGGTTGGGCCTAGCGATTAATCGGTTAGGCGGGGATTAATCGGATTGGAATTTTTATACACAAATATGTAATATTAGATATTATATTATATGTATGAGATAACCATAGGGCATCAAAGTTCAAATATTTCAAGTATTCAGATATAAACATAATACATAATTCTTCAAAGTTTAAAGTCAAACATAGTTATTATTCGGTTTGTTGACCATTTTTAAGCGATCTTTGACCTATTTTGTCTGCTTAATCGGTTTGTTGACCCATTTTTAAGCGATTTTGTCCAATTTTTAAGCAATTTTATTGACCGATTTTTAAGCGATTTTTCCGATTAATCCGATTAGACCGATTTTGTTCGATTAATCAGTTTGTTGACCGATTTTTAAGCGATCTTTGACCAAACCAATTAAATAGGCCGATTATGATAAATCAAGGCACTTAATGAG
Source organism: Chrysanthemum makinoi (assembly GCA_910596185.1). Classification (NCBI taxonomy): domain Eukaryota; kingdom Viridiplantae; phylum Streptophyta; class Magnoliopsida; order Asterales; family Asteraceae; genus Chrysanthemum; species Chrysanthemum makinoi. Next base: position 317,016,341 of record OU343220.1, on the reverse strand, counting down.
CGTCGCGATTATGCGAGATTAAGCGGCGCTGGACCGATTTTACAAGAGATTATACCCCATGATTCTTCCACGGTGAGATCACTAAGTTTTCCACCGGCCGCTAGGTCAATGGATAAACGGTGGGGAAGTTGACATGATCATAGAAGAGTTGGACTTGAAGCCAAAGATCAATGCCTTGTTGAGGGACTCTATGGAGTAAGTCCTTGAATCGAGTCCATGCTTCGTAGAGATTCACCTTGACGTTGTTGGAACATCAAGATATCATTCCTAAGCTTAGTGGTTCTCCCGGGTGGGAAAAATTGAGCAAGGAAGCGAGAGGTGAGATTTCCCAACTTGAGATGGAGCCGCGAGGAAGTCGCTCAAGCCAATTACTAGCTTGGCCCGTAGAGAGAATGGAAGAGCATGACGCGTGGTCCCCGAGTAGTAGCATCGAGGTTGATGGAATCGAAAATTTTAAGGAAATACTTAAGATGCTGATTAGGATCTTCGGAACGAAGTCCATGGAATGCACATCCGTTTTGCACCAACCGGATGGTGTCGGATCGAAGGGCCGTAGTTTGGGCTTGGTCGGGAAGTACAATGGTGTTCCTATAGCCTAGGTGGCTTGGTCTCGAGTATTCACCAAGAGTACGGCCTCTTGGCGAGTCATTTGGTTGTGGGTTGATGAGTGGTGGTTGGTTATCACCTTCCATGATGAAAAGTGATGGGATTACTAACAAAGGTCACAAAGAAGGGGGATAGACTACGGGGAAGCTAAAAATGAGAAAAATGCTTACTTGATAGGAATCAAGTAAGGAAACCTAAACGAGTTGGACTCCTAACTAGCTATTCTATTCCCCGGCGGCGGCGCCAAAAACTTGATACGCTTACATAGCGCGTTCAGGGTCGAAGGAACGTCCTTTTCGTAGAGCAAGTTTTTCAACACCCTAGGCAGTGAACCTAATCGTTGTAGTGTAGTATTAGGGTAAGCCAAGGGAATTGATATCGTTCTCTAGGGGAATAGGAATGCTAGTGAGAAGTTACTACGCTAAGGTTGGGGTTGAGGAAGATTATTTTTTTTTATCCTTTTTTATGTTTTTTTTAGGAAATGGAAAGGTACAAATCTCGAGGTTTGAATTTGGGGGGTTGGTATTTCTACCGATTACTTCTACTTATCTAATTTTCTAAACTAAGGTATATGTAGTCTATGTCTATTGTTGTGTGCTCGTATGATGATTAAAAATGTATTTTCTTAGGCTTTATTACTCCCTAGTTATCTCCTATTGATGGTTGAATTGGCACGTCCTTATTCTTAATCGCGTTGTGTTTCTAAGGTCGTAGGGTATGCGTTTATCCCTAACTCTTTGAAGCTACCAAAGGTTAATGACTACAAAATCTTTAAGATTTATAAACTTTAACTCTAAGGTATTCTTTGGATGTATAGCCTATAATTACTCTAGGTGATTATAAACTAAGGTTCAACAAAGATTAATCAATCATTATTAGCACAATGAATGACCTATCGCAATACTAGGTAAATCACAATTAAGAGAAGAGACAACCAATCAATATTCAATAACTAAGTTTCATATTACCTAAGCAAACACACAAGTAAATTAGCCGGACATGGGGAACATGCAAGCATACACACAATCAAAGGAAGACATAATTGAATTAATGAAGTAAAACACTTATCTTGATGTAAGATAGGGTATGGAACCCTAAAATACAAGACGGCTTTGGTTCGGTTTAGGTTTTACTCCAAAGACTACTCACGAAAAACTAAAAAATTCGGATTCTATATATAAGATTACAAATGCGACGGCGTCACCTTTAATTTGTGATATCGGTCGGGTCGCGTTATTAGGGTTTCGTCTTGGCCACATTAGTATTGCGGCGACGTCACCTTATGCTTGTGGCGCCGTCCTCTTCAGATCTCGGCGTTATGCGGATCAAATCTAGGCCGTCTGAGCTGCGACGCCCTACTCTTTTAAAATCTGAAGCCGTCACTTGTAAATGAGCAAATTGGCTACTTGAGGCGTCAAAAATTTGTCCGACGGCGTCTCTAGTAGAACTGACGCCGTCACTTGTAGAACGGCGCCGTCCCTTTTAGTTCCAGCAGCCTGAGTGTCTTGATTATTGACTTTGGCCATTTTCTTCGTATATTCACGCCTTTTCGTCCGAATAAGTGTCATTCCAGCAATTTGCCTTCAAGATACCTAAAAGTGAAAAGGAGGCGATATTAAGTAATAACGGATACAAAAGTGATCAAATAAGGGCTTAAACGACCCTTCAAAAGGTACATTTTAAAACCTTATCAAGATTATTTACATAACAATCTCTACCATCCATTTTTATTTGATCTAATGGATGAGATTAATCTCAACAATTTAAAACCCACTTTCATCATTTTTTTCAAATATTAATAACTTTCAAACCGTTAATCGTTAAGCGAAAAAAAAAATCATTGCGACGAGCATTTAATTATCTTTCTATAGATAGACACTTTGATATACTTTCGACAAAAAAAAAAAATTAGTATTTTTCACTTTTTTTTTAAAGTTTTTTCATTTTTTTACGTTACTGAAATTTGCATTAAAATATCATATATGATTAAACACTAATTTAAATATCACATGTGATATTAGTGTTATATCATATATGATATTAGTGTTATATCATATATGATATGTAATATCACATGTGATATTAGTGTAATATCACATGTGATATTAGTGTAAAATCACATATGATATACATATCATATCACATGTGATATCACATATCATATATGATTTAACAATAATATCACATGTGATATTCAAGTTAGTATTTAATCATATATGATTTTTTAATGCAATTTCAAGTAACGTAAAAAAGACGAAAAAACGTGAAAAAATGAAATTTTTTCTTTTTAGAAAGTATATCAAAGTGCCCCTAGAAAGATAATTAAATGCTTCTTCGCACGGTGTAAATATTTTCACTTAACGATTAACGGTTTAAGAGATATTTAAATTATAAAAATAAGTGAAATAATAAAATGCTTTTAATCTCAATCATTGATTTATGAGTAAACTACACCATTCGTCTTTGTGTAATACGTTGACCATCAAGTTTCGTCCTTTGACCAAAAAAATTGCACCGTTGGTCCTTAAGTGCAAAACGTTACTCAGCGTTGGTCCCTCACCCTAAATGGCGTGAGTAACGGGCGTTAAACCTATTTAAGTCGAGGGTATTTTTGTCTTTTCCCGCCCACACTACTTTTGTCATTTCCTTCCTTTATCTCCACCTACCCACCAAACCAACAGTCATCTCTTTCTTAGTTCATAGTTCACACAAATAAACACTCTCTTCTTCTCCATTTTTTCTCTCAATACTCCGGCAACATTTAAGCTACCTAAGACCACCATTGTCCACCAAATACCGGCCATTGCATTACAGACAACTTAATATATGCTCCGCCACCTCTGTCTCGTGACCAACACACTCGTTTCTATGTTTTCACACCACCACTAATATCTTCTCCCGCCACCACCATCGTCTTACTCCCATCACCATCATCCCGCCGCGGAATGAAGGTGGTTTAGTGATAGTAGACATTTGCTTAGTATGTGTTGATGAAGAGCAAGTAGACAATAGGATAAACCCCCTAACAAGTTATCCATTAGATCCTATAATGGCTTGGTTAACAAATGATAGCTCAAATGGTTAATTGGTTAAGAACTACTACCAAATCTGTTTGATTCGTTGGTAGATAGTTATGCTCTTTATAAATAAATAGGTAGATAGAAGTATAGGTCGAGTACCTAGAATATGATCTAGTCTACCTTATACCAACTTGTCTACCCATGATTAAGTTGAGAATCTTTTAACAAAGTCAACTTTCACCTTTTGGGAGTTTGGGGAATGTAGGTCATTTTTCACTTAATTAAGCTGCCATGTATTTTGCAAAATAAGATTCATGATTGCTTCAAGATGATAAAGTCAAAGGGCCAAAATGTGGAGTTGACTTATCATCCTGGATAAATTGTGGCGGCGGAATTTACGATGATAGTATTGGTGATATGGATATATTGTGGCGGCGGAATGAAGGTGGTTTAGCGATTGACGAATCATGTTCATGGACTTCTGGTGATGGACTTCTTTATGTTAGTTTGATCATTTTATGAGATATGATATGATATGATATGGTTATTTGGGTTTGTTTGATGGGTTGGTACTTTGGTGAGTGCCGCAACAGATTATATAGGTGGTTGGGTGGTGTGACGGTGGTTGGGGTGGTGGTTAGTTTTTAGAGCGAGTGTTTGGATGGAAGAATAAAACAAATTAAATTTGCAAATATTTCCGGCGATGATGGTGGTGACTCTGCTGTTGTAGCCGGTGGAGTTGGTTGGTGGTTGCGAGTCGGTTTTTGGTGATGAGATGACGACAACATGGCCATCGGAGATCTGTGGTGATGGCAGTGTGAAGAAAGATGAGAGAGGAGGAAGATGAATCTGTGAGTGTTTTTATTTGGATGGATAGGTTGGTTATGTGTGATATTTTATGTTATTACATGTGGTGATATGGGTGGGAAAAGACAAAAGTGGTGTGGGTGGGAAAAGACAAAAATACCCTCGACTTAAATAGGTTTAACGCCCGTTACTTACGCCAGTTAGGGTGAGGGACCAACGCTGAGTAACGTTTCGCACTTAAGGACCAACGGTGCAATTTTTGTGGTCAAAGGACGAAACTTGATGGTCAACGTATTACACAAGGACGAATGGTGTAGTTTACTCTTGATTTATTTTTAGATGGATGTATGTAAAAAAAGTTTTGTATGTAAAATAACTCTCCTCTTATAGTCATTCAATAATGTATGGAGCATTTACTTTGTGGTACATAAGCAAGCATTATTTCTTTTTGACTAAAATACACGGTTGGTCCCTAAACTTGGAAAGACGCATCGCGATAGGACAAAACTCGGCCTTTTCATCGCCAGAGGTCCAAACCTTGGCCTTTAAATGCCAAATTAGTCCTTTGACAAAGTCAAGGTCTGATTTTTGTTTTTTAGTCGAGGGTATTTTAGTTCATATACATTTATACTTTGATAACAATTTATAAACTGCCACAACTTCTTCTATTTAGCCAATGTGGGACTCTTTTTTCATGAAACATATAATCATCCCAAACTCACACTAATCACAATTTTATTGATACGTACTAATATTTGAATCAACAATGTGCTTTCTCTTCACTTGCATATAGACGCCAATAACGGCGAGTGCATGAAATAAACAAAAAGAACCTAAAACCATAGTGGTATTATCTTTTCATTTACAACATGTTATGTGAAGCATACATATAACATGCTAGTCCTTTCAATCTATATGCACACCCTCTTACAGTTGGAGTTGTTTATAAGCATCACCCCACAGTCATACGATCGAGCTAGAAAGTTAAAACTACGATGTGATTTGACTGAATTTGAGCATGTTTGTAATCACTGGCATATACCCAGTACATGACAAGTGCAAGCTTGTGAGATGAAAACTTGATTGAAAAATGTTTATTAACAAGACTAGATTATGGTGCATAAACAATTTATAACAAGACTAGATTATGTTATATGCTTAATTTTAAGAACATAAAAAAAATGTTTATTAAGTTCACACTTTGAGTCGGGGGGCATATATATTTTACCTAGTGTTAAGATTGACTTGGTTGTCATCGCAACTTGCTGATGAAAGAGAATGTTAACAACCCTTTACCAGTTAACTTTCAAAACTTGCTATTACTATAAAGAAAGAGACTCTTTTATCTTTGCAAAGAAAAAGTTTACACGTTTTACATTGGATTTGAGATATATCTTTGAGTAGTCACTCCTGCCAAATTAAACACAACGACATCATTTCATATGATGTGGAAGTCGACTCATACAAAGATATTCAAACGATGGCCGGATTAAGTGAGATGAGCCTAATAACATGTTCTGTTTGATAAAAAAGACTTGAGTAAAACAAAATGCTTATCATATGTACTCTTAAGAGTATAGAGATTCAGATGTAGTGCATGACGCGACTAGTATGTCATTTTCTGGACATCGAGCTTGAACCTTGAGCAAGCCGAGACCCGTGCAAACTGAGGTTCTATAGCACGTTTTTGTTTGAATCGTAATAATTATTTCAAATGTATAGATAATCGATGTTCAATGCGCCCAAATCGGATTTAGAAGTTCCATTGTCGTACGTTTTAATATAAAAAACCAGAGCTTTTTTAATTACTATGGTTCTTTGAGTATTCACCCCGCAAACACAACGATAGCATTTCAATTTTCAATCAATGTTGATTACTAATTACTAATATCGAAACTACCTAAAACGATAGACGTACAAAATGATAGCATTTCAACTTTCAATCAATATTGATTACTAATTACTAATATCGAAACTACCTAAAACAATAGACGTACAAAATTTCGACCACCCGTTAAGAAAAGTTTATAAATCTTGTTTAACTATTAAAAACTTAGGAAGTCGCATTAATTTTTCACCCATCAACAAACAAGCGATGTTGACCCAAAGAACATCTTGTGAGAGAGATGAGTGAAAACTTGATACTAATCCAAATACGAGGAACACAAGTACACTGTGGTATTTTGAGCAAACTTAGTTCCTTTGTTATCCGATGTGGGACATGTCTCATCAAGTAATAATGAGGTATCTAATAATTGGATTCAAAGACCCTCCATTAAGTATTTCATTATCTTACCTTCTTATATTTGAGACTAAAAGTTGCATTCCCATATGCGAATATTTCATTATGCTAGCTTTCTGTGTTTGTTCGTTTATGATTTACATTCATTTTAGTTATTTACTAATCTAAGAATAGTTTGTAGACTATAAAATGTGATACTCAAAGGAACAAAATACCTAGATACGTCACATTTAAAACACAACATACAGCGCACACAAGTAGAGCTGTAAACGAACCGAATAAACATGAACGAAGCCATGTTCATGTTCGCTTATTTAATTTTAACCGGACAAATAAATGGATACGAACACTTAAACGAACGAATTTTTTTGTTCATGTTCGTTTATTAAGAAAATGAGTTGTTCATGTTCATTTATGTTCGTACATTAACATACTAAACGAACGCTAAACGAACATAAACGATCAGGCATAAATGAACGGAGACAAACAAACATAAACTTTATTAAATATGCATAATATATTATTTTATAAGTGTTATTTTGTTTAAAAAAACCAATTTTAAAATTATACAGTTAAAAAATATAATATACGAACATAAATAAATAAATGAACATAAACGAATGTTGACGAACGCATAATCAGATGTTCACGGATATAAATGAACGAACGTGGCTTTTGTTCATGTTTGTTCATTTAACTAAACAAACGTAAAAAATTGTTCATGTTCGTTTATTTAATAAATAAACGAACATAACGAACTTTTTACAAAACGACTCATGAAATATCTACTAAACATTCAGTTCGTTTACAGCGATACACACAAGTATGTTCTAAACTTTAAATAAATGATAATTCTTCCTGCAAGATATTTTTACTTATCTTTTTATATACAAGATCATAAAATATATAAAAAAGAAAATGATGGGTTAAATGACAAGATACAGTGGAAAACAACACGTGTGATATTTTAACATTAGTACTGATAGTGAAGAATTAAACACATAGTTATAATGCATATATATATATATATATATATATATATATATATATATATATATATATATATATATATATATATATACATATATATATATACATATATATATATATATATAGAGTAGGGATCCAGTGAGAAGTAAATTAAAATAAGAAGTGGTGAGAAGTGACCAAAATCACACATTTGAGATGCAACGACTTGCATTAGTTGCATTTCTATTCATATAGATGCAACATCTTGAGTTTCGAAAGTTAATTTGATGTATAGATAGTTCAAATTGATTTTCATGATTTTGGCATGTGTAGAGGAACAAAAAATAAGAGAAATCATGAAATGCATCTAATATACGTATATGCATCTGATTAAAAGCTAGAAAACACATTATGGTGCGTTATAACGCATCTAAGATTATAGGGATGCATCTAATTTAGGTCGGTGCATCTCGGATTTGTGATTATAGTTCTTCTTATTCCTTCTTATTTTAAGTAATCTTCTTATTTGATCATAACTCTATATTATATATATATATATATATATATATATATATATATATATATATATATATATATATATATATATATATATATATATATATCAGTATTCAAAATTACATGTAATGGCCACCAAACTCACCTGTGGTGGTGACGTTTGACGCGCAATGGTGGATTTTGGCACTGGTTTGGTGATGCACTATTAGTTTTTATGTGATTTCTTTGATGGTCATAATTGTAGCGGTTTGTTAGTAGATTTGAAAGTATGTTGAATGATCGCTTGACATTGACGTGAAAATAATGAGTTTGCATGCTAATGTTGAAGAAGAGGTCGTCCAAATAGGTTGTTTATCACATGCCGGAAAGGAAAATTGACGCCAGAAAATAGCAACGGGTGTTTGACATGAGCAGTGAAGCAATTTTTGAATAAAAATTTGGATTGAGTTTTATGTTATAAATAAAAGAGGTGATATAGCATAAGAAATAAAATACGAAAATGAAGGCGGCCTCCAGTCCATCATTAACCGTGCCGATCGAAGGCAAAGAGTTTCAAATTTGATTTTGTTTTCGCAAATCTCAAGTCAAAGCAAATATTTAAATAAAGTGAAATAATTATCTTTTTTTTTTTTTTTTTTTAGTTTCGACTACTTGTTAAGTAATATTTGTAAATTTTATTTAACTAATAGAAAAAAGTGAAGAAAAGTTTATGAATTTTGTTTAACTAATAATAAAAAGTGAAGAAGTCGCATTAATTTTCCACACTTACGTACCAAACTCTTGAGCCAAAGAGCTTTTACATGGTCTTGTGAAAACTTGATGCTAATCCAAAGACGTGCAACTCAAGTACGTCGTAGTATATTAAGCTAATATAGTTCCCATTTTTATCTGATGTGGGACACCAAGTTGGGTTTCATCAAATAATAATAAGATATCTATATATGTGCTCGTTTTAGTGGTTTATTTCTAAACCTTCCGTGATGATTGGATTTAAGATCCACCATAAAGTATTTCATAATCCTAACTTTTTATGTTTGTTCATTTATGATTTACGTTCATTTAAGTTATTACCAGCAAAATGTTATTGTTTGATTAAATGTTATTGTTTGATTAGATCATTTACAAATCTAAGAATAATTTGTACACTATAAAATGTGATACTCAATGGTGCTAGGAACATAATACCAAGATACGACGCAGTTAAAACACAACATATATACAATGCACACAACCATGTTCAAAACGTATATCACAAACATTCTATAACTTAAAAGGTGAACATTCTTTGAGCCTATCTACAAACATGTTTACATTTTATAGAAAAAAAATAGCTAACAATAATATTTCCTATATCACAACATGTTGTATGAAACATATATCTTAAAGTGCAGTTCTTTTTCATTTTAACCCCTCTTACGGTTGAAGTTGATTATAAGCGTCACGCGACAGTTGAGCCAAAAAATTTGCATGTACTATAATTAAAGATTGAAACAACAATGCGATTGAATTTGACCTCACTAGCTCGTTTGTAATCACTTTGATTCCAGATTACGTATTATAACAATACTTGAAACGAGTTATTTTTTTTAAATCTTTGCCTGTATGGTGATGTGTAAAAAGTATATCAACAGGAAAAGAAAAAATAAAATGAGGATGACGTTTTAGAAAAGAATTAAGACTTTCATATTGTGCAAATGAAAGAGAACGTTTAACAGTTTTTTTTAGCTAGTCCATTATTCGAAGCTCTTAATAACCTTGTCACGTGATCGATATAATGACTCTCACTCAACTTAATCAATATTTTGTAAACTTAGCTCGTATTCCATAACAAAATCAAGTTCTTCTGCGTAAAAAATAAAATTAAAATTCACTTTAAAAGAATATTGTGAAAACTCATATGGTTTTAGATAGCATTTGTTTGATCACCTTGGTTCGAATTTTATTATATTATATTTGACCATTTTTATAAGCTAATTATACAACTTTCAAAATTTATTAATTACTATAACTGCATAAAGAAAGAGAAAAATAACTTTTATAAAGTAAAAGTTTATACATTATATGGAACAAATTGTCTTCCATCACATGGAACAATTGGCTTCAAAACCCTTTAGAGGTTTCTACTTTGTAATCATTTCTCTAACTCCTTGCTAGTTTCTAATATAATTCCCACTGTTCAAAAAAAAAGTTTATAAATTATATTAACTGTAAAAAAAATTAAGAATTTATAGAAATTTTACTTGAATCCACATTAATACCTAATAGTCATGACTTAGCAAGTATAATCGCACATTCAAGAAACTTTCTATTAATCCAAAAACATACATTTTGTCTGCCGTTTGGTATATAAACTGCCACATCAACTTTTATTAAGCCAATGTGGGACTCTTTTTCCATGAAACATATCTAACACTCAAAGTTGATCATCACGTCATCCCACATACACTAATCACAATTTTAATGATACGTACTAATATTTGGAACAACAATGTGATTTCACTTCACTTGCAAATAGACGTCAAAAAACGACGAGTGTTAGCTCGCGTGAAATAAACAAAAAAACCAAAAACCATATTGTTATTATCTTTTCATTCACAACGTGTTATGTGAAGCATACAAATAAAATGCTAGTCTTTTCAATCTAAATGCAGACCCCTCTTACATTTGGAGTTTTTTATAAACGTCACCCCACAATCACACGATCGAGCTAGATAGTTGAAAATGCTAGTATTTGAAACTACGATGTGATTTATTTCGACCTCGTGATCTTGTTTGAGCTTGTTTGTAATCAGTGGCATATAGCTGCCAGCACATGACAAGTGCAAGCTTCTGAGTTCAAAACTTGATTTGAAAATGTTATATGTTATGATCAATGTATATGGTACACTTTGAGTATTAGGTCATATTTCACTTCACGTAAATGGTACAATTTTACTGATATGTTGTATATGTTATTATCAACATATATGATCAACGTATATGGTACAATTTTTTCTGATACATACTAATTTTTTAAACAACACTGTGATTTCACTTCACTTGCATATACACGCCAATAAACGAAGAGTGTTAGACAACCAGCTTATAACAAGACTAGATTATGTTATAAGCGTGATTGAAGAAGTTAATAAAAATGTTTGTTATGTTCACACATTGAGTCTTAGGTCATATTTACCTAGTGTTAAGATCGACTTGCTCGTCATCATATAATGCAAATGAATTCAAGGAGAATGTTAACACCTTTTTAGCTAGACTAAAGGAGGTATTTGAAGCTCGTTATACCGTGTACATACTCGATATAGCTACTCCCTTCTAGTTTAATCTTTGATAAACTATTAACCCGTATGCGCGTTCTACATAATTAGATCCACTTCATTTGTGTAAAGAGTATGAAATAAGTTCATTCAAAAGAATTAGTTTAAAAGATCATGCCTCGTAACCTTTTTAAATGTTTTATAAAATCATGAACTTAACAAAACAATAATCATAACAACTAAGAAAAGGAGAAGAATACTTAGTCTTGTAATCTCATCAACACTGATCATTGCTCTTCAAAATATTAAGGGTGTGCTTGGTTCAAATTTGGGAAAGACAAAGGTAAATAAAACCATTCCCCCCAATTTATTGTGCAATGACTCATTACCCACTATTGAGTAATGGGTCATTGCATTATACTCCACCAAGCACCATTATTCATTACATTTCCCATTCCTTACCCCATATAACCCTTTACCAAGCATGCCGTAAGACTTATTGCCTTTTTTGCAGCCCTGTTATAGTTAAGTTTTCGTGTTCTTAATTGGTACTGTACGTAGTCAAATTTACTATCTAGTAAATATGAATACAATGTGACCCAAGTACTTTATACTGTATTTAACTGTTTTTTTCATGACTTGTGAACGTTTTTCGGCTATGATCTATTTGGCGGTGAAGTTTATATTCTCTTTAAACCGAGTTACATAATCGATATTACTACTCCCGTTTCTTTTTATCAATCATTGATAAACTATACACCCATTACACATAAATTCATGCCTTGTAACCTTTTTATGTACTTAATTTTATATAAAATCTTAAACTTAACATCACATGAAATATCGTTGAGATGCAAAATGTACAACAAGAAAGGGATTCTCAAATTTACATGACTTTTTGTTAAAAAAACAAAGTTCATACATTTTGGTAGCTAAAAATTAACAAACTATACAAATTTTACTCACGCTTATTGGCTATTGTTATAATATTATAACAAATTATAATAATGTATAAAAGGGCAAATGATTGAAAAAAGTATCGTACTTGACACAATTTCCTTTTGTGGGTAGCGAACAAAATTTTTTACTTTTGTGGGTACTTATCTTTCAAATTTATCCTTTTTAGGGTATTTTGCGAATTTTTTGGACATTTTTGACCCTCTTAGCTAATAGATTTTTTTTTCCCGATGGGCAAAAATGTCACATAGTACTCTAAAAAGGATGAATTTGAAAGAGGAGTACCCACAAAAGCAAAAAAATTTGTTCGCTACCAACAAAAGAAAATTGTGACAAGTATGATACTTTTTTCAATAATTTGCCTTATATAAAACTAAGAGTAAACTTTACAATATTCCAAAACATGTATGACATATATACACCGTGGTATATAAGGAAATATTGTTCTTTTATCTATTCGATGTTTTCGTGAGCTATATCTTACAATTGAAGTCGATATATCTTACAATTGAAGTCGATATAACTACCCCCCCTTTCGTTTAATCAATTTTTTTTGGGTAAAGAGTTTTTACCCTGATAAAAGTGTGTTAATAATCAGTGAAGTTCATGCAATATGCTAAATCATATTGACTATAACAAACAATGCATCCTTTGTGCTTCAAACCACTACACATAAGATTGACATGCCAATCTCATAAAAACAAAAAAAGCCTAGCTGAATTAAAAAATAAACTAAAAGCACACAACTAGGCGTCCTCTTGAAATGAAATGTTAGCAACTTAAGCCGAACGGTGGAGATAATAAAATCAACAAATTGATCAATGGTTATCTTCTTATTTTTAAACAACATTGAGTTCCTCTCTTCCCAAATCACATAAGATGATGCAACAAATACGAGCTTAGAAATAATGCTATGGGTTGATCGAGACTTACCATAGGAGAGAAGCCAAGCCGTAATATGGTCCAAAGATGGAGTATTAAAGGACATACCCGACTGTAAACACGCTAGATACCACACTTGCAAGGAGAAGGAGCATTCAAAAAACAAGTGATTGTGTGAGTCCGGAACAGTTTCACAAAGAGCACATTGAAACATGCTTAATTCGACCAAAGGACCGACATCCCGTTTTCTTAATAGATCTTGGGTCTTCAGTTTTCTATGTAACACGAGCCAAACATGAAAAGCGTGACAAGGGATGCAGTGTGGAAACCACATCAGACTCGACCACACAATGCTATCACCACGAGGACGAATGTCCTCCCAAGCACTACCAACCGAAAACCTGTTATCAATCCCCACCCTATTTTTCCAAACAAAGTAATCTCTTTGATTCAAATACAACACATGAATAGTAATAAGAGATAAAGAGGGGTACTTAACTAGCCATTCATTGGGCCATCGCCATGCATCCCCATCCATTATCTCGGACAGCTTAGTATGCAAATTAAAACCGGACCTATGGATGTCTCGAACCGTAACAATATCAATCAATGGGCTGCTATTACACCAGTTATCAAACCAAGGCGAAATACTAGAACCATCACCGACTTTGTACCAAATGAAATTTATGATAGTGGTTCGAACTTGAATGATTTTACGCCATCCACACGACTTATTACCTCGAGAAGGACAATCCCAATTTGATAAACTATACAACCATTATATATAATTAAATCAACTTCTCAGCGTAAAAGTATATGGAATAAATTCACTCAAAAGAATACTCAGTGAGATCATGCCTTGTAACCTTTTTATGCATTTAATTTTATATAAAATCACAAACTTAACAAAACACAAAGTATCCTTGAGATGCAAAAGGTACAATAAGAAAAGGTTTGTCAAATTTATAGGACTTTTTGTTAAAAAAGAAGTTCATACATTTTGTTAACTAAAAATTAAGGAATCACACAAATTTTACTGGTAATTAGCAACTATCATTACAATCTTAAGAATAGTTACTAATAAGAGTAAACTTTACACTATTCCTAAACAAGTATAAGCCATATACATTGTGGTATATAAGAAAGCATTGTTTCTTTTATCTAGTCGATGTGGGACTCAACTTGTCAATCAAGGTTTTCATGAACTATATCTTACAATTGAAGTCGATACAACTACCCCTGTTCCGTTTAATCAATTTGATAAACTATACAACCATTATATATAATTAAATCAACTTCACTCGCGTAAAGTATATGGAATAAATTCACTCAAAAGATTACTCGGTAAGATCATGTCTTGTAACCTTTTTATGTATATTTTATATAATAAAACAAAACCGTAAGTGGGAACTTTTGCATTTCAAAAAAACTTAACCTTCCTTTATTAAGTAATATTTTATTTATTTATTATTATTTTTATTTTAAAATATTTACTAAAAAACTCAAATATTATGGATTTGGGAATAGTTAAAAAAAACGTTTTTATATATAGTCAAGAAAAGAAAAATAAACATAAAAGTTTAAGTGTCAAAAGTATAAAGAAAAAACTTAATAAAAAGCTTAAGTGATTTTAAAAATATTTGTATATAATGTAAAGAAATAAAAAAATCATAAACTTAACAAAACATAAGTATCCTTGAGATGCAAAAGGTACAACAAGAAAGAAAGAGATTGTCAAATTTATAGGACTTTTTGTTAAAAAAAGAACCTATACATTTTGTTAACAATATTTACTAACAAGAATAAACTTTACACTATTCCCAAACATATACTGAGGGATATACATTGTGGTATATAAGGAAGCATATCAACTTGTCAATCAAGGTTTTCATGAACTATATCTTACAATTGAAGCTGATCTTCCACGTCACCCTACATTCACACAAACCACAATTTTACTGATACCAATATATGAAGCAACAATATGTTTCCGTTTCACTAGTCGTACATATTCACATGCATATAGACGCCAATACATGATGAGCGTTAGCTTGAGAGTGAAAATGAAGCACTGTTAAATTATCTATAGTATAGCTACACATCCCACCTCTAGGATCTTGATGCAATTGTACACAACATAATTAGTCAGCATCTTACCATCACTAATCGTGACAGGTACATCAAACCATGATATTTTTCAATCCTGCAATAAACTCAAGTATTTGATTTAGTACTCGGCTCCTACTCGTTGAAGCTTGTTTTGTTAACTGATTTCATAGTGTTAGTTGTTACCATCAAATTAATTATGAGGTGTAGCATGGTACATAACCAAATTGATAATAAGACTGTATATATCTTAACAATGTTTCTGTTGTAGTATCGTTTGCATGGAACTTGGCTAACTATTTATGCGTACAACTATAACTAGTTTGTAAAAATGATTTAGTTAGTTTTTCCATGATCTCATGAACCACAAATGTCTCTAATACACTCCATAATTAAATTGATACACTATGACCAAGTAACATACATCAATATTTACGAAGTTATACTAAAAAAATTATATATGAAATCCTTCTACATTACACTTCATGAACGTGTGTGAAGAGTTAAGGACATCCTACAATATTCATTATATCCAATTAATTATACTGTAATGATTTTCTTATATCAACTTATATAAGAAAACAAGAGGAGAGTTATTTTACATACCAAACTTTTCTCACATACCAAGGGACTCATCTCCACCATCCATTTAAAAAGAAATCAATGGCTAAGATTAAAAGCATTTTATTATTTCACCTATTTTTTATAATTTAAATATCTTTTAAACCGTTAATCGTTAAGTGAAAATATTTACACCATCGCAACGAGCATTTAATTATCTTTCTATAGACGGGCACTTTGATATACTTTCGAAAAAAGAAAAAAAAAAACTCGTTTTTTTCACGTTTTTAGTTATTTTTTCGTTTTTTACGTTCTTGAAATTTACATGAAAAAAAATCATATATGATAAAACACTAAATTGAATATCACATGTGATATTATATGTAATATCATATGTGATATTATACTAATATCACATGTGATATTACATATCATATATGATATTACACTAATATCACATATGATATTCAAATTAGTGTTTTATCATATATGATTTTTCAATGCAAATTTCAGAACGTAAAAACGAAAAACTTAAAAACAAACGTGAAAAATACGAAAAACATTTTTTTGTCGAAATTATATCAAAGTGCCTATCTATAGAAAGATAATTAAATGTTCGTCGCAATGATATATTTTTTTTCAACGATTAGCATTTGAAAGATATTAATACTTGAAAAAAAATGATGAAAGTGGGTTTTTTAAATTGTTGGGATTAATCTCATCCATTAGATCAAATAAAAATGGAGGGTGGAGATTGATCCCTTGGTATGTAAATAATCTTTTGTCCTCAAATGATCTTTTATCGAAAAACAAATGTTATCTAAAATCATCGCTATTAATTTACCTCCAATTCAAGACGGGTTGTTGAACTTAGCAACTCTACTCAAATTAGGGGCAACTTTATACTATTCTTTTCTTTGATCTATGCGGAATTGAAACCGGTGAACCTTTTCACAACGCATATCTTACATATAGACGCCAAAACATGATGTAATATTCATCTTGTATTTTATTCTTTTTGTATGTTTTATCTTTCATAAAATAATTTTTGAGGCTTTTGCATATATATCCTCCCGAAAATGCAAAATTGCATATATATCCAAAGCGTGCATAAAAACCATTGTAAAATATGCATAAAAAACTTGTACAAATGATATATATGCAATTATTCACTTTGGGAGGGATATATATATGCATTTTTGCCATAATTTTTTTACTACTGCAAATATTTAGCAACATAGACAAATGGACTCTAAAATTTATTCTTTTTGTATGTTCTATCTTTCATAAAATAATAAAGTTTACTACCGCAAATATTTAGCCCCATAAAAAAATGGACTCTAAAATTTTATGACGGGAAAGTTAGGACTCTAAGTATGAAAAAGTTAACTATTCGTAATAAATTTTATCCTACTCCAAGGCAAGCTGTATAAGCCGAACAACCAACTTTTGAATAGGAGAAAACTTGATGCTAGCACAAACATGTATGACCCATTTATATTGTGGTATATAACCTAGCATTGCTTCTTTTCTTTTACCTATGTGGGATTCAAGGTTGTCTAAGGTTCTCATGAAACATATATTACATTTGAACTTGATCATCAACGTCACCCACACACAGAGAAAAGTCATCTCATTCGCCTACCCTCCGTGAGCAACCACAATGCTATCGAACCATGTGTTGATTTGTCTTTCATTATCAAACATAAAATCTGACTTTGGTCCCATTAGAATTCAGACCATCTTCATCTTGTCTATCCATTCCATCTTCATTCCACCATAGTGAAATTTCATGATCCGTATTAATAGTCGATCTTTTATCTTATGATTTTCAAGATAGTTTTATCTCCAAGACATGGATCTCTTCTTCTTGGTTTATGTTTTTATCGATCTTTTGATTTTCTTTGCGGTTTTGTACATTCCATCTATTGTAGCTTCTCACCTCTTTTGGAGTTGGTTAAAATTATTCTTAGCTTTTAAAAAGAATAATAACAAAAAAGCTTTGTCGTTAGAAAAGTGAATTAGAAAGAAAAGTTAAAAGGATATATGTCGCTCTTAATGATGTATGCAATGATTAAACGAGGAAGACATTGATATTACTTTCTTACAACTATCATATTTGATACTTTTTAGTGAAAATGTCTTTTTCCATTGCTTAGAAAAAAAAAAATTGCATTTATGTTGTGCCCTTGTGCACCAAGCTCATTGGCTTTGAAGAGCTGTATGTGGGAGCTGAAAGGTTTATGGATATAAATTAATATACGTATGAAGTGTTAGCTGTTACAATCAAAGTACATGTTTTACTTTTTTTACATATATGTTCCAACAAAAAAATAATAAAAATAATAAAATGTTTATCGGTTTGTACTACTTTTGACCCATCAAATGTATGAGGCTTAAAACTACTCAAGCCCAACTAGTATGTCATTTCTGGTAGATGTATAGGAATATAAATGCAAAATAAAAACATGATATATTGAAAGAAAAAATAAGACTAGAATTTGTAGTCAATGCAACTCTATTTCTTTGTTTATATATATATATATATATATATATATATATATATATATATATATATATATATATATATATATATATTTTTGAACAGAGACTTCATTTCACACCTCACAAATGGAGGAAATTTGAACACAACAGGTTACATCGAACATAATGGGCAAAATCGAAACCGACTTGCCAAACAAAATACACGAGGTAACAAGTTAAGCCAAAACAAGACATACACCATAATAGTTGTGACAGACTACAGCAACACCATACAAGCGTGGGGGGAATCACCAAAGTGAGCTTTTGGTAGACACAACCATATGAAGATGTAGCTTGACAAAAGTACATAAAATACATAAAACTTACATAGAAGATAAAACTAAGCATCCTTAAAGGAGCCAGACCTAAACCAAACAGATCTAAAGTCAAAACCCAAGGCGGCGAGTTATCGATGACGGACCACAACAGATCTGAGCAGAAGAGACCGGATGGTAACAGATCTGAGCAGAAGACAGCGGTGGCGGCAGCGACACAGCGGCAACGGTGAAGATGAGAGATGACGGATCTGTGAGTAAGGCTTTTATTGTGAGAAAAGAAAAGTACAAAAGATGGAAGAAAACTTTAGCAAAGTTGATAAGTCAAGAATTGTGACGTATCTAGCTTTTTATACGGCTTACAAAGCTTTCTAACATCCTAATCGGATTTAGAAGTTCCATTGATAAAAGTTTTAACATAAAAGCATAAATTTATTATTTTATATAATTATATACTCTTTAACATTCTTACCTGATAACTATTATTTAGCTACATAAATAAAGGACTCTCCTTGTTCAGGCAAAGTAAATGATACAGCCAAGATTATTGTGAGGCGAAGCTCTTTGAGAGAAGTCTTAGAAGAAGTTGCTTGCATATTCAATTTATGGGTTAGTGAATATATTTTTTTCTTATGAAATTTATGAGTTTAAATTTTTTATACCGTTATTGTTTTTAATTAAGTGACTACAAAACTTATAATGAACAAAAAATAAAATGATATATAAATAAATACTAAATAAAGCAAAAAAATAAATGCAATAGTAATCCACAACATGAAATGGTATTTGTAGATAGAGTTAAGTTTAATTTAGGTCCAAAATTATTTAAAGATTCAATAAATAAATATGGGTCATTTATTTTTCATCAAAAATAAAAATAAAAACAATTTTAGCTTTTTTTAAGAAAAATATATATTTTGCAAACTATGTGGTACACTCTCAATTTTTTAACTGTTTCAAAGTGTTAGCTTTTACAATCAAAATATGTATGTGATACTAATTTTTATATATGTTTAAAAAAAATAACAAATTGTTTAAGGGTTTGGATTCCTTTTGACCCACCAAATGTATAAGGCTTAAAACTACTCAAGAGTCAAGACCCGACATAAAGTTCCATAGTTCTATACCACGTTTTGTTTCAAGTTTTAATATTTATTTCATATTTATATATGAGAGATGTATACAAATAAAAGTGCAAAATAAAAACATGACATATTAAAAGAAACAAATAAGACTAGTATTACACACGGAGTAAAAATGTCAATCACGAGCCCCACTTTTCATATAAAACAAAAGTGATTAATCAAACATCACATTTATCAAGTAAAAAACATCGTAGTCACATAAAATTTCATTTCCATTGAACAAAGAAACATCCATCTACCCTCGGTAACACTTGTCAAAATATGAGTGAAGTGTCGAAGTCTAGCAATCGCATAAAACTAATTTTTAAAACCCTTTTTTTACTACTTTGTGGACCACAAAACAAAATGAATTTTTTTTTTAAATGTCAACAGTTAATATAAATTTACCTTAACCAAAAACCATGTCAAGCCTCAAGCATGGATCTAAGCTAAAGACAAGTTGATACTACTCCAAGTTAATAAAAATTTACCTTAACCCAAAACCCATGTGGGATTGAATGCAATCTCAACCTTTTCACAATGTGTATCACAAAATAAAAAATTGACAATTTTTAGAATCTAGCTTAAAAAATGTCAAGAGTTCATATGAATTTACCTTTAGCGACCCTTGTCAAGCAAGATAACTTGATACTATTCCAAACACATAAGCTAAAGACAAGTTGATACTACTCCAATTTAATAAAAATTTACCTTAACCCAAAACCCATGTGGGATTGAATGCAATCTCAACCTTTTCACAATGTGTAT
Organism: Chrysanthemum makinoi; assembly: GCA_910596185.1. Classification (NCBI taxonomy): domain Eukaryota; kingdom Viridiplantae; phylum Streptophyta; class Magnoliopsida; order Asterales; family Asteraceae; genus Chrysanthemum; species Chrysanthemum makinoi. Next base: position 316,995,710 of record OU343220.1, on the reverse strand, counting down.
CACAAAATAAAAAATTGACAATTTTTAGAATCTAGCTTAAAAAATGTCAAAAGTTCATATGAATTTACCTTTAGCGACCCTTGTCAAGCATGACAAACAAGGTTCTACACGCAAGATAACTTGATACTATTCCAAACACATAAATGCCACATACATTGTGTTATATAAACAAGAATGGTTAATTTTCTTTGAGCTATGTGGGATTGAAATCGGTCAAACCTTTTCACGTGTATCTTACATTTGTATTGTAGCAATGCCATTCTATTTAATTAGCTCGCATCTTGCATATAGACGCCAATACACGATGTGTGTGATCGAGTTAACCATTGGTTACAATCACCTCGCAATTTTTATCAAATTTATATGTATTGGTTTGTGCGTATTTTGATTTTTGGGAATACAATGAAGGCCTTGGATGTAGGGTCTTGTTCATTTGGGGAAAAATCTATAATATTTATTTAGAATATTAGGGGTTTTGTAGATCGTTAATTAAATAAATTTTCCAACGTCTTGATTATTATTTGGGGTGACTCAGAGACAATTTTGGGTGTTTATGTAATATATATTGGTTAAAAGTTTAATTTTGGGTTTTGTTGAATAAAATATGTAAAGAGGTTTCAGTGGGTTGCGTTGAATGTGAGTATGTGAAAGACAAAGATTAGTGTTTTCATTGGGGTTTTATTTGAGATTGTTTGTGGTTTCATAAAAAGTGGTGAATGAAAAAGGGTGGTAATGGTTGGAGATGAAGATTAATTAAGGAAGAAGATGAAGTTAAAGTTGAATTGTAAAAAGACAAAAATACCCTTACATGTGTAGACTTAACGGCTGTTTGTGTGACCTGTTAAAGTGAAGTACCAACTATACATAACGTTTCGTATTTATGGACGGATAGTGCATTGTTTTCGGTCAAATGACGAAACTTGTTGGTCAACGCAAACCAGACGAACGGTGTAGTTTACTCTTTTGTTTAACGAACGGTTTAGTTTACTCTTTTGTTTAACTATTAAAAAGTTAGGAAGTCGCATTAAATTTTCACTATATCTATGAGTCAGGTGTTGACTTAAAGAACACCTTGCCAAAGATGAGTGAAACCTTGATACTAATCCAAAGATGAGGAACCAGGTACATTGTGGTATATAGAGCAAACATAGTTTCCTTTGTTATCCGATGTGGGACATGTCTCATCAAGTAATAATAAGATATCTAATTTACACTTAACTCATGCATTTGTACTTCTAATCAATACCATGCAATGTGCTTATTTTAGCCCGTTTATTTCGAAACCTTCCCTAATGATTGGATTCAAAAATCTCCATGAAGTATTTCATTATCTTAACTTTTTATACGCGAGTATTTCATTATCCTAGCTTTCTGTGATATTTTAACATTAGTACTGATAATGAAGAATTAAACACAAAGTTATAATGCAAATATATTAGTATTCAAAATTACATGTAATAGCAACCAAACTCACCGGTGGTGGTAAGGTTTGACGCGCGGTGGTGGGTTTTGGCACTGGTTTGGTGATGCATTATTATTTTTTTCTTTCTGTTTGTGTGGTATATATGTATTAAAATGGATTATTTTATGTGATTTTTTTGATGGTCACAATTGCAGCTGTTCGTTAGTGGATTTGAAAGTATGTTGAATGATCAGTTCATAATCAGAAATTCATACTCAAACATAGCAAGGTTCAACAAACAGAAGTTCAGACAAACAGAGATTCACATAAACGGAAGGGAATCATAGCAATGGCATAGGGAAATCCTAATAAGTATAATAGAAATGATAAAGAAGAGAAATCATGAGGAACCTTTACTAAAAAGGTCAGAATATCTGTACCTTAACGCAAATGAGGGAAAAACAAATGAATGAACGAACACGAAGATACGACGCCACGTCTTCTTCAATGAATCTACACGGATTACGATTCGGATAATACTTATTAGCTCCTTTTATAAGCTTCTTATGCCTTTGTGAGTGTGTTACTTATTGATATCATGTTTTATCTTTCATTTTCTTAAACTCATATTTGGACCAGACTTTAACGATTTTTATAGAATACTTACTTAACTCAAATGAAATCAAGCAAAATCCCAGGGGTTCCCATATGATTTAAAAGACTCTCCAAAAATTGGTGGGTTCTATCTCTATGCCAAATGGCCTATGGAAAATCACAAGTCCAGACCTGTCCAGAAAGAAATCAAAAAATACACCTTAAAAGTTTACACTTATTGGACCTGTTTAGACACGTTGGAAAAATTCCCAAAACTCTCAGAAATTCATTTATATCCTAAATGTCAATCCTGTAAAAGGAGAGCTCCCAATTCATTATGGTTTGCAAATGAAAAATCAAACAATCCAACTAAATTTCAGACCCGTTTTCTCAGCTTTGACACTTGATCTTGTAAAAATTAAAAATACGACTTAGACAACTCCAAATTCGACCAAACCACTTGGAAAACTTAACTAAGACATAAAATAAACTTTTCCAACAAAAACCCAGAATATTACACTTATAAAATTCGATCTATAACACACGCCAATTCATCATATTATGCTGTCCAGTTTTAGGGTTCATATTAGGCCATCATAACACTTGTTTAGACCATTAATTATATTTAGGGTTCCATTCCAATTAGGGTTTTGAATTTATTAGGCATGATAACATTTATATATATGTGATTTTATGGGAAGATAACATGCAACCAAAGCCAAGAAACAAAGGAAACAAGGAACGAGGTGATGGTACGTTACCCTTGTGGCGTGTGCGTGAAAAGAAGACGAGTACCAAGGCTACCAAAGCCCACGACAGCCTCTCCTTGGCTTCAATCCTCACGACAACAATATAAACCCCACGACCAAGGCTTTCTTGACCCACGACCATTCCTTCTTTGCCCTAGAACATCACGACAGAATCACCACACGACCAAGGTCTCCTTTGAACACCTTCTTGCTTAGAATTTCGGATGGGATGGGGAAGATACTTTTGTTGCCGTCACTTTGGGAAAACTAGGGTTTTGGTGTGCTTCAATTTTGTGGAGCGTATAATGAAAAGGAGGGGGAGGGGTTCCGGTTTTGATGAGCCAAGGGAAAACAAAGGCCAAGCCCAAGTCCAAATTCCAATCTATAACTTAGATGGGCTTTTACATTAAAGTTTATATGTGTTTTGTAATTTATGAATTTTTCGGTTCATGTAATATATAAACGTGTAATATGTATAGACGTAAAGTGTCAGAAGATTTTATTTATTTTGTACATTAGGTTTGACAATCTTTTACAAGTTAGGTTAAATTTTACATTTAATGAGCTTGACGAATTTTACATATTTTACAAATATTAAATAGAGGGCAAAATAGTCATTTAACGCGGTTAAGATTTTTAGGGCTTTACAACTCTTCCCCTCTAAAAGAAAATTTTCGTCCTCGAAAATTGAACAAGACGGAACAGAACAGAAAACGAATCGGACTTCAGAATTTCAAGGAATAGAGCAAAGGCGAAACTTATTTTAGAACAAACAGATTCTTGTCAGAACATTCATACTTATACTTTTCAGAAATCAATTCAACAGTCAAATACTTATAACAGATAATCATATACTTATCAAAGTAATGGCAGATACCAGATGAGATGCAGAAAATCAAACAACACGCTCTAACTCATTCAGATATCTAATGATGAGAACAACCATATGCATAGACAGAACGAATCCTAACGGTCTTACTAGTCGCAGATAACCAAACTAAAAGGATCTAATGTTCCTCAAAACTTCCTGAAATATCCTATGACCACAATAAGGGTACACGGAGACATACACATTTAGAGCAAACATAGCAATCCATAGTTCACACAAATCATAACTATTTCGGATTCCAAGCGTACAAAACTTATACGTAACAGATATCGACGAAAATCTCACAATTAGGTATAGAATTTCAAACGAACATGAGGAGTGCCAAATAACGAATACAAGTCATATTCTTTTCACGTATCAACCACAGGCATTTCCCCAGACGTCATATGATTTCAATAAGTTCAAATTATATGATCTCGGTATTATCACGTTGATCAGGCGTCATAATACTTGCATCACATAACAAGTCCTCATTATCATCATATTCTGTCTCGGGTCATGACAAAACCACATAACTAATATCAGAACAAAACGGATAACATATAGGTAACAAGTAACATACCAAAACAGACCAGATACACATTCATGCAGCATATAACACATCAGACAACTTACCATATTACCAAACAAACGAGGCCACCAACTTGCATAAAACGGCTCCTCATGACTCATTCGGCGATCCGAAAGAAAAGCTGAGATATACCAGAATGCTAAACGATAAAACTTCACGACTCGAACCGAGTTCTGAACGAATCAAAGAAAAGTAATGCTGATCAAAATAACGTAGCAAGGTATCAAACCGCCTCAAAACGCGTGACAAACGAATCAGAGTAACACAAGTCGCGCCCAAATCATATGAAGTAGATGAACCTTCCCAGCCACCCGTTGAATCATGTCTTCGTCGTTGCGTCTTTGGTTGATTCGTCTAGCTCCCCTCCAGAAGCATCCTGATGTCTCCAGCAGCACGGCAGTCGGGTGTGGCTTCTGCTTCACGAGTCTCTCCAGCACAGGAACTATTGCAGCAACGCAGGGTCGGTACCATCTTCTTCGGCTCTGCAGGTAGTCTCCATCTAACGATCGACAAATGGACGAGCGAAAACAAAATAACAAAATTCGATGTGAAAAAGAGGAGGGCCAATTCAGTAAAGGCAAAAGGATATCGAAGTCAAATCTGAACGACCATCAAAAGGAATCGAAAGATATCTGAACAGACGGAAACCTAATGTCTACCCAATCCTCACAGGTCATAACCTAAGCTCTAAGGGTCCTAAAACCTGGCTTTGATACCATAAATTGTAACACCCCAACTCGACAAGGGTAAAGATATCACAAATACGATTTCATATCAGAACCTTAAGTACTATACAAAAGCGGAAGCCTTTACAAAACTTACAAAAGAAAAGAAATAAATAACTTAATAATCAAAATAATCCTAAGATCCCTATTTTCAAATCTTGCTCTCAGCTCTACTCTCAACCCAGATCAGCTATCCCATAAGCTCATCTTGAATGCTTAACACCTGCCGCAGGAAAAGAAAATGCGGCTGAGCTTACAAAGCCCAGTGAACAGATATAACAAAACGAAAACTAAACAAAACAGAAATACGAAATGAAATAAAGAAACGAATAACGAAGTCACAGCAGAATGAATCACTGAGGATTCTGCGGAAACACAGACACACAAAAATCCGGAAGAACAAACAACAAATAAGAACAAACACATAGCATATTGATGACACAAACTGAAGCACATCATAATCAACAGGCAATTAATGAATCAGGCAATTTAAGTACATATAAGTCAAACGAAATACCGAAAGCTAGCAGAAGCAATTACCAGAAGTAAACATGTCCTTTACACAAGTCAATTAATCTACACTTAACACACTTATCCAAATCGTAGCAGCGGAACAATAGCAATCAAACGTGGCAGTCACACATACAAATAGAAAACACAGTAGGAAAACTATAACTAAATAAGCAAAAGACATAGCATAGCAATTAGCAAGTTATCAAGTCAGATATCATAAGTTAAACCATTTCCCAGATCAAACTTTAGTATAGACATAATTTAAACATGGCAGATCAAACATAAGCAGATACAAACACCAACGGAAAATCAAAGTTCATGAATTATCTGAACAATTATACATAATGAATTTACAGAACAATCAATTATACACTAGCATAATCATCATACAGATCAACAAGGTCACATAATGGTAAACTAACATATAAACAGATGACAACAAGCGAATCACATTTAAGCATATTAATCATATCCTAGCATGGCAAACGGTAGTCACATAAACATGTCAAAGCATAAACACATTAAATAAACATATAATAATTCAGTATGTAAATGGGAACATTGACAAATACGGAATCATAAACAGAATATCTAACACAGAAATAGCAAATACTGATTTAGTTATCTACCACGAGCCCAGAACATATCATATCAAAAGTAACTTTCTTATTCGGAGGGGTGACCTCAGAATACCTTATATAATATGAGGGGAGACCTCAATAACAAATGGAGTAGCTAGCTCCTAGAATTTGTGAAGACGCGTATTGCACACGACATCATTCACCAGACAAATCATATAAGATAACAGATCAGATCTAGGATGCATCCATACGCCCCAACAGACAGATAGTGGCCAAACTATAAATAAACAGATAACAGAAAGGGACGTGGCAGAACATCACTCTACTGCCCTAGAGTCATGTCAGAGGTGCATCACTGACACGGACATGGAACCCCCATGACTAGTGAAATAATGGCTCGGGTGTCAAACTAACTTAGGTCAAACAGATTGTCATAAATGACACAGATTTACTAATCAGAGTTTTCATATCATAAGTTCAAATCAGATGTTTCATGGTTCAATAAACAGAGATTTCAGATAAGCAACGGATCAAACTAATCAGAAAGGGTTCATATCAAATGTTCAGAAATCAAAGGTTCATATCACAGTCACATATCATACGTTCATAATCAGATGTTCATAAGCAGATGTTCATAATCAGAAATTCATACTCAAACATAGCAAGGTTCAACAAACAGAAGTTCAGACAAATAGAGATTCACATAAACGGAAGGGAATCATAGCAATGGCATAGGGAAATCCTAATAAGTATAATAGAAATGATAAAGAAGAGAAATCATGAGGAACCTTGGTTCGAATTTGTAGCGAAGGGCAGTTTTTAAAATTTTGTATTTCCCGATTAAGATTAACAATCACTTGAGGACAAATGATGATCAATCTTCCGGAGTCGTATTCCACGGCGAGATATGAATTGAGAATTACGTTATGTTTTGCGTTTGATGCTTGATTATCAAATATTTTTGGTTTTGAACTTTATAAACGATATAAAAACTATTTTATGCTAATTAAAATAAAATAACAACTAATGACGAAATAAAATAAAAGCTAAGAATATAATAGTAAAAGCTATGCTTGTCAAGTGAGGTGAAAAGGTAAATAAGTGTGAACAGTCTATTAAGCTCTTGTAATTAATACCCGTCGAAATAAAATTATTTTCTCACAACGTTGGCTTATATTGAAAACAATCATTTTTCTATTGGTAATAATCACTAAATTGAAATAATCAATAATTCCAACGGCTTTTGCCCGTTAAAACAATCAACTAATTATATCTAAAAATATCCGGAAGTTATTAATCAATAACAGTCGATACCCGTTTAAAAAACTATTTTCTCACAACGTTGGTTTATTTTGAAAACAATTCTTTATCTAGGTAAAATTACTAGATTTAATTAATCACTCTAACGGCTTTTGCCCGTTAAAACAACCAATTTCAATCCAAGTAACCGAAGATTATTAATCAACAATTTCTAAGTTTTCACACTTTATTCACGTATCACCATCACTTAACAAGCATATAAAAATCTACTCAACAAGCATAACTATCAAGCTAACAATAATAATCTTAACAAACATAAGCATATTATTAACTAAAATATAAAAAACTAAACGAGAAAGGCGAGAAAAATAGAACCCGATCTGAGCTATGAGATGAATAAAGACCACCCGATTTTATAAACTTGACAAATTGTAAAGTTTACTTCTTTTTAAGCATTAATATAACCAAATAATCAATAAAGTTTGTGACTTTATTAACTATTTAGCTTATTAAGACTAAAAAGCTATAAACTTTATAAATAAGCTAGCTTATAAAACCCATAAGCTCCTCGCCTTATGTTGGAATGATGAGAAACAAGCTAAAAAATCACAACTTTAACAAAGGTTAGGACAAATAAGCAATAATATGAATCAAATAAGCTATGGAAAAGCTTATTGATTTAAAAAGTATTAAACTTTAACGGAAATAAGCTAAGAAAAGGCTTAAAAATTAAAACTTTTTAACTAAAAATACTAGATCTAGAGTAATAAGCTAATGCAAAACTTTTTATAAAAGAAAAACTAATAAAAATCAAATCTTTTTGTGTTTTTATAAAGTATTTTGTAAAATAAAAAGTAGATCTAAGGTTATAAAAGCTTTTTAAAGAAAATAGAAAAAGAAAGCTTAAAAAATAAGCTAGATCTAAATAAGCCACAAAAAGCTAATAAGCTTTCATGACTTATTAGATAAGAAAAGTAAAAGAAAAGGAAATAAAGAAAAGAGTAGAAGTAGAATAAATAAGCACTAAAGATGAAACATAATCTTCATTAAACTAAAAATCTTCATTACAAAATAAGTACTTTAAATAAGCAATACAAAAATAAGCTACAACTACTTCTAAAAAAACTACTCCTAAAACTAAACTACTCCTACTCTATATGAAAATAACTACTGTGTGTGAATAATAATGTGTGTGGATCATAATTTATAGCCTCCTTGGGTCTCGAACATTCCTTGTAAAATATCCTCCTCGTATTCCATTTTCATAAGGACACGTGTTGCGTTTTTGTTGGTTGTAGAATAATGTTGGCTGTGCAAGTGAGTGGGGATGGCAGAAAAAAAACAATCACACGCTCCTATTATGAATTAATTTCGGTGCGTGTATCACACACACGAATACTCCTATTGTGAATTAATTTCGCAGTTGGGCCTGATTGGTTGTTGGGCCACGAGATAAACTGCAGCTGGGTCTGGGCCTCGCTGGGCTGTGTGAATAGTTGGACTTGGGCCTCGCTTCAGATAATTAAAAATTAAATGCCACTAGATGGGATCGAACTCTTGACCTCTTGCTAAGAAAGCATGCACCCAACCACTAGACCAAGAGCTCTTTTGTGTTAATTCTTTTGCATTTAATTCTTTTTAGCCCTCTTTTCCTTGATCTAATTTTAGCCATTATCTTTAAAAATAATCTTCGTTCGAGCTCCGTTAGATCTTTCAATTTTTCTTCTCTTCCTCGATGCTCCAAATAAAATATCCACTTGACTCGATATTTCGTGATCTTTCCAATGGTGTGCTCGATTAATCTTTATGACTTCTTTAGAACTTCGAAAACGTGAAAAAATCATCAACCTCATCCGAAAATCACCGTTTTTGCTTTGTTTTCAAACCCTTGTACCTGCAAGACATAATAACATATATACAACATTTTTGCAATATAATTTGACATATTTCATCGTTATTAGTCTGATTTATCATATTTTTAGATATAAAATGATGTGTGTTTTAGCACTCATCAAAATACCCCACATTAAAACCATTGCTGGTCCCACACGCAATGTTAATTACACACGTAGAGAAAGAAACTCTTTTAAAACCTCCTTAACTAATAATCCCTCACATCAAACAAGAACAGAAAGATGTTTATCAAGAGGTACAAAAATATTTATCTTTGAAAACGCCCCGTTTTAAACCATTTTATTTCATATATAGATATATCATTAAGCACATTCCTTATTGCGTGACGGTTTGTTGAACTTTCATGTCAATCAATAACTCCAACATTTTTCAAACGACACGTTAGGATCACGGAGTAGGAAACACAACAAAACGTGAAGTGACCATACGGATAATACATCGTCCCTGATTTTTCACAAGTCCCCAAACTAAGCGTAAAATCGAAATCATTGTTAAATATGATTTTAGATGCTAACACTACCCATGGAAGTTACTTGTGTAATTACCTTTTGCTCCCATTTTCCTATTTTTCCTCTATTTATTTTATTTTTGGTGAGAAATGAATTTCTTCAAGTTTCTCGTTTCGATAATTTTTATTCCGATAAAGATATGAAGCTAAGTCGATAATTAGTTATCCATCTTCCCTCGAAAATCATTGCATACAAGAATGAGGTCCACATCAAGGTCCTAATTTCACACGATTTAGGGAGAATATCCTTTTTATGGCGACCGAGACAACTCATCTACGAGTCCAGAGACAGAGGCTTTATTTAGACATCTCCCGGATTCAAAGTTTGGCTTAACACTTATTTCAGCACATTTGCATTTTTGCAATTTAGGCCCTTGGTCTTTTCAACCACTAACTCAACGGGATTACCGTTTTATCAGAAGTCTTATTATGACTTTGGATTTTCCTCAACCTTTTTAGAAGTCCATGACAACGGGGGTACCGTCGGACATAGAAAACTTTTGTGGCTTTGGATTTTTCAACTTTAATATATTTGGGCTTTATTTCATGTTAATTTTTGTGCCAAACTCCAAACCCTACGGCTTTTATAACAATAGAAACAATAGCAGCAAACTATCAGGAATCAGTTGTCTATTACACCGCAACACTGACAGTACCTTGATATGTACCCAACTCTCATGGGCAAGGATTCTCTAAAGAAGAATAAAGAACTAACTATCGCCAAAAACTCAACATCTCTAATTATTTATTCACAGATATGGGGTGAAACAATCTTGTGGGAACAAAAAGCCATAAGTACCTTCGATGGGCTCTAAAGAGAACCAACTACTCCACGCTTAGCATCTAAACTCATAAGTAACTCTATCATTCCTCGATCTCCGCAAATTTAAAATCCCAAATAATGAGATCCGCGGATGCTTAGCCGATAATTAAATTATCTATGGTTAAGGGAACAAGCTAGGGCTCAACACGCCCGGTCAAGTCAGAATTCTATTCCTACTCTCACCAGCGGAAAGTCAACAAGGTGTCAAAACGTATATTAATTTAGCAAATGCTTGGTCTAATGAAATCAAGTTATGCATATTTAAAGTCACTCAGGGAAACTTGCAAATCCTTGGCCTTGTGAGCTAGAATTCGCTTTTTATAGTTTCTTGTCTAAGAGACTAGCAAACTTTTCAATCAAAAAGACTAGCAAAAGCTTCAAAAATTTTGATTTTTTTTTTTTTTTTTTTTTGATTTTTTTTAAGGATAAAACGGTTAAAAACGGGCTTGCATGGGGACCATACAAAAGCAGAAAAAGTCATATTTCGATAGAAATCCACCCCAAACTTAAAACTTAACATTGTCCTCAATGTTTAAAAATTACGGGTGTTAACCCCACACTTAGAATTAAAAAAAGGCGAATGTTTTAAAAAATTCTAAGTGTGAAAGGTGAAAAATCATTTTTAATTATGACAAAGGGTTATCCCAAGATATAACATATAAATGATCGGAGACCGAGTATTGGAGGGTTTGAAAACAAGCACGGAGGTCTTCTCGATCATAGGGATTCTTCAAGCAAAACGGGAACCTGCAAACACACATGGAAACAAACACAACCCCACACTAATCTACAACACACTTATTAGAAGAAAAATAAAGATAGATAGATAGATAACACGGGTTGCCTCCCGAGAAGAGCTTCTTTATTAACGAGTCACGAGCTTGACTCGCCCCCGAATTCATTTGTCCTTGGGGGAGCAAGTGTGGAATCCATCAATTATGAGAATTCCGGGATCAAAGATTGTATCCTCATTCCCGAAGGAGTGAAGGATAGGAGAAGTCACATTATATGTGAGGAAGGGAAGAAAGGTTCTGATGATATATGTTTCAAGCTCAAATGACTCAATAGGAAGAAAGAGTTCATTTTTGGATAGAGAATTTTGAAGAGCATTTTGATCACATTTTAAAAACGCATTTTCTCTTCCAACGAGTATCCCTGGTTTAAAAATTTTGTCTTCACAAGATGTCTCAATGGGATACTCGAAAGATAACTCATCAGTAAGGGTAGAATCGTCATCACATGACGGAGGAGATGAGTCAGAATACAGAGGTGGGACAAGTGGTGTGCTTTGAGAGCTAGCAATTTCCACCACTTCCGTTATGGTCTCTGCATCGGACTCAGACATTTCATCAAAAAGACGGTTTACTCGGCAAAAAGTATAGTCATCGTTAAATTCAAAAAGTGGATTTGAGAAAATCCCGGAAGTAACCTCAGAAATGTTAAGAGAATCATCACGAAAAGGTAAATCATACTCATCGTCGGATATATCCTCTTACTCACTTGGGATTGGGACAAGGTCCTCAACACTAGACAATTTCGTTCCCGAAATAGTGCTGAGATGCTCGTCCCCCATTATGAGAGAGTCCTCGGGATCCTCGTTGGGTAAGACGGATGTGATTGCAATAGACTGAGGTAGTTGAGAGATAACATCGTTCAATGGAATATCACTCTCCTCGTCATAATCGTCGTCGTTACCAATCAAGTGCATCTCGCGAAGGCTAGCTTTTAGTTCTTCGAATAGTAATTCTTCCATAGTTTTATCGCGAGACGCCATAAGAATTAAAAACGAGAGGGTTGAGAAGATAGAATTATCGGTTTAGGGGATAAAGAAGATTATTTTTAATTTTTGAAAAATAAGAAAAATATTTTGGATTTTTTTTTTGAAAAGATAGAAAAGGGAAAATATTTTTGGATTTTTTGAATTTTTGAATTTTTTTAGTGATTTTTTCTTTTAAAGATACGAAAATTAACTTTCAAAAGAAAGGATCTTCAAGGCACTAACTCGAAACAAAACGCAAAAATCGTAACATATCTCCCCGGCAGCGGCGCCAAAAACTGGTTCGAATTTGTAGCGAAGGGCAGTTTTAAAATTTTGTATTTCCCGATTAAGATTAACAATCACTTGAGGACAAATGATGATCAATCTTCCGGAGTCGTATTCCACGGCGAGATATGAATTGAGAATTACGTTATGTTTTCCGTTTGATGCTTGATTATCAAATATTTTTGGTTTTGAACTTTATAAACGATATAAAAAACTATTTTATGCTAATTAAAATAAAATAACAACTAATGACGAAATAAAATAAAAGCTAAGAATATAATAGTAAAAGCTATGCTTGTCAAGTGAGGTGAAAAGGTAAATAAGTGTGGACAGTCTATTAAGCTCTTGTAATTAATACCCGTCGAAATAAAATTATTTTCTCACAACGTTGGCTTATATTGAAAACAATCATTTTTCTATTGATAATAATCACTAAATTGAAATAATCAATAATTCCAACGGCTTTTGCCCGTTAAAACAATCAACTAATTATATCTAAAATATCCGGAAGTTATTAATCAATAACAGTCGATACCTGTTTAAAAAACTATTTTCTCACAACGTTGGTTTATTTTGAAAACAATTCTTTATCTAGGTAAAATTACTAGATTTAATTAATCACTCTAACGGCTTTTGCCCGTTAAAACAACCAATTTCAATCCAAGTAACCGAAGATTATTAATCAACAATTTCTAAGTTTTCACACTTTATTCATGTATCACCATCACTTAACAAGCATATAAAAATCTACTCAACAAGCATAACTATCAAGCTAACAATAATAATCTTAACAAACATAAGCATATTATTAACTAAAATATAAAAAACTAAACGAGAAAGGCGAGAAAAATAGAACCCGATCTGAGCTATGAGATGAATAAAGACCACCCGATTTTATAAACTTGACAAATTGTAAAGTTTACTTCTTTTTAAGCATTAATATAACCAAATAATCAATAAAGTTTGTGACTTTATTAACTATTTAGCTTATTAAGACTAAAAAGCTATAAACTTTATAAATAAGCTAGCTTATAAAACCCATAAGCTCCTCGCCTTATGTTGGAATGATGAGAAACAAGCTAAAAAATCACAACTTTAACAAAGGTTAGGACAAATAAGCAATAATATGAATCAAATAAGCTATGGAAAAGCTTATTGATTTAAAAAGTATTAAAATTTAACGGAAATAAGCTAAGAAAAGGCTTAAAAATTAAAACTTTTTAACTAAAAATACTAGATCTAGAGTAATAAGCTAATGCAAAACTTTTTATAAAAGAAAAACTAATAAAAATCAAATCTTTTTGTATTTTTATAAAGTATTTTGTAAAATAAAAAGTAGATCTAAGGTTATAAAAGCTTTTTAAAGAAAATAGAAAAAGAAAGCTTAAAAAATAAGCTAGATCTAAATAAGCCACAAAAAGCTAATAAGCTTTCATGACTTATTAGATAAGAAAAGTAAAAGAAAAGGAAATAAAGAAAAGAGTAGAAGTAGAATAAATAAGCACTAAAGATGAAACATAATCTTCATTAAACTAAAAATCTTCATTACAAAATAAGCACTTTAAATAAGCAATACAAAAATAAGCTACAACTACTTCTTAAAAAACTACTCCTAAAACTAAACTACTCCTACTCTATATGAAAATAACTACTGTGTGTGAATAATAATGTGTGTGGATCATAATTTATAGCCTCCTTGGGTCTCGAACATTCCTTGTAAAATATCCTCCTCGTATTCCATTTTCATAAGGACACGTGTTGCGTTTTTGTTGGTTGTAGAATAATGTTGGCTGTGCAAGTGAGTGGGGATGGCAGAAAAAAAAAACAATCACACGCTCCTATTATAATATATATAATTTCACGGCAATTCCGTGGCATCTGATTGGTTGCTATATTCCCGCTTTTCCCGCCTTTTTCGTGGGCCTGTTCCCGTTTTCTCTTTGCTTAGTCCAAATATGTGGGCCAAAACATTATAATCGGACTATCACTCATCAACAACAAACCAATATGTGGTGCCGGTTTCTGATTGGTGCCACAAACGAATAAAACAATCAAAAAATGGGGCCCAAAAACAAGTAAAAAAAATATTTACAAATCACACCTTCAACTTTCTTACTATTTACAATTTCCTTATACAACAAACTTTATTTACCAAGTATCGAACAAATATCTCGCGATTTCTTGAACAAAAAAAATACCGGAAAAAAGGACTCTCGATAACGTACAAAACGAGCTCAATATTGATGTGCTTTTGACATATGTGCGATTTTATAAAAAATGTTTTAAGTTTAATATAGAGCAAATGACAAAAAAATGCATCGAACTGGACACTTTTTATGATTGTGTGTAGCCAACTATTTTTTTTCTTATTATGTGTACTGAACTTTCAAATTTCAATCATTGTGTGTATTCTGTGACTATCACTTTCAAAGTGAACCCTTAATCTATCAAATAAGTTCAAAATTTGTGTTAGCTTTACATACACAAAAATGTTTAAACAAAAAAGATAGCGCTTTTTTTTTCGCCCGACCATGGAGACACATCTCAGACAAACGGGTTACAATTTAAAACAAGTTAGAGAAAAAAAATCCCAGCCGCATCGCGGCTGGCGCCAACCTGCTTGTTATGAATTAATTTCGGTGCGTGTATCACACACACGAATACTCCTATTGTGAATTAATTTCGCAGTTGGGCCTGATTGGTTGTTGGGCCACGAGATAAACTGCAGCTGGGTCTGGGCCTCGCTGGGCTGCGTGAATAGTTGGACTTGGGCCTCGCTTCAGATAATTAAAAATTAAATGCCACTAGATGGGATTGAACTCTTGACCTCTTGCTTAGAAAGCATGCACCCAACCACTAGACCAAGAGCTCTTTTGTGTTAATTCTTTTGCATTTAATTCTTTTTAGCCCTCTTTTCCTTGATCCAATTTTAGCCATTATCTTTAAAAATAATCTTCGTTCGAGCTCCGTTTGATCTTTCAATTTTTCTTCTCTTCCTTGATGCTCCAAATAAAATAACCACTTGACTCGATATTTCGTGATCTTTCCAATGGTGTGCTCGATTAATCTTTATGACTTCTTTAGAACTTCGAAAACGTGAAAAAATCATCGAACCTCATCCGAAAATCACCGTTTTTTGCTTTGTTTTCAAACCCTTGTACCTGAAAGACATAATAACATATATACAACATTTTTGCAATATAATTTGACATATTTCATCGTTATTAGTCCGATTTATCATATTTTTAGATATAAAATGATGTGTGTTTTAGCACTCATCAAACCTTTACTAAAAAGGTCAGAATATCTGTACCTTAACGCAAATGAGGGAAAAATAAATGAATGAACGAACACGAAGATACGACGCCACGTCTTCTTCAATGAATCTACACGGATTACGATTCGGATAATACTTATTAACTCCTTTTATAAGCTTCTTATGCCTTTGTGAGTGTGTTACTTATTGATATCATGTTTTATCTTTCATTTTCTTAAACTCATATTTGGACCAGACTTTAACGATTTTTATAAAATACTTACTTAACTCAAATGAAATCAAGCAAAATCCTAGGGGTTCCCATATGATTTAAAAGACTCTCCAAAAATTGGTGGGTTCTATCTCTATGCCAAATGGCCTATGGAAAATCACAAGTCCAGACCTGTCCAGAAAGAAATAAGAAAATACACCTTAAAAGTTTACACTTATTGGACCTGTTTAGACACCTTGGAAAAATTCCCAAAACTCCCAGAAATTCATTTATATCCTAAATGTCAATCCTGTAAAAGGAGAGCTCCCAATTCATTATGGTTTGCAAATGAAAAATCAAACAATCCAACTAAATTTCAGACCCGTTTTCTCAGCTTTGACACTTGATCTTGTAAAAATTAAAAATACGACTTAGACAACTCCAAATTCGACCAAACCACTTGGAAAACTTAACTAAGACATAAAATAAAATTTTCCAACAAAAACCCAGAATATTACACTTATAAAATTCGATCTATAACACACGCCAATTCATCATATTATGCTGTCCAGTTTTAGGGTTCATATTAGGCCATCATAACACATGTTTAGACCATTAATTATATTTAGGGTTCCATTCCAATTAGGGTTTCAAATTTATTAGGCATGATAACATTTATATATATGTGATTTTATGGGAAGATAACATGCAACCAAAGCCAAGAAACAAAGGAAACAAGGAACGAGGTGATGGTACGTTACCCTTGTGGCGTGTGCGTGAAAAGAAGACGAGTACCAAGGCTACCAAAGCCCACGACAGCCTCTCCTTGGCTTCAATCCTCACGACAACAATATAAACCCCACGACCAAGGCTTTCTTGACCCACGACCATGCCTTCTTTGCCCTAGAACATCACGACAGAATCACCACACGACCAAGGTCTCCTTTGAACACCTTCTTGCTTAGAATATCGGATGGGATGGGGAAGATACTTTTGTTTCCGTCACTTTGGGATAATTAGGGTTTTGGTGTGCCTCAATTTTGTGGAGCGTATAATGAAAAGGAGGGGGAGGGGTACCGGTTTTGATGAGCCAAGGGAAAACAAAGGCCAAGCCCAAGTCCAAATTCCAATCTATAACTTAGATGGGCTTTTACATTAAAGTTTATATGTGTTTTGTAATTTATGAATTTTTCGGTTCATGTAATATATAAACGTGTAATATGTATAGACGTAAAGTGTCAGAAGATTTTATTTATTTTTGTACATTAGGTTTGACAATCTTTTACAAGTTAGGTTAAATTTTACATTTAATGAGCTTGACGAATTTTACATATTTTACAAATATTAAATAGAGGGCAAAATAGTCATTTAACGCGGTTACGATTTTTAGGGCTTTACATTGCATGTGTAAATCAGTAGGAGCAGATAAAAACTGACTAAGATGTTGGACCACATAGGATATATCTGGTCTTGTCATGGTAAGATAGAGTAATCTGCCTACCAATCTCCTATAAGCTTCAGATGACTTCAAAGGAGTACCTTTTCCCAAGGAAAGCTTTAAATTTGTTGGCATAGGTGATGCTACTGGTTTAGCAGCAGTGAGACCAGCATCATTGAGGAGATCTAGGATGTATTTTCTTTGGTTGAGATGAGTGCCTTGTGAAGTTCTGCAAATCTCTATCCTTAGAAAATATTTTGCCAATCCTAGATCCTTGATTGTAAATTTCTGATCAAGAGCAAGTTTGGTAGAAAATATCTCCTTTTCACAATTACCTGTGATGAGCATGTCATCAACATATACTAACACAGCTGTAAATTCATCCTTATGCTTCTTGACAAAAAGAGAATAATCATTTTTGGACTGAACAAAACCTAGAGACTGTAAGAATTTTGATAACTCATGATTCCATTGCCTAGAGGCTTGTTTAAGACCATAGAGAGATTTCTTTAATCTACAAACTTGTCCTGTAGAAGCTCCAGTGTATCCAGCTGGTGGTTCCATGTACAATTCCTCCTCAACAAAACCATGCAAAAAAAACATTGTTAACATCCAATTGGTGGAGTGGCCAACCTTTTGCAGTAGCTAGAGCAATCAAAACTCTCACTGTTGCTAATTTTGCGACAGGAGAAAAAGTGTGTTTGTAATCCTTTCCTTCTTTTTGATCAAAACCTCTGACAACAAGTCTGGCCTTGTATTTGTCAATTGTCCCATCAGCATTGTATTTGATCTTAAAAACCCATTTTGAAGAAATAGCTTTATGCCCAGCTGGCAAAACAGTCACATCCCATGTGTCATTTGCTTCTAAAGCATTAAGTTCAAGCTCCATTGCCTTAACCCATTCTGGATGTTGACTTGCTTGTTTATAGGATGAAGGTTCTGTAGTTGTAAACACATTAGCTAGAAAAGCTATATGATGTGTAGGTATGCCAACAAATTCTGCTTTAGTGAACAAAGGATATTTGGGATGAGTAGCAGTACTTGTGACAGTGTTTACAGAAGCTACATGATGCTTGGAGACAACAAAATCCTTTAGCCAAGCTGGTTTAGTTGTATTTCTGGTTGATCTTCTTGTGGGAACATATTCAGTAGAAACTGATGGACCAGGTTGAACAGAATCAGGTGGATCTTCTGCTGAAGGTTCATTTTCTTGATCAGCAGAATCAGCAGAATTAGGTTGATCTTCTGCTGAAGTTTCATTTTCTTGATCAGCAGAATCAGTAGAATCAGCAGAAACAGGTTGAGTTTGTTTAGTAGGAAAACTAAAAGAAGGAAAATCACCTCCATGCCATTCAGATGATATTGGTTGTGTTTTAAAAGGAAAGATGTTTTCTTCAAAAGTGACATCTCTACTATGAAAAACCTGTTTAGCAGTAAGATCATACAAAGAATACCCTTTGGAATTTGGAGGATAACCTAGAAGTACACACTTCAAGCCTCTTGGTTCAAGTTTATCTTTATGAGGTAGAGTAACAGTTGCATAACATAAACACCCAATAACTCTCAAATGACTATAAGAAGGAGCTGTACCATGAAATTTCTCATAAGGAGTCTTCCAATGTAAATTCTTCATTGGCATTCTGTTAATGAGATAAGTGGCTGCTAGAACACAATGCCCCCAAAATTTGATTGGAAAATTAGCTTGAATTCTAATAGCTCTAGCAGTCTCTAAAAGATGTCTATGTTTTCTTTCTACCACCCCATTTTGTTGAGGTGTATAAGGCATGGACTTCTGATGAATAATTCCTTTGGAGCTTAAGAAAGCTAAACATTTCCCATTAACAATCTCAGTACCATTATCTGTTCTTATGGTTTTAATGGTTGAAGAGTAGTGATTCTGAACATAAACCACAAACTGAGATAAAACACTTAGTATCTGATCCTTACTATGAACTAAATAAGTCCATGTTGCTCTTGTAAAATCATCCACTATAGTAAAGAAGTAATGAGCTCCATTTAGTGCAGGCTTCTTATAAGGCCCCCAAAGATCCATATGTACCAACTCAAATGCAAAAGAACTAAAAGTATTGCTCTTAGGAAAGGACAATTTATGATGTTTAGCAAGAGAACAACTTTCACAAGAGAAATCAGTTGCATTGAAATGTTTACATTCATGAATATGAGACAACTTTGAAAGAGAAGTATGACCAATTCTGGAATGAAAAGTATGACTGTCTACCTCTTTTATAGGAAAAACAAAGTTACATACAGACTTATTCATGGACATAGGAAAAGTAGACTTTGTATGAGATTGACAGAAAACAGATACATGATGAGAAAATGTTGCAAAGTCAAGCATTGGCTTGCAAATGTAGAGACATTTTGCCCCTTTACCAACAGCAACAATCTGATTAGTTGAAGGGTCCTGAAATGCAAAGTCATTGAGATAAAAATGAGCATCTAAACCTTTATCCTTAATCAATCTACCCACAGATAGTAAATTGAGTTGGAAATCAGGTACATAGAATACATTATCCAATGTGAGAAAAGGTGTGATTTTGACTTGACCCACAAGATTTACTGATTTTGTTCTACCATCAGGTAAGTGAACAATGATTGGATGTTTCAAGGTTTTGATAGAAATGAATAAATGCAAATGAGGGGACATATGATCTGAGGCTCCTGTATCACTAATCCAGTCTATTGTAACATTCATGTCTGGATGACAGAATAGAGCAAAAGCTGAAGTGAAACATGAAAGTATACCTGCATAATGCATAGAGGAACTATCATGATTTGCATTTGCAGTACTATAAGCAATTCCTTTCCCTTTAAACATCTTCATTACTTCTGAACAAACTGCAGCCACAAGTTTTTGATCAAACATGCCATTCTGTCCCACACCAACACCATTCTCATATCCTAAATCAAAAGGAGTATCTCCAGCCATGTGTTCATCCAAACTTGAATTCACTTGAGCAGCAATTCTTGTACCCTTTTTGCCCTTCTTTCCTTTGTACCAATCAGGATAACCAATTTTCTCAAAACATTGCTCCACCAAATGACCTTCCTGATTACATCCTGTACATACTTTCTTGAACTCATTTCTAGTTGAACCACTTTTAAAATCTTTCTTCCCTTGATAACCAGGCTTATTACCATTCAGATTTGCAAAGAAAGCAATGGGTTCAAAAGCTGGATGAGTCACTTGTTTCTGTTTTTCAATCTGCTGCACAATGTAATAAGCCTTATTGACATTAGGTAATGGATCCATTCCTAAGATCTGGCTCATAACTGCCTCATATTCATCACTCAATTTCATCAAGAACTGCATCAATTTGGATCTACTATCCATTTCTAAGATCTTATCCAAAATTCCACAAGAACACTCTCTCATCTTACCACAATTACAAGTGGGCAAACCATTAAGATTATGCAATCCCAACATCTTTTCAACTTATTGAAATAAGAAGCAATACTGAGATTACCTTGAGAGATATGACTTAATTCTCTTTCCAGTTGGTAGATAAGTGGTCCATTACTTTGACCATATCTTTCAGTTATCTCTTTCTACAACTCACAAGCAGATTGAGTGTACAAGAAAGCATCAGACAACTCAGTAACCATTGAATTCAAAACCCAACATGTAACCATATAGTCACATCTTATCCACCTCTGATAATTCACATCATTCAATGCTGGCTTAACACACGTCCCATCAATGAACCCTAATTTCAACTTAGCCCCTAACGTCATCTTGATATTTCTGCTCCAACCCAGAAAGTTACCACCATTAAAAGGTGTAGTCATCAAAACCATGCCTGGATGATCAGAATTAGTAATATGTAAAGGATCATTGATTGAATTATCAGACAGAATTGAATTATTGATTGAATTAGCAGGTGGAATTGGATTAGTTGTCGCCATTGATGAAAACTGATAGAAAACCCTAATTCTTGAATCTTGAACAAAACAGAAAATCGATCAATCAAGAAACAATTGAATCGAATCAAGATTCAATTGAAAACAAATCAATTGAATCAAAAATTAGGGTTTAGATTGAGCTTTTTAGGCTCTGATACCATATGAACGCGGAATAAAAGAGGGAAATGATTGTATTAAACTGGAAGTTACTAATTACAAAATGAAGAAGAAACAGATATTTATATGTGGGTAAACATGCTTAACAACCTTCTAACTAACAATTAAAACTATTTACAAGTTGCACCCTCGTAGTTTGTACATATTGATATATTCTTTAACACCTTTCCAAGACCCCTGTGCTAATATTTAGCTACATAAAAAGGGACTCTCTTTGTTAAGAAACGTTTTTACGTTTATTCCAAAATTAAAAAAAAAATAATTCATATAAATTTGGCTCCAATCCACGATATAGGTGTTGTCTTTCACAACTAAAGCTCGAACTGGAGACAACTTGATAATATTCACAAATTTAAGAGAGACCACATACATTGTGGTATATTAACAAGTGTTTCTTTTATTTGATCTATGTGGGACTGAAAGTAGTCCACGTTTCACAACGCGTAACTTACATTTGTAACAATGTCATTCCATTTCATTAGCTCGTATCTTGCATATAGACGCCAATTGTAAAACCCTAAAAATATAAACGTATCAAAAGACTATTTTACCCTTAAAATATTCAAGGTTGTAAAATACGTAAAATATGTTAACGCCCATTAAACGAAATTAAAATCTAATTTATATATATGTTTAAAAACCTAACGTGTATATTAAACTATCGACACTTGGTACGACGAAAATGAAAGTTTCGCATATAAACTATTTTGGGCCTCGTCTTGTTTTGTTATCCGATTACCATAAGGCCGAGTCGGGCTCGTTTTCTTTTGCAAGCCGAGTACACATGAGCCCATGGCGGTTTGATGTTGAGCCGATCACCATTCATAAGCCAATATGGGTTGGTTTTCATTGGTTGGGCCTTGGTTATTCTCTCCATACTCGGCTAAACCGACTCACCATAGCCCAACAAGGGTTGCGTTTTTTTTAAAACCGATTACCACAAGGACTGGTATGTCGACACCTATAAATACTTTTCACAAGACCCTCATGCAAACCCTATTTTTCCCTACACAAACTACACGGCACACACACAATTTTTGCCTCCATTGTTCTTTCTTTGGTCGAACAGTCACAAGCCAAAGGTAAGGTTTTCTCATCATTTTTTTCGACATAGTGTTCATGGCATGGTTCAACCTAATCGAATGTGTTGTGATTCTTTGGGTGGTGGCTGCAACCATACGACAACAGGAGGAGCTACAAAGTCGTGATCGTTCCGTAGTCTGGTTTTGTTTTCTCTTCTCGTTTGCGCTGCGTGCAAGGTATCCCTAAGCCTCACTTTTCCTTTGTTACCTTCTGGCCGAGACACACATGATCATACGTGTGTTTTTCAATTGTTATGTTGTGAATAAGTGACATGATTTAGCTTTCTCTCAAACACATAAAAAAATGGGTGAAAACCTTCACGTAAAATAACACATAAAACCATAGTTGGTCGAATAAAATCATGTTTAGCAAATGATGTTTTTCCATGTGTTTAATTCTGGTCGAGACACTATGTTTCACTACGTGAGTTTCACTATTGATTATATATTGAATAGGTCGCAAAACTAGGGCTTGTAATCTTTCAAGATATAGCACATACAATCATGATTATAAAGGACTTGAGAATGATGAAATCCGTTTGCGTTAGGGGCTGTTTCTGGCCGCGGGAGAACATACATGTTTGCATGTTTTCTTCACTTTAGTTTGTCGTATAAATGGGTGAAAGGGAAGCTAATAAAAACGTGTCTAATATGCATGCTAACGAAACCATGAATAAACTTGTGCGAAGCTTATGTCGACCACTCTTTCTGGTTATGTTTTGTATGGCATGGTCATAAGTTGGGGAAGCCACGCCCATTGTTTTATTTGAAACATGCTACGGTTTTACAAGTTACATGAAATCATAGATCGTCACATAAAATAACAAATGGGGAGACTTGTTTTCATGATATAATATACGATACATATATATGTTTATTGATTATGTTTCGACCTCATATTTCACTACATATACGTAAATGATTATTATGATATCAAGCTTAAATGATCAACGACGTGTATGGGAATCGTAATATCAAACTAGTGTTATATTACATAAATTAATAAGTAAAGGGATCGTTATGTAAATTATGAAACTTGGTGAGCTAACATGCTAATATGATAACAAAAGGGATTAAACTCGTAAAGTGAGTAAACTTACTATATTTACCATGTAAACCCTATACTTTGGAATGATGATCATATAAGCCCTCAAATAAGATATTTATCATATTAAACCCTTAGGTTTACCATTTATCATTTGTAACCCATAAGTTTGGCTAATGAACGATTAAGACTCTAAAATGTTGTAGTTCCGTCCGTCACTAAAAATGAGAATATACTTACAACTCTAAGAATGCTAATGCGATTAATCCGTTATAACTTTAATGATGCTAATAAGTATTAAATAAATCATAATCCGTGTAGATTCGTTGAAGGAGACGCGACGTTATATATTCGTGATTCACTCATTCGTTTGTTTTCCTCTCGTTTGCGTTAAGGTACAGATATTCTGACCTTTTCAGTAAAGGTTCCTTATGACGTTTTCTTTTCGTCAGCTTTTCTATTTCAATTATTAGGATTCCCTATGCCATTGCTATGATTCCCTTCTGTTTATATGAATCTCTGTTTGTCTGAACTTCTGTTTGTTGAACCTTGCTATGTTTGAGTATGAATTTCTGATTATGAACTTCTGATTATGAACATCTGATTATGAACCTCTGATTATGAACGTATGATATGTGACTGTGATATGAACCTTTGATTTCTGAACATTTGATATGAACCCTTTCTGATTTGTTTGATCCGTTGCTTATCTGAAATCTCTGTTTATTAAACCATGGAACATCTGATTTGAACTTATGAAAACTCCGATTTGTAAATCTGTTTGACCTTTATGATGAATTATGATCTGTGTCATTTATGACAATCTATTTGACCTAAGTTAGTTTGACACCCGAGCCAATATTTCACTAGTCATGGGGGTTCCATGTCCGTGTCAGTGATGCACCGCTGACATGACTCTAGGGCAGTAGAGTGATGTTCTGCCACGTCCCTTTCGTTATCGATTATTTATAGTATGGCCACTATCCGTTGGGGCGTATGGATGCATCCTAGATCCGATCTGTTATCTGATATGTTTCTGGTGAATGATGTCGTGTGCAATACGCGTCTTCACAAAATTCTGGGAGCTAGCTACTCCAATTGGTTATGAGGTTACCTTCTGAATAAGGAAGATATTTCTGATATGATATGTTCTGGGCTCGTGGTAGTTAACTAAATCTTTATCTGTTATTTCTATGTTAAGCATTCTGAGTATGGTTCGGTATGTTCAAGTGTTTATGATTATGTGCTAGGCTTATTATATGTTATTACAAGTGTTTATGCTTTTGTGTAATTATGTGACTACCGACTGTTATGCTAGGATAGGATTAATATGTTTGAACATGATTCGTATATCTGACATTATGTTAGTTTATCATTACGTGAATGCGTTGATCTGCGAGATGAATGTGCTAGTGTACAATTGAGTGTTTTGGAAGTTTAGTATGTATAATGGTTCAGTTAATTTTATAAACCTTGCCTATCGGTTAGTTATCTGTCTGCATATGTGACATGCCATGATAAAACTCTGCTGATGTTGGGATTCGATCTGAGAACTGGTTTAGCTTATGATATCTGTTCTGATATTTGCTAATGGCTATGTTATGTCTTTGTTTATTTAGTTATAGTTTGTCTACTGTGTGTTCTATCTGTATGTGTGACTGCCATGATCTGTCTGCTATTTCCGCTGCTACAATATTGAATTAAGTGTGTTAAATGTGGATTAATTAATTTCTATGAATGCCATGATTATTTTCTAGAAAGTGTTTCCGTTAGCTTTTAGATATTCCGTTTGGTTTATATGAACTCTACTATCTGGAAGTATTGAATGTCTGATTATTTTGATGTGTTTGGAGTATGTGCCATCAATATGCTATGTGTATGTTCTTGATCGTTATTTGTTCTTCCGGATTTCTGTATGATTGTGATTCCGCAAAATCTTCAATGATTCATTGATCTTATTCCGTTGTGACTTCGTTATTCGTTTCTTTGTTTTATTTTGTAAATTCTATTTTGTTTAGTTTCCGTTTCTGTTATATCTGTTCACTGGGCTTTGTAAGCTCAGCCGCATTTTCTTTTCCTGCGCAGTATTAAGCATTCAAGATGAGCTTATGGGATAGCTGATATGGGTTGAGAGTAGAGATGAGAGCAAGATTTGAAATAGGGATCTTAGATTTATTTTGATTATTAAGTTATTTATATTTTTCTTTTGTAAGTTTTGTAAAGGCTTCCGCTTTTGTATAGTACTTAAGGTTCTGATATGAAACCGTATTTGTGATATCTTTACCCTTGTCGGGTTGGGGCGTTACACCAATACACGATGTGTCTCTGATCAAGTTGACCATTGGTAGAACATCACCTTGTAATTTATTCAAAAAGGATAGCCTGCCACACATTCCTCCTCTAGGATCTTGATTCAATCGTAAACCATATCTTACTTTGTCTTGCATTATCGATCAACTCTAAAAGCCAACTTTGGTCATATTAGAATTTTCACTGAATCCGAACCATCTTCGTTTATCCATTCCAACTTCATTACAATGTACTTCTGCGCGCCCTGGTTCAGGGATTATTTTCATGTTCCTAACTAGTACTTAATCTTTTTATCATAAATACAGTATATTGAGAAAGTTTCATCTAAACTACTGTAGGCGGAACGTTATATGTAAAATATAAACACCATGACCCCTAATTCTAAGCTAACTATCTTATGCTAGTTATTTAGAGAGCCACCCACGGCCTGCTCAAATTTACTTTGTACATGTTCAGTTATGAAGGTTAAAGTATACAGCAATAAGTTATCAAAATTTACTTTGTACCTTCATGACATATCATGAAGGGTAACTGATCTAAGAGCAAATATACTTTGTACCTGTTCAAATTTATTGATGTATACTTCAACCTTAGGAAATCATTTCACAACCTCAAGTACTTGCATTGTTGAATCTTGTTTACATAAACTGATTTCAAAGGTCTAGAGTATAGTTGTTACTGTCAAATTATATGGTGTTGTATGGGGCACTACCAATTCAATAACATGTTCTGTTTGATAAAAAAAACTTGAGTAAAACTGTGGACGTATGGTTTGGACTGGGCAAGGAATGGGTCAGGCCCGGCAGATGCGGCCCACTCTACACCTAAACACTAATCCATCCCCTATAAATACATGGCTGGATCTCCTCATTAAAGGTATGATCAAAACCCTAACTTTGATATATGCTACATCGCATACTAACTTGACCGTCGGAGGTGGATCCCGGGGCTACGGCTTCGGGTCCACTCCTAACGGGTTCTCTTTGTTGACAGGTCTACTAGGGCTCGAGAAGAAGACTAACGGCCAAGGAGAGTCGTTGAATCCTGCCCGCGCCAGATTATGCATCAACAAGTTGGCGCCATCCGTGGGACCCCGAATAAACTATGTTTCGTGTTCTCATATTACCGAAAAGCATAAATCAATTTCTAAATTGGTAACACTTTATTAAATTTATTAAATTGGACGCATCTGAATCAATGATTTAATATCACTTTAGATGCGTACAACTTTATTACGTTAGCTGCATACAAGTTTTATGCATCAAGTCTAGGATGGTATTTTATCTTTTGCATCAAGTTTTATGCGTACAATTTGATATTTATGGCATAAATAATAATGATAATTATTATAAAATAAGTAAATATCATTGTTTTGATATACGTCATCCGCAATTGACACTAATTCTTTACATAAGATACAAGAATAAGTCCGCACGATCGGACCTATTTTATATTTTAGTCCGCACGATCGGACCTAAGAAAATGTCCGCACGATCGGAGCTATTTTATCTTTTAGCCGCGAATTAATTCGCGCATATACTGTTTTTACGGTTGGTATGCCTGTACGCGCTCGAACAACGCAGTCGCGATATATCTACCCGCGTTAGGCTTTGCGTTCGGACATCTTCGCAGTGAACGCGTACACGCACACACCACGATGCTAGTCAATCGCCATGATGCGCACTGGACCAAAGGCCGTGGTATAAAAATCTGCGATCATCCACAAACGTTCGAGTCTATGCGGTTACGATAAATCCATCTGCGTCTATTAGTCGCGGTCACGGTACATCCATCAGAGTTTTTATTTTATACATCAAAAAAAAACACAATTAATTATTTCGTCGGTACGCATCCCACGACGGGTGCGCACTGCCACTTTTCTTATGTGCTAAATATTATTTATGCTATGCGCAATATATTACTCATGCTATGTGCTGTCTATTGTTTCAATTAATTAGGTTTTATATGCTGCGATTCGCGGCATAAAATTTTAATCTTTGCATTCAGTTTTTTTTCGCAGATTAATTAAGTTTAATGCTCCTACACGAGTAGCACCATCAAACTTGGGGGGCTACTAGGGTATATATACCACTGTTTCCGTATGCGCATACGTCTCCTTTGTCGCTCACAGCGCGCACTTATGCTACAGAAGCACGTCTTCTGTCGCACCTCTTTGTCGCGCACAGCGCGCACTTATGCTACAGAAGCACGTCTTCTGTCGCACCCCTTTGTCGCGCACAGTGCGCACTTATGCTACAGAAGCACGTCTTCTGTCGCACCTCTTTGTCGCGCACAGCGCGCACTTATGCTACAGAATCACGTCTTCTGTCGCACCTCTTTGTCGCGCACAGCGCGCACTTCTGTTACAGAAGTACGTCTTCTGTCACACCTCTTTGTCGCGCACAGCGCGCACGTCGCACCATGCTGCGTCGCTACTGGTACAAAAGGTACGCCCTTACCCAGGATGCAGCATGCGGGATCCACTTTTACCTACGCGGCCATGAACATAACTTAAGTTTAGCATAACATAGTCATGCGCTATCTCATACTAGACTTGGGGGGCTTGTGGACGTATGGTCCGGACTGGGCCAGGAATGGGTCAGGCCCTGCAGATGCGGCCCACTCTACACCTAAACCCTAATCCATCCCCTATAAATACATGGCTGGATCTCCTCATTAAAGGTATGATCAAAACCCTAACTTTGATATATGCTACATCGCATACTAACTTGACCGTCGGAGGTGGACCCCGAGGCTACGGTCTCGGGTTCACTCCTAACGGGTTCTCTTTGTTGACAGGTCTACTAGGGCTCAAGAAGACGACTAACGGCCAAGGAGAGTCGTTGAATCCTGCCCGCGCCAGATTATGCATCAACAAAAACAAAGGTCTACTAGGGCTCAAGATTCAGATGTAGTGCATGACGCGACTAGTATGTCATTTTCTGGACATCGAGCTTGAACCTTGAGCAAGCCGAGACCCGTGCAAACTGAGGTTCTATAGCACGTTTTTGTTTGAATCGTAATAATTATTTCAAATGTATAGATAATCGATGTTCAATGCGCCCAAATCGGATTTAGAAGTTCCATTGTCGTACGTTTTAATATAAAAAACCAGAGCTTTTTTAGTTACTATGGTTGTATTCACCCCGCAAACACAACGATAGCATTTCAATTTTCAATCAATGTTGATTACTAATTACTAATATCGAAACTACCTAAAACGATAGACGTACAAAATGATAGCATTTCAACTTTCAATCAATATTGATTACTAATTACTAATATCGAAACTACCTAAAACAATAGACGTACAAAATTTCGACCACCCGTTAAGAAAAGTTTATAAATCTTGTTTAACTATTAAAAACTTAGGAAGTCGCATTAATTTTTCACCCATCAACAAAGAAAAGATGTTGACCCAAAGAACATCTTGTAAGAGAGATGAGTGAAAACTTGATACTAATCCAGATACAAGGAATACAAGTACACTGTGGTATTTTGACCAAACTTTGTTTCCTTTGTTATCCGATGTGGGACATGTCTCATCAAGTAATAATAAGGTTATCTAATAATTGGATTCAAAGACCCTCCATTAAGTATTTCATTATCTTACCTTATTATATTTGCGACTAAAAGTTGCATTGCCATATGCGAATATTTCATTATGCTAGCTTTCTGTGGTAGTTCATTTATGATTTACATTCATTCTAGTTATTACCAGCAAATATTAATCATTTACAATCTAAGAATAGTTTGCACACTATAAAATGTGATACTCACAGGAACAACATACACCGCACACAAGTATGTTCTAAACTTTAAATAAATGATAATCCTTCTTGCATGATATTTTTACTTATCTTTTTATATAGAAGATCATAATATATATAAAAAAAATGATTGGTTAAATGACATGATACAATGAGTGGAAAACAACACTTGTGATATTTTAAACATTAGTACTAATAGTGAAGAATTAAACACAAAGTTATAATTCATATATATTAGTATTCAGAATTACCTGTAATGGCCACCAAACTATTATTATTTTCTTTCTATTTGTGTACTATGTTTGTTTGCTTGACAATATGTTGAATGATTGCTTGACACTCACGTAAAAATAATGAGTCTATATGCTAATGTCATACGAATAAAACACATGTGAAAAATTACTCAAAAGTGATGGGTAAGAGAGAGAGTTAAGATATAAAAAGTCGTTTAAATAGGCTGTTTATCACATGCCAGAAAGGAAAATTGACACCAGAAAGTAGCAACGGGTGTTTGACATGAGCAGTGAAGCAATTTTTGAATAAAAATTTGGATTGAGTTTTATGTTATTAATAAAGATGTTATATAGCATAAGAAAAAAACATACGAAATTGAAGGTGGCCTCTGTTCCATCATTAACCGTGACGATCGAAGGCAAAAAGTTTAAAATTTAATTTTGTTTTCACAGATCCAAAGTTAGAGCAAATATTGAAATAAAGTGAAATAATTATCTTTTTTTTTTTTTTTTGTAGTTTAGAAATATTTATAAATTTTATTTAACTAATAGAAAAAAATGAAGAAAAGTTTATGAATTTTGTTTAACTAATAATAAAAAATGAAAAAAATATTGAAATAAAGTGAAATAATTTTTTTTTTTTTTTGTTTCGACTACTTGTTAAGAAATATTTATAAATTTTATTTAACTAATAGAAAAAAGTGAAGAAAAGTTTATGAATTTTGTATAACTAATAATAAAAAGTGAAGAAGTCGCATTAATTTTCCACACATACATACCAAAGCTCTAAAGTCTTGAGCCAAGGAGCTCCGCTATGCACTCGTGAAAACTTGATGCTAATCCAAAAACATGCAACTTGAGTACATCCTAGTATATTAACTAACATAATTTCTTTTTTTATCCGATGTGGGATACAAAGTTGGGTTTCATCAAATAATAATAAGGAATGTATAGACGTCAAAAAACGACGAGTGTTAACTCGTTTGATATAAACAAAAAGAACCTAGAACCATATTGTTATTATCTTTTCATTTACAAACATGTTATGTGAAGCATACAAATAAAATGCTAGTCTTTTCAATCTAAATGCATACCCCTCCTACATTAGAAGTTTTTTTATAAACGTCACCCCACAATCACACGATCGAGCTAGAAAGTTGAAAATGCTGGTATTTGAAACTACGATGTGATTTATTTCAACCTCGCGATCTTGTTTGATCTTGTTTGTAATTAGTGGCATAGAGCTGCCAGCACATGACTAGTGCAAGCTTGTGAGTTCAAAACTTGATTTGAAAATGTTATATGTTATGATCAACATATATGGTACACTTTGAGTCTTAGGTCATATTTCCCTGGTGTTAAGATCAACTTGCTCGTCATCATATATATAGTGCAAATGAATTGAAGGAGAATGTTAACACATTTTTAGTTAGACTAAAGGAGGTATTTGAAGCTCGTCATACCATGTTACATAATGGATATATCTACTCCCTTCCAGTTTGTTCAATCTTTGATAAACTATTAGCCCGTATGCGCGTTCTGCATAATTAGATCCACTTCATTTGTGCAAGGAGTATGAAATAAGTTTTTTGGGTAAAGGGGAGTAATCATGCACCCTGGTAAATATATTAACAAAAAAAAACGTTTAAGTACAATGGATATGAGTGAAGTCCCATATCTCAGCCCGTTACATAGGCATAAAGCTTACATAACAAGATACTTCCTATTTTCTAAATAAGAAAACAAACTACTACTCAAACGATAACATAGGACATAACGAAAGAAAATTACTTCCTAGGACCTTGAAGCTTGGTGCCATACATGGCATTAAAGGCATCCAAATTCCCTGGAAGATCATAAACCTGATTCGCATAGTCATCGTAGTCATAGTCATCATACTCATCTTCAAACTCTTGGCCACCACCGAATAGATTAGCAGACTCATCGAATGGGTTAGCAACCACCTCATCTTCAGAATCAGAAACCACGATCTCTCCCACTTTAGAAAAAGGGTTAACTCGCTTAGTAGAAGAGGCGGGCGGATTACAAGAATCACTAGTTATAGGAGCCACACCCGACTCCATCTCTTTCAAATCACTCACAAGGGGTTCTTGTGATGCAGTACTTGTCTTAGTAGACTTATCTTCATTAACTTCCATTGTACGACCAGAATCCACATCCTTGTTGGTGTCATTAGAAGTAGTACCAAACGCATCCGTATGTTCCATATTAAGAGCATCAAACCGGTTAGATGTAGAGATCTTTGTTCCACTCGAACTAGCCACATCAGAAGCATTCTTCTTAGTGACTTCCACTTTCTTAGGTTCAGGAGGAGTCTTTTTGGGTTGATATTGAAACTGCTTACCCACAACAGGTTTAGTAAACCCTCCTTGACCCGGAATAGTAGACCCACCTTGCTTTCCCTTCTTCTTGTTATTAACCGTCTTGAAACCATCATTAACACGCTTAGTAGGCTGAGCAGGAGGTTCAACAACTTTAGGACATTCAGTAAGAGTATGACCAAAAATCTTACATTTATCACAATGAGGTGGTTTCCACTCATATTCAACCCGTATCTTCTCAATAGTCGAACCCGACCCATCAAGTAACGGTATCTCAACAGTAAGGCTGTCCCTAAGCACCTCATCCGACTTCAATTCAATCATGCATCTAGCAAAACTACTAAGGCCCCACGAGTCCTTGCACATTTGGCTAGTGAAAGCATTTAACCTTTTGGGCGAGCCTATCAATGTGGCAAGGAGACTAAGGCCATCATCAGAAAACATAGCAAGAGGAACATCATGGAATTTAACCCACACCGGGATGTTAGTCAAATCCTCTTTAAGTAAGTTGGTGTTCAATGTCCATGGTTTAAGAATAATAGGTACATCATGAAATAAGTTCATTCAAAAGAATTAGTTTAAAAGATCATGCCTTGTAACCTCTTTAAATGTTTATAAAATCATGAACTTAACAAAACAATAATCATAACAACTAAGAAAAGGAGAAGAATACTTGGTCTTGTAATCTCATCAACATTGATCATTACTCTTCAAATTCTTAAGACTTATTGCCTTTTTTGCAGCCCTGTTATAGTTAAGTTTTCGTGTTCTTAATTAGTACGTAGTCAAATTTACTATCTAGTAATATTTAACTGTTTTTTTCATGACTTGTGAAAGTTTTTTGGCTATGATCTTTTTTGGCGATGAAGTTTTCATTCTCTTTAAACCAAGTTACATAATCGACATCTACTCTCGTTCCGTTTATCAATATTTGATAAACTATACACCTATTACACATAAATTCATGCCTTGTAACCTTTTTATGTACTCAGTTTTATATAAAATCGTTCAGTGTACAAAACATGAAATATCGTTGAGATGCAAAAGGTACAACAAGAACGGGATTCTCAAATTTATAGGACCTTTTGCTGAGAAAAAGTTCATACATTTTGGTAGCTAAAAATTAAGAAATTATACAAATTTTACTCACACTTACTGCCTAATTGTTATAATATTATAACAATAGATAATAGCAAGAGTAAACTTCACACTACTCCCAATCATGTACGAGCCATATACATTGTGGTGTATAAGGAAGCATTGTTTCTTTTATCTAATCAATGTGGGACTCAACTTGTCAATCAAGGTTTTCATGATCTATATCTTACAATTGAAGTTGATCATTCACACAAACCACAATTTTACTGATACTAATTTATGAAACAACAATATGTTTCCATTTCACTAGCCGTGCGTATTCACATGCATATATACGCCAACACACGATGAGTGTTAGCTTGCGAGTTGACCATTAGTCTACGCTATTAAATTATCGATAGTAACTAAAACGCCACTTTTTCCCAAGGTATATCGACACATTCCTCCTCTAGGATCTTGATGCAGTTGTACACAATATAACTAGGCAGCATCTTACCATCACCAAACGTTACTGGTACATCAAACCATGATCGTTCAATCATGCAACAAACTCTATTTTATTTAGTCTTTGGGTATTAGGTGAAGCTTGTTTTGTTAACTGATTTCATAATGATAGTTGTACAATCAAAATCAAAGTAATTATGAGGTGTAGCATCGTGCACTACCAAATTGATAATAAGGCTATATATATCTTAAAAATGTTTTGCTACTTGATTTGATAGCCCAATGCATATATTTGTGCATTTGAACTTTTGAAGGTATACCCATGAATCGTTGAACATAAAACCTATATTCTCTTTTGAATTTGCTGTAAGGTATATATCATATTTGTTAGGTTTTTACACATTTTTTTTTTCTTGGAAAAGAGTTTTTACAAATGTTGGCGTCTTTGAGATGAGGTCAAATACTTCTATTTGATGTTATCATATCAAGTGCAACCATATGCAAGTAACGATGGTTCCTTTTGCAATTTAATTCATAAGAGAACTTTTTACAATTTAATTATGATGTCTTTTCTTAACGAAATCTACAAATGTGCTGTGGATGATGTGAAACAATGTGTTTTGGGAAAAAGGGTAATTAGGCCATTTAGCTTGATAGCACCCCAAACCTTCTTGCAAAAAGATGTCAACCAAACATGCAGCGTAATTATAAATTCTAGAATTTTAAAACTTTGAAATTAAATACTTCGTATCTCATAGGAATTACGTATAATTCTAGAATCTAAAATTCATGAACCATAATTCAAGAATCTAAAATTCATGAATCATGTATGACACATTCATGAAATATTTTAAAACAGCGTAATTATAAATTCATGAATCTAAAATTCACGAACAACAAACTTTAGAATAGGAGAAATTAAATATCTCATAGGAATTACATATAATTCTAGAATCTAAAATTCAAGAATCATGTATGACACATTCATGAATTATTTTAAAACAGCGTAACTATAAATTCATGAATCTAAAATTCACGAACAACAAACATTAGAATAGGAGAAAACTTGATACTAACACAAACATGCATGACACATGTATATTGTGGTATATAAACTAGCATTGCTTCTTTTCTTCTACCTATGTGGGATTCAAGGTTTCTAAGGTTTTCATGAAACATATATTACATTTGAAGTTGATCATCAACGTCACCCACACGTACACAGAGCAAAGTCATCTCATTCGCCTGCCCTCCGTGTGCAACCACAATGCTATCGAACCATGTGTTGATTTGTCTTTCATTATCAAACATAAAATCTAACTTTGGTCCCATTAGAATTTAGACCATCTTTATCTTGTCTATTCATTTCATCTTCACTCCACCATAGTGAAATTTCGTGATCCGTATTAATAGTCGATCTTTTTTCTTATGATTTTCAAGATAGTTTTATCTCCAATACGTGGATCTCTTCTTCTTGGTTTATGTTTTTATCGATCTTTTGATTTTCTTTATGGTTCTGTACATTCCATCTGTTGTAGCTTCTCTCCTCTTTTGGAGTTTGTTAATATTATTCTTAGCCTTAAAAAAAAGAAAAGAGTATTGCCGTTAGAAAAATGAATTAGAAAGAAAAGTTAAAAGAATATATGTTGCTCTTAATGATGTACGCAATGATTAAACGAGGAAGACATTGGTATTACCTTTAGTGTAGATCTCTTCTTTACATTGCTTAGACAAATTTTTGCATTTATGCTGTGGTTAAATATGTGGACGTGCAATATGCGTTTGCACTTTTGAAGTTTAACACATGAAAAGGATAGCCTGGCTATTCATTTTTTTCTTTTTTTAAGATAGATGAAGATTCAGCAATACTTGAACCCACTTATTTTTTAGCTTTTCATATGTATTGCTATTCGTAAAAGTATATAAATAGAAGAAACAAAAATAAAGATGACACTTTAGAAAAGAATTGAGACTAGGATATTGTCATATTGTGCCAATGAAAGAGAACGTTTAACAATTTTTTAGCTAGTTTAATATTTGAAGCTCTTTAAAGCTTGTTACATACTCACATGATTCATGTAATGACTCTCATTCAACTTGATCAATCTTTGATAAACTATTAGGCCCATCAAGTTAACCCGGCCATCGAAAAAAAAATCAAAATAAATTCACTTAAAAAAATATTGTGAAAGTTCATGTGGTTTTATAGCATTTGTTTGGTCACGTTGGTTCGAATTTTAATATACTATATTTGACCATTTTTATAAGCAGATTATACAACTTTCAAAATTTATTAATCACTATAACCGCATAAAGAAAGAGAAAATTAACTTTTATAAAGTAAAATTTTATACATTATGGTAACTGTAAAAAAATTAAGAATTTATACAAATTTTACTAAAATCCACTTTGATACCTGATAGTCGTTACTTATCAAGTAACATGGCACAATCTAAAAACTTTATATTAATCCAGACAAGTACGTCTTGTCTGCCGTTTGGTATATAAACTGCCACATCAACTTCTATTTAGCCAATGTGGGACTCTTTCTCCATGAAAATTATCTAACATTCAAAGTTGATCATCACATCATCCCACACTCACACTAATCACAATTTTACTGATACATACTAATATTTGAACCAACAATGTGATTTCACTTCACTTGCATATAGACGTCAAAAAACGACGAGTGTTAGCTCGCGTGAAATAAACAAAAAGAACCCAGAACCATATTGTTATTATCTTTTCATTTACAACATGTTATGTGAAGCATACAAATAAAATGCTAGTCTTTTCAATCTAAATGCAGACCCCTCTCACATTTGGAGTTTTTTTTTTTATAAACGTCACCCCACAATCACACGATCGAGCTAGAAAGTTGAAAATGCTAGTATTTGAAACTACGATGTGATTTATTTCAACCTCGTGATCTTGTTTGAGCTTGTTTGTAATCAGTGGCATATAGATGCCAGCACATGACAAGTGCAAGCTTGTGAGTTCAAAACTTGATTTGAAAATGTTATATGTTATGATCAACGTATATGGTACACTTTGACTCTTAGGTCATATTTCACCTAGTGTTAAGATCGACTTGCTCGTCATCATATATAGTGCAGATGAATGGAAGGAAAATGTTAACACCTTTTTAGTTAGACTAAAGGAGGTATTTGAAGCTCGTTATACCATGTTACATAATGGATATAGCTACTCCCTTCTAGTTTGTTCAATCTTTGATAAAGTATTAGCCCGTATGCGCGCTCTACATAATTAGATCCACTTCATTTGTGTAAAGAGTATGAAATAAGTTCATTCAAAAGAATTAGTTTAAAAGATCATGCCTCGTAACCTTTTTAAATGTTTAATAAAATCATGAACTTAACAAAACAATAATCATAACAACTAAGAAAAGGAGAAGAATACTTAGTCTTGTAATCTCATCAACACTGATCATTACTCTTCAAAATCTTAAGACTTATTGCCTTTTTTGCAGCCCTGTTATAGTTAAGTTTTATAAAATCCGAAGTGCCTAACGACTGTCATCTCTTAAAACCCGGTTTTAGGCCTATTAGAACTTTCACTGAATTCTAACCATCTTATTCATCGATCCATTACAACTTCGCTCCCACCTTTGCAGCCCTGTTATAGTTAAGTTTTCATGTTCCTAATTAGTACGTAGTCAAATGTTTTATCTAGTAAATATGAATACAATTTGACCCAAGTAAAATTGAACTGTTTTTGCATGATTAATAACTTTTTCCGGCTATGATCTTTTTGGCTATGAAGTTTTCTCTTAAGACTGAGTAACATAATCGATATAACTACCCCCGTTCCGTTTAATCAATTTGGTAAATTATACAACCATTATATATAAATAAATCAACTTCACTCGGTAAAGTATATGGAATAAATTCACTCAAAAGAATACTCGGTATGATCATGCCTTGTAACCTTTTTTATGTATTTAATTTTATATAAAATCACAAACTTAACAAAACACAAAGTATCCTTAAGATGCAAAAGGTACAATAAGAAAAGGATTGTGAAATTTATAGGACTTTTTGTTAAAAAAGAAGTTCATACATTTTGTTAACTAAAAATTAAGAAATCATACATATTTTTACTCATAATTAGTAGTTATTGTTATAATCTTAACAATATTTACTAACTAAGAGTAAACTTTACACTATTCGTAAACATACATGAGCCATATACATTGTGGTATATAAGGAAGCATTGTTTCTTTTATGTAATCGATGTGGGACTCAACTTGTCAATCAAGGTTTTCATGAGCTATATCTTACAATTGAAGCTGATCATCCACTTCACCCCACATTCACACAAACCACAATTTTATTGATAATAATTTATGAAACAACAATATGTTTCCATTTCACTAGCCGTGCGTATTTACATGCATATATACGCTGATACACGATGAGTGTTAGCTTGTGAGTTGACCATTAGTCTAGGAATGAAGCGTATTAAATTATCTATAGTAAGTAAAACGTCACCTTTTCCCAAGGTATAGCGACACATTCCTCCTCTAAATCTTGATGCAATTGTACACAACATAACTAGGCAACATCTTACCATCACCAAACGTTACTGGTACATCAAACCATGATCGTTCAATCATGCAACAAACTCTATTTGATTTAGTCTTTGGGTCGTCACTCGGTGAAGCTTGTTTTGTTAACTGATTTCATAGTGTTAGTTGTACAATCAAAATCAAAGTAATTATGAGGTGTAGCATGGTGCACTACCAAATTGATAATAAGACTATATATATCTTAACAATGTTTTGCTACTTGATTTGATAGCCCGATGCATATATCTGTGCATTTGAACTTTTAAAGGTATACCCATGAAAAGAATATAGCTTGGTGGTTTATGATTTATTCCACACAATGATAGCAGATCGATACCCATAAGTAATATAGCGTTGTAACCGATATACATGTTATAACTTCATATCTTACAATTAAGACTATATATTTCTTAGCAATGTTTTTGTTGTAGTATTGTTAGCATGGAACTTGGCTAACTATTTATGCGTACAACTATAACTAGTTTGTAACCATGATTTAGTTAGTTTTCCCAAGATCCCATGAACCACAAATCTCTCCAATACACTTCATAAATTTAGTGATACACTATGACCAAGATACATCAATATTTACTAAGTTATACTTAATTTATACATGAATTCCTTCTACATTACACTTTATGAACGTGTGTGTTAAGAGTTAAGGACATCCCACAATATTCATTATATCCAATTAATTAGAATGATTTTCTTATATCAACTTATAGTATAAACAAGCCCATTTCTTGAAACATTGTTCAACTTATAGATTAATATCATCCCTATTATTATCCAACAAAGGATTCATATAAATTTACCTCCAATTCAAGACGGGTTGTTGAACTTGACAACTCTACTCAAATTAGGGGAAACTTTAAGTATGAAAAAGTTAAGTATTCGTAATAAGTTTTATCCTACTCCAAGGCAAGTTGTCTAAGCCGAACGACCAACTTTAGAATAGGAGAAAATTTGATACTAACACAAACATGTATGACCCATGTATATTGTGGTATATAAGCTATCATTGCTTCTTTTCTTTTACCTATGTAGGATTCAAGGTGTCTAAGGTTTTCATGAAACATATCTTACATTTGAATTTGATCATCAACATCACCCACACACAGAGCAAAGTCATCTCATTCGCCTGCCCTCTGTGAGAAACCACAATGCTATCAAACCATGTGCTGATTTGTCTTTCAATATCAAATGTAAAATCTGACTTTGGTCCCATTAGAATTCAGACCATCTTCATCTTGTCTAATCCATTCCATCTGCATTCCTCCATACTGAAATTTCATGATCCGTATTAATAGTCGATCTTTTATCTTCGTTTTATCTCCAAGATACGGATCTCTTCTTCTTGGTTGTTGTTTTTATTGATCTTTTGATTTTTTTTGTGGTTCTGTACATTCCATATGTTGTTAAAATTATTCTTAGCTTTAAAAAAAAAAGAAAAAAAAAGGCTTTGTCGTTAGAAAAATGAACTAGAAAGAAAAGTTAAAAGGATATACGTTGCTCTTAATGATTAAACAAGGAAGACATTGATATTACTTTCTTACAACTATGATATTTGATACTTTTTAGTGTAGATGTCTTTTTTCCATTGCTTAGAAATTATTTTTTGCATTTAGGTTGTGGTGAAATACATGGACGTGTTAGTAAAAGAAACAGCCGATGATTTATACTTTATAGTCAATTTGAAGTCTCAATATAATGTCAATTTATTTGCGTTTGCACTTTTTAAGTTTAAAAGGTGAAGTGTCCGGCTAGATATATAACATGTTACATGTTTAAATTATTTCACGACATATTGTATGAAAGCATACAAATAACATGCAAAAATGCAATTCTTTTTATACCCTCTTACATTTATAGTTGATTATAAGTGTCACCTAGTAGTTGAGCTAAAAAAATGCAACTACTAATGATCGAAACAACAATGCGATTCAGTCTCACCTCACCAGCTCGTTTGAAACACTTTAAATTAGACGCATGACGAGTCCAAGCTTGTGAGCTGAAAACTAATTTCATATTTTGATAAAAATATATGGTATGTTAGTCCAATTTTAGAAGCTCTTTTAACCAAGTTAAGCCCATACTACATGATAAAATCAAGTTCATTCGCGTAAAAAAAAAAAAAAAAAATTCACTTAAAAGAATATTGTGAAAGTTCATGTGGTTTCAGATAGCATTTGGTTGGTCGGTTCAAGTTTTAATCTATTATACTTATCATTTTATATGCAGATTATACAACTTTCAATTATATTAATTACTTGAGCTACATAAAAAATTAAAGAGAATCAAATTTTATAAAGTAAGAGTTCATACATTATGTTAACTCGAAAAAAAAGTGTAGAATTTATACAAATTTTACTAGGTCCCATAATTGGTGCATCGTAGGTCATTGCTTATGACTCACCAACGCTAGAACCATGAAACTTTATACTAATCCAAAGACAAATGATTTGTCTCCCTTTTGTTATATAAACTGCCACAACTTCTTCTATATTGACGATGTGGGACTCATTTTCATGGAATATATATACCATTTGAAGTTGATCATCACGTCACCCCACACTCACGCTTATCAAAATTCACGCATACGAATATCTGAAAGAACAATGTGATTTCACTTCACTCGTATATAGACGCCAATAAACAACGAGTGTTAACTTGCATGAAATAAACAAAAATAACCTAAAATTAAACCATATTGTTATT
This sequence comes from Chrysanthemum makinoi, assembly GCA_910596185.1. Classification (NCBI taxonomy): domain Eukaryota; kingdom Viridiplantae; phylum Streptophyta; class Magnoliopsida; order Asterales; family Asteraceae; genus Chrysanthemum; species Chrysanthemum makinoi. The sequence continues at coordinate 316,954,498 of OU343220.1, read as the reverse complement.
ATTACAACTTGTTATGTGAAGCATACATATAACATCCTAGTCTTTTCAATTTATATGCACACCCTCTTACAGTTGGAGTTGTTTATAATCGTCATCCCACAATACGTCACACGATCGAGCTAGAAAGTTGAAAAATACTATCATTTGAAACTACGACGTAATTTAATTCAACCTCACAAGCTTGTTTGAACATGCATGTTTGTAATAACTCGCATCTCACATGACAAGCTAGTGCAAGCTTTTGAGTTGAAAGATTGATATAAAAATGTTATATGTTATAATGAACGTATATGGTACATTATGGTGCACAATCAGTCGATAACAAGACTAAATTATGTTATATGCTTGATTAAAGAATGATTGGGATTCTCTCATGTTCAATTTGAACATGAGATGTCATGTTGAGAGTTATGTGACTGGTGATTTTATCTTTTAATAAAATAAAGGTCCTAATGAATTATTTATTATTTTTCACTATTCACATAACTCTCAACATGACCACTCATGTCCAAATTGAACATGAGAGGATCTCAATCCAATAAAGAACTTAAGAAAAATGTTGGTAATGTTCACACTTTGAGTCTTAGGTCATATGTCCCCTAGTGTTTAGATCGACTTTCTCGTCATCATATAGTGCAGATGAATAGAAGGAGACTGTTAACAGCCTTTATAGCTAGATTAAAGGAGGTAGTTGAAGCTCGTTATACCGTGTTAGATACTTGACAAAAGTACTCCGGTTCAGTTTGGTCAATCTTTGATAAACTATATGCCAATTTAACTGAGCCTGATTTTTATAGATTGTACATGTTCAGTTAATGTAAGTTTTGATATGGTTACGAATCCAGTCCAACCGTCCTGGCATTGAGGTTTGATATGGTTACCTATCCAGTCCACTTTAGTTACCCCCTTTAAAATCCCCCCCGTTAACCATATCCAAATTTCTATAGTAATTACTATAGAAAGTTAGGACTCCTTATTAAAAAAAAAAAAAAAAAAAAGGCCTAACAACCACACCATGCAAGAAAATGATACTAATCCCACTACTAAAAAAACTGCCATTAGCAACAATTATTTTAACAACAATAAAGAAATCGTTGCTAAATTATGCATTTAGAATATAATTTTAGCAATAAAATTCTTAACAAATTTCTATTTATTTTAGCAACAAAAAAATTAGTTGATATTTTTAACGAATGATCATAAATATTTGTTGCTAATTTAGCAACGACCAGGGGCGGAGCCAATAGGGTGGCTAGCGGGTGCTCAGCCACCCCCAACCGGTCTAACTTGTCTAACTTATAGCTTGAATTTCGTAGCTAACAGGGTGGCAGCAGGTGCTCAGCCACCCCCAACCGGACCAGCTAGCTTCTCCAGCTTGTAGTTTGAATTTTAGGCCATGTTTCATCGAGTTTTTAGTTTTGCGTCTGCTAAAAGCTTAAATTTGTTAGCAATAGTGATGATGATGATGAACTTAAAAATGTGAAAATTGTTGAGAAGTTACCAGGAAAGAGAATGGGTGAAGAAGACAAATGGGTACCACCGTACCAAGAAAGTTAATTAGAGTAGGCTACATGTGCAAAAAACTTAAGAAGTTAAAAGTTTTTTGTTGTATTATTTTTATTGGTAGACTAATTAAGTTTTGTTTTTAAATATATATTTCAAATGTTTTGTATCTTGTTCTTTTTCTTTTAAAAAAAAGCCATTTAGTTTGTATTCTAAAATTAGCTCCGATCGAATTAGCAACTAGCATCAATTGATGCTAATTCGGCAAGTGCTAATTTGAGAATGCAACAAAATTGCTTAGTGGTTGCTAAATTAGCAACAAATATTTATGATCTTTTGTAGAAGTACCAACTAATTTTTTTTGTTGCTAAAAAAATTGCAACACTGTTAACAATTTTGTTGCTAAAATTAGATGTCAAATGCACAATTTAGCAACGATTTCTCTATTGTTGTTAAAATAATTATTGCTAATGGTATTTTTTCTAGTAGTGTCCTAACACAGATTATATATATACCTTTTACCATCAAGATCAGATTGTCTAAGATAGTAGGTATTTGTTTAGTCATGCTGGTGCAAGCTTTAATTAATTTAATTGATCATATCGATCCTTTTTATGTTTCTATAAACAGATTATATATATACCTATTAACTCTAAAAAAGTTGCTAGTTACTAAAAAGTCATTTTGAATATAAAGTGGTGAAAATGCGGCATGTCTAATGATTATCAATTCAATTCACATATTAAAAGCTACGAAACTCATATTACCTCATTCGTTCATGATGTTACTGAACCCTGTTCAGCATCTTCAGACCCTTGTCTCAAGTTGCATCGCTTGACAATCTTAGTCATGAAATCCTCAAGGCTGAAGCTGCCAAGCAGAAGTATACACAAGCTATTAACCAAAAAGCAAAGTCAATAATCCAAAGGTTTCTATAAACAGGAAGGATTTTATTTAACAGAAAATTGATAAACCTATGGTGATTCAAACAAATTCACTTCAAAGAATATTGTGAAAGTTCATGTGGTTTTAGATAGCATTTGTATAATTGTTTGGTCATGTTGGTTTAAGTTTTAGTCTATTTTATTGATCATTTTTATTAGCAGATTATACAACTTTTAAATTTTATCAATTACTTCAGCTGCATAAAGAAAGAGAATTTTTTTTTATAAAGTATTATAAATTATGTTAACTATAGAAAAAAGATTTAAAAATTTATACAAATTTTACCAGAATCGAGAATTGATACTTGATCACTACTTATCATGCACCAATACCCATGCCTGGAAACTTTATACTAATCCAAAACTTAATACATTGTCTGCCTTTTGGTATATAATATGCGACAACTTCTTCTATCTAGCCGATATGGGACTCAGTTTTCATGAAAACATATCTAACTTTTGAAATTGATCATCACATCACCCCACTATAAACTATCTAAGATAGATAATGCGGAGTATCGATTTTTAATACACACGACTTTGGATCTGAGATATATCTTGAGTAGTCACCCCTGTCAGATTAAACACAACCACATACTTCAAATGATATGGAAAGTGACTCATTCAAACATATTCAAATGATGGTTGGCTGGGTTAAGTGAGATGAGCCTAATAATTTGAGGGGAAATTTGAAGTCAATGCAACTCTATTTCTTTGTTTTTTGAATAACTAACATTAACTTTAGCAAAGTGGATAAGTCATGAAGTTTGACGTATCTAGCTTTTATACAGCTTACAAAGCTTTCTAACGCCCTAATTGGATTTAGAAGTTCCATTGATAAAAGTTTCAAAATAAAAACATAACTTTATCATTTTAGATAAATAAAGGGACTCTCCTTGTTAAGAAAAGTTTTTTTGTTTTCCTAAATTAATAAAAGAAAAAGTAACGATTCATATAAATTTACCTCCGATTCAAGACGAAGTTGTTGAGCTTGATAGCTTGAACACAAATCAGAGACAACTTGGTATAATTCCAAACAAGCAAGTCTCACATACATTGTGGTATATAAACAAGAATAGTTTCTTTCCTTTGATCTATGTGGGATTGAAACCAGTCAACCTTTTCACAATGCATATCTTACCTTTGTAGCGATGTCATTCCATTTCATTAGCTTGCATATCACCTTGTAATTTATTCAAGGTATAGCCGCACATTCCTCCTGTAGGATCTTGATGCAATCGTAAACCTCTTGACAGGATATGGCTTAACATCACCAAACATAACTGGTTACGCCGTTCTGGTTCAACCACAATATTATCTCGTTCGCCTGGCCCTCCCATGAGCAACCATCATCAGCTATGAACTTGTCAAGCGTTGAGAAGGTTGAATGTCACGAACGGCTTGCTAGTAACAATGTAACATCGAATCATCAACTCTAGCCATGAGCTGTGTATCCAATAAAAATGTTCTTGAAATCGCGCAATAAGATCAAGGTGATTCTGTTTAATCCGCTCGTACACCATAAGCTCGTAAGATTACTCAATCAAGTGTGTGAAAGAATGGGTTTCAGTGTGATGATTAACCCAATGGGCTAAAACTTCACCCTGGCCATGTTTAAGCACTCACGCAATCTAAGTATCAGACTATATGGTATAGTATGTGCACGACCAATTGATAATAAGAGTATAAGACTAGGTTAGATTTTCATATTTATAAAAGAATTTAGGATAAACTGACTGTTTATCATGTTTACCTTTTATATGAGTAAATAAATAGCAAAAGACACGACTTAGTGAAACACTAAGACTCGACCGCCATATATTGTGTGAATGAAAAGAGAATAAGAGAACGTTAAAACATTCTTAGATAAGTCTAATGAAAATTTGAAGCTAAACCGCGTCACATAATCGATATAAATATTTCCAGATCAATCTTTGATAAAGAAACATGCCTAGTAACCTTTTTGGATGCACTATAGGAATCGGGGCTTTCAGCCACAACTTTTTTGGTTTTAGAGACGAGAAAGTCGTTGCTAAAGACTTTTAGCTGCAACTTTTTCGGTTTTACAGATGACATGCTGTCGTCACTAAAAAATATGATTTTAGTAGTGATGTTGAGTTACTTCATATTTATCAATAAACAACCACTCAGCTCAGGCCGTCAAAGACATTAAGTTCAAAGGTATATATACTTGTGTATTTTCTCTTCGGTTTGATAATTATACCTTCTTTTTGTTGTATAAAAAGGAATAAAGTTAAAAAAAGAAAAAAGAAAGCCATGCATCCCTAACTTTGACACATGAAACCTTTTAAATTTTATTAATTACTATAACTGCGTAAAGAAAAGGAAAGTTATTTTACATACCTAACTTTTCTTGCATACCAAGAGACTCAATTTTACCATCCTTTTAAAAAAAATCAATGCTGAGATTAAAAACATTTTATTATTTCACATATTTTTTATAATTTAAATATCTCTTAAACCGTTAATCGTTAAGCAAAAATAATTACACCATCGCGACGAGCATTTAATTATCTTTCTATAGACGGGCACTTTGATATACTTTCGAAAAAAAAAAAAACTTTTTTTTCCACGTTTTTCGTCTTTTTTCCGTTTTTCTTCGAAACTAGAATTTGCATGAAATATCATATATGATTTAACACTAATTTGAAGATCACATGTAATATTAGTGTTAAATCACATATGATATGTAATATCATATGTGATACTAGTGTTAAATCATATATAATAAATCACATATGATATACATATCATATATGATTTAACACTAATATCACATGTGGTATTCAAATTAGTGTTAAATCATATATGATTTTTTTCATGCAAATTTCAGTAACGTAAAAAAACGAAAAAAAACCTTAACAAAAACGTGAAAAACACGAAAAAAAAAATTTTTTTTGTCGAAAGTATATCAAAGTACCTATCTATAAAAAGACAATTAAATGCTCGTTGTAACGGTATATTTTTTTCGCTTGACGATTAACGGTTTGAAAGATATTTATATATGAAAAAAAATGATGAAAGTGAGTTTTTTTAATTGTTGGGATTAAGATTGATCCCTTAATATGTAAAGAAGTTTTTGTCTTCAAATGATCTTAAATCTTAATCTATTATATTGATCATTCTTAAGTAGATTATACAAGTTTCAAATTTTATTAATTACTTCAGCTGCATAAAGGAATAGAAAATCAAATTTTATAATGTAAAAGTTTATACATTATGTTAACTATAAAAAAAATTTAAGAATTTATACAAATTTTACCTTGAACCATGATGCGTGATAGTCATTACTTATCACACATCATTAGTTTTCAAGGAAACTTTATAATATTCCAAACACGTATGTATCGCTTGCCTTTTGGTATATAAATTGCCACAACTTCTTCTATATGGTCGATGTGGGACTCATTTTTCATGAAACATATCTAACATTTGAAATTGATCATCACATCATCCCACACTCACGCTAACCACAATTGCACGGATACTAATATATGAAAAAACAATGTGATTTCACTACACTTGCGTATAAACGCCAATACACGACGAGTGTTAACTTGCGTGAATAAATAAAAAGAACCTAAAACCATATTGATATTATCTTTTCATTTACAACATGTTATGTGAAGCATATAAATAACATGCTAGTCTTTTCAATCTATAAATACACCCTGTTACAGTTGGAGTTGTTTATAAACGACACCCTACAATCACACGATCGAGCTAGAAAGTTGAAATACATATATTTGAAACTACAATGTGATTTAATTCAACCTCGCGATCTTCTTTAAGCGTGTCTGTAATTACTGGGATATATTACAGTGCAAGCTTGTGAGTTGAAAGCTAAGTTTAAAAATGTTATATGTTATAATCAACGCATATGGTACGGTGCACAACCAATTGAGAACAATACTGGATTAGAACCTGAAAACAGTCGACAGAAACTTGAAAAAGAATCAAGTACCAACTCTAATTTTGCTTTCCATAAGGGAGTTGATACTCACACCATATTTTTTGATGCATGCACCACATTTTGTGCATTACAGTACAAACTGTAATGCACATAATGTGGTGTATGCATAAAAAAATGTGGTGTGAGTATCAATTCCCTTTCCATAATTAAAATTTTTTCAATTAGAACCTTTAACTTATACGAGGTTAGTGAATATATTTTTTCTCTTATGGAATTTTTATTTCAGTTTCCTATGAGTATACATTTTTTTTATAAGAGAACCATCATGTCACCATTATAGTTTTTTCTTAAAGTGACTAGAAAACTTATAATGAACAAATAAAAAAAAACGTTGTATCAACAAATACTAAATAAAGCGAAAAAAATATATACAATAGTAATCAACAAGATGAATCAGTATTTGTGGACAAAGTTAAGATTAATATAGGTCCAAAATTCTTTATAGATTCAATAAATAAATATTGTTTATTCGTTTTTCATCAAAAATTAAAAATAAATCACTTTTAGCTATTTAAAAAAAATCTTGCCAACGATAAATCGTTAAGCGGCAAAATATAATATCATGACGAGAATTTAAGTTTTCAATCAGACTATTAAACTATGTGGTACACTCTCAATTTTAAACTGTTTCGAAGTGTTAGCTGTTACAACGAAAATACATGTTTTACTTTGTTTTTTTACATATATGTTCCAACAAAAAAATAATAAAAATAACAAAATGTTTATCGGTTTGGACTCCTTTTGACCCATCAAATGTATGAGACTTAAAACTACTCAAGCCCAACTAGTATGTAATTTCTGGTAGATGTATAGGAATAAAAATGCAAAATAAAAACATGACATATTGAAAGAAAAAATAAGACTAGAATTACACATTGAGCAAAAATAAAATGTCAATTATAGGCTCCGCTTTTCTTATAATTAAAATAAAAGTGATTAATCAACCATCACATCTATCGAGCAAAAAACATGATGGTAGCAAAAAAATGTCACCTTCAGACAGAAAAAAAAAACATTTGGTTACCTTCGGGACACGTGCGGTAGAATATCAGTATAGCGTTTGTGGACCACAAAAGCAAAAATGGACAATTTTTAGAATCTGGCATTAGAAAAGTCTAAGGGGGCGTTTGGTTGGGGCCATTTGGGGATATTGGAGTCATTTGCATTTTAATTCCCTTCAAATGTCATGTTTGGTAACTCAAATGAGGGAAATTGAAGCAATTTACAATTCCTCGAATTGCCAAAATGGGGAGAATCAGAATGCCTCCAAAATGTGAGGAATTTTAATTTGCTTGAAAAAAAATTTATAAACTTTTTTTCTTATTTTTTTTTATAAACTTTTAAATAGAATATTTATAATTTTTTTTATAAACTTTTTTTATAAATTTTTTATAAACTATTTTATAGATTTTTTTTAAACTTTTATTATAAATTTTTTTTAAACTTTTATTATAAATTTTTTATAAACTTTTTTTTATAAATTTTTTATAAATTTCTTATCGATTTTTTTTAAACTTTTTTTATAAACTCTTTTATAAACTTTTATAAATTTTTTATAAACTTTTTTTTATAAATTTTATATAAATTTCTTAGAAATTTTTTATAAACTTTTTTTATAAACTTTTTTATAAAATTTTTTTAAACTTTTTTTTATAATTTTTTTTTATAAATTTCTTATAGATTTTTTATAAACTTTTTAATAAATTTTTTATAAACTTTTTTCATAAATTATTTATAAACTTTTTTTATAAATTTTTTCTAAACTTTTGTTATAATTTTTTTTATAAACTTTTAAATAGAATTTTTATGAAATTTATATTAAAAAAAAATATATATATATATATTTATAAATTTCTGTGAACCAAACATGCGAAGGTATTTTAAATTCCCGAATTTTAAATTCTCAAGAATTTAAATTTTCTAGAATTTAAAATTCCGGAATTTCAAATTACCCCAACCAAACGCCCCATAAGTGTTCGTATAAATTTACTTTTAACAAAGACCCATAACAAACATGGATCGATGTTCTAGACAACTTCATACTACTCAAGACATATGAGTCCAACATACATTGTAGTATATAAACAAGAATAGTTTCTTTTCTTTGATCTATGTGGGATTGAAAGCATTCGACCTTTTCAGAGTGTGTATCTTACTTTTGTAGCAATGTCATTCCATTTCGTTAACTCGTATCTTGCATATAGACGCCAATACACGATGTGTGTGATCGAGTTGACCATTGATAGAACATCACCTCAAAATTGATTCAAAGTATAGCTTAACATCACCAAACCAGACGAGTTCAGTTTCACACACAATGTTATCTCATACTTTCAGACGACTCTCCATGAGCAACCACCATCTTTGTTGAACCATGTCTTACTATGTCTTGCATAATCGATCAACTCTAAAAGCCAGCTTTGCTCATATTAGAATCTCCTATGAATCCGAACAATCAACATTTATTCATTCCAAATTCTTTACAAAAAATGCAGCCTTACCATAGCTAAATATTGATGTTTTTAGTTATTTAGACTTTTAGAGTGCCACCCACAAACTGAAGTTCTAAAGCACGTTTTTGTTTAAATAGTAATATTTATTTCAAATGTATATGTAATCGAAGTTTAATGACACCAAATCGGATAGGAACTCGGGTGTTGCACCTTTTAACATAAAAAGAGGACCTTATTGTTTTAGTTAATATCTAAAAATATTGTGACTACACTTCAGTTCCTTATAGGTAATCACTTGCATACAATTGTTAGGTTGCGATGTTAAACATTGGCCTACGAGAACTAAGCGGTGCTAAATTATCTAAAAGCAAAACATCACCTTTCTTCCAAGGTACAAATGCATCCTCGGTGAACTTGATGCAATCGTACATATCATGGGTAGGCAGCGACTTACTATCACCAAACGTGACCGGTTGAAGTTGAAACACAAGATTCTCCCGTTCACCAGGCCCTCCACGAGCAAGCAACATGCAATTGAACCCTTTCTTGCTTTTCATCTGTTTATCTAATACTTTCGACATAGTTTCATCTAAACGGTTAAGGTATTTGAAGTTCGTTAAGCAGAATCACATAATCGACGTAACTATCCCCCTTCAATTCTATCAATCTTTAATAAATGATACGCCATTAAGCCAAGTCACATAATCGATATAACTACTCTCGTTCAATTCAGTCAAGTTTGATACAGTTAATTATACAAAATTAGATCAATGAATTTTATGTGAACATTAGGACTTGGAACGTCATATGTTTTACACATATCTAGTTACATAAACAAATCTGAAACTTTGTAACGGAAAGTTAGGAATCCTTGCTAAAAAAATGTTTATACGTTAACTAAAAAGTGAAGAATTAATATTAACTTGTCTGAAACACCAACACTTGATGTTAGGCTAACAACGAGCATCAGTATATCTGAGAACTTAGTAATAATCCACACGCATATGGTGCGTATACATTCTAGTATATTAGGTTGCATAGTTTGTTTTCTTTTAACTTTGTCTTGTGTTATCAAATATAAAATTCGGCCTTTGTCCTATAGGAATCTTCATTGAATCCGAAACATCCTCATCTATCCATTCTAACTTCATTCCCGCCTCAACTGAGCCTATCTTCAACTATGATCTTGTCATGAGTTGAGAAGGTTGAGTGCCACCTAATGCCTGCTTGTGACTTCGGATCATCATCTTTAGACATGAGCCGTGTATACATTAAACCATGTTCTTTCAACCGCGAAACAAACTCAGGTTGATTATGTTTTATCATCTCAAACATATCACTGTTTTTAAGAGTTATATATATATGTCATCCTATAATTACTCCTTGAAACATATCACTTTTGGTGATGTCTAGGAACCCATGACACCCTAAGAAGGTGTATGGTAGGATTAGAATAGCTTCGGAGTTGGTTTGAATTGGTTGGAATAGGTTTTGCGCGAGAAAAACTCATTTCGACAAGTCTAATTAAGGGTCTGATCTTATTTTTAAATCTGGGAAAATTCGACAGTTGGTAAAATATTTTGGGCTAGATATTTGGAAAATATACTTTAAAACGAAAACGTGGTCGCTTGAACGGATTAAAACGGAGCTATAACGAAGAAGTTATGAATTTTTGAAGTTTGACGACGAAACTAATAATTCCAGAAAATTCAGCATGCTATATTAACTTTTTACGAGCCAAAAATGAGTCTTAAGCGTTATAAAATGTGTCGACTTATCAAAAATATATTAGTATACTTTAATACGAATCTAAGGATGTAGAAAACGTAGAAAACGGACTTGTAATGATTAAATTATACACGTTTACACAAAGTTGCCGTAACTTTATTATATAAGAAAAATTAGTATATTTCTATTAAACAAACTTTACGTCAACAAAGGTCCATGTTGAGGGTCGTTTTTAACATTGATGTAGTACTTTTCATAAAATGATGTCTTCTAGTAAAAGTAAGTTGGCCTAGCCTATTTTCCAAAATGTCCAACCGTTCGTCAAGCGGAGTTGTAACGAATAAAATATAGTCACTCAAACTTTGCCGAAAACCACCCTTAAACAATATTTTGGACACAAGTACCATACTTTACCTATATTTTTCTCCATGATCGAGACCACTAGGATGAAAACTTAAATGCTAAAACTTTGAGATAAAGATACAAGCTTCCCAAAACCGTCGAGTTTGTTTCCTGACACTCGACGTGCACCTTTTTACGACTAGTTTTTCAAGGCTGTTTATTCACTTTATCAAATTGTCAAATAACATTATTTTACGACGAAAAGTTATAATTTCACAATAAATCACAAAACGATTATCGTAGGATGTTGATTCAACGTATATACTTGTAAAGTATTTTATAAACATGACGATATGTCATAAACATATATTTCGACGATAAATTCTATTTTCAAAAACGTATGTGTCTCATTGAAACAATGTCGTGCATGCAAATCCATAGATTACATATGGATTTGCATGCACGACATTGTTTCATGACTTATATTAGAGCACATCATTCATTTTAGGTCGCGGATAGTTTCCGAGCCTCATTTTCGTGCACTTCATTTTGTTAGCATATCAATCATACCAGGTGAGTTCATACCCCGCTTTTACTCGTTTAAATTCTTACAAACTCTTTGGGGGAGATACATGCTTAAATACTTGTTTTTACTCTTGCGAATACTCAAACCATTTATACAATTGTGTTACACTATACTTCTTATACTCTTTGGACACTATGTGTGGTTTATTGCGATATGTGCCTTAATGTGCTAAACTTGTTTTCAATTATGCTTCAACATACATACTTTAGCAACTGGTTAACTCCTGCGGGAGCCGGCGGAGAGGTATTGATAGTACTATCGGGCTGACGCCCCCACCCTTGAGTCCCTGATGACTTGACCTGGGGTGAATATAATTTGTTATTCAATGAGACACAACAAACAATTTAGACTTGTCAAGAGGTTCAGTTGGCTGTGATTCTTTGCATTAAGTACATGTATATATCGTATGCACATATGTCCTACTTACAAACAAGATTGACAATTCTATTTTAGGCAATGGGTTGTGAACACATAGGTTGCGAGTTTTGTATGGGCGGAACTCGGAACTGAATGGATTTACAATGTCTTTGCTGCATCAACATTCTTTAGAGACTTTTTCAAATTATTTTCAACAAACTTATGAACTCACCAACCTTTGTGTTGACACTTTTTAACATGTTTATCTCAGGTCGTAAGGCGATAGCATTTCTTGGAGCTTTTGGGTCACATGGCATACATTGGAGTCTTGTGTTTTTATCTATTACCATTCGACATGTTTTGTAACCCTTTATGTATTATCAAACTTTGGGATCTCATGTTTTGTAAACTTTAACTTTATTTAATTGAATGGTAAACTTTCCAAAACGTCTCATTTTAGAGGTCGTTTTCTGTATCTATGTTTTGTGCTATGACGTCATACCCCAAAGACACTATCGTTCCGCTTCGATATTTTACGGGTGTGACATATTGCCTGCCTTTTGGTATATAAATTGCCACAACTTCTTCTATATGGTCGATGTGGGACTCATTTTTCATGAAACATATCTAACATTTGAAATTGATCATCACATCATCCCACACTCACGCTAACCACAATCGCACGGATACTAACATATGAAAAAACAATGTGATTTCACTACACTTGCGTATAAACGCCAATACACGACGAGTGTTAACTTGCGTGAATAAATAAAAAGAACCTAAAACCATATTGATATTATCTTTTCATTTACAACATGTTATGTGAAGCATATAAATAACATGCTAGTCTTTTCAATCTATAAATACACCCTGTTACAGTTGGAGTTGTTTATAAACGACACCCTACAATCACACGATCGAGCTAGAAAGTTGAAATACATATATTTGAAACTACAATGTGATTTAATTCAACCTCGCGATCTTCTTTAAGCGTGTCTGTAATTACTGGGATATATTACAGTGCAAGCTTGTGAGTTGAAAGCTAAGTTTAAAAATGTTATATGTTATAATCAACGCATATGGTACATTATGGTGCACAACCAATTGAGAACAATACTGGATTAGAACCTAAAAACAGTCGACAGAAACTTGAAAAAGAATCAAGTACCAACTCTACTTTTGCTTTCCATAAGGGAGTTGATACTCACACCATATTTTTTGATGCATGCACCACATTCTGTGCATTACAGTACAAACTGTAATGCACATAATGTGGTGTATGCATCAAAAAATGTGGTGTGAGTATCAATTCCCTTTCCATAATAAAAATTTTTTCAATTAGAACCTTTAACTTATACGAGGTTAGTGAATATATTTTTTCTCTTATGGAATTTTTATTTTAGTTTCCTATGAGTATAAATCTTTTTTATAAGAGAACCATCATCTCACCATTATAGTTTTTTCTTAAAGTGACTAGAAAACTTATAATGAACAAATAAAAAAAAAACGTTGTATCAACAAATACTAAATAAAGCGAAAAAAATATATACAATAGTAATCAACAAGATGAATCAGTATTTGTGGACAAAGTTAAGATTAATATAGGTCCAAAATTCTTTATAGATTCAATAAATAAATATTGTTTATTCGTTTTTCATCAAAATTAAAAATAAATCACTTTTAGCTATTTAAAAAAAATCTGGCCAACGATAAATCGTTAAGCGGCAAAATATAATATCATGACGAGAATTTAAGTTTTCAATCAGACTATTAAACTATGTGGTACACTCTCAATTTTAAACTGTTTCGAAGTGTTAGCTGTTACAATGAAAATACATGTTTTACTTTTTTCCTTTACATATATGTTCCAACAAAAAAATAATAAAAATAACAAAATGTTTATCGGTTTGGACTCCTTTTGACCCATCAAATGTATGAGACTTAAAACTACTCAAGCCCAACTAGTATGTAATTTTTGGTAGATGTATAGGAATAAAAATGCAAAATAAAAACATGACATATTGAAAGAAAAAATAAGACTAGAATTACACATTTAGCAAAAATAAAATGTCAATTATGGGCTCCGCTTTTCTTATAATTAAAATAAAAGTGATTAATCAAACATATGAGTCTAACATACATTGTAGTATATAAACAAGAATAGTTTCTTTTCTTTGATCTATGTGGGATTGAAAGCATTCGACCTTTTCAGAGTGTGTATCTTACTTTTGTAGCAATGTCATTCCATTTCGTTAACTCGTATCTTGCATATAGACGCCAATACACGATGTGTGTGATCGAGTTGACCATTGATAGAACATCACCTCAAAATTTATTCAAAGTATAGCTTAACATCACCAAACCAGACGAGTTCAGTTTCACACACAATGTTATCTCATACTTTCAGACGACTCTCCATGAGTAACCACCATGTTGTTGAACCATGTCTTACTATGTCTTGCATAATCGATCAACACTAAAAGCCAGCTTTGCTCATATTAGAATCTCCTATGAATCCGAACAATCAACATTTATTCATTCCAAATTCTTTACAAAAAATGCAGCCTTACCATAGCTAAATATTCATGTTTCTAGTTATTTAGACTTTTAGAGTGCCACCCACAAATGAAGTTCTAAAGCACGTTTTTGTTTAAATAGTAATATTTATTTCAAATGTATATGTAATCGAAGTTTAATGACACCAAATCGGATAGGAACTCGGGTGTTGCACCTTTTAACATAAAAAGAGGACCTTATTGTTTTAGTTAATATCTAAAAATATTGTGACTACACTTCAGTTCCTTATAGGTGATCACTTGCATACAAATGTTAGGTTGCGATGTTAAACATTGGCCTACGAGAACTAAGCGGTGCTAAATTATCTAAAAGCAAAACATCACCTTTCTTCCAAGGTACAAATGCATCCTCGGTGAACTTGATGCAATAGTGCATATCATGGGTAGGCAGCGACTTACTATCACCAAACGTGACCGGTTGAAGTTGAAACACAAGATTCTCCCGTTCACCAGGCCCTCCACGAGCAAGCAACATGCAATTGAACCCTTTCTTGCTTTTCATCTGTTTATGTAATACTTTCGACATAGTTTCATCTAAACGGTTAAGGTATTTGAAGCTCGTTAAGCAGAATTACATAGTCGACGTAACTATCCCCCTTCAATTCTATCAATCTTTAATAAATGATACGCCATTAAGCCAAGTCACATAATCGATATAACTACTCTCGTTCAATTCAGTCAAGTTTGATACAATTAATTACACAAAATTAGATCAATGCATTTTATGTGAACATTAGGACTTGGAACGTCATATGTTTTACACATATCTAGTTACATAAACAAATCTGAAACTTTGTAACGGGAAAGTTAGGAATCCTTGCTAAAAAAATGTTTATACGTTAACTAAAAAGTGAAGAATTAATATTAACTTGTCTAAAACACCAACACTTGATGTTAGGCTAACAACGAGCATCAGTATATCTGAGAACTTAGTACTAATCCACACGCATATGGTGCGTATATATTCTAGTATATTAGGTTGCATAGTTTGTTTTCTTTTAACTTTGCCTTGTGTTATCAAATATAAAATTCGGCCTTTGTCCTATAGGAATCTTCATTGAATCCGAAACATCCTCATCTATCCATTCTAACTTCATTCCCGCCTCAACTGAGCCTATCTTCAACTATGATCTTGTCATGAGTTGAGAAGGTTGAGTGCCACCTAATGCCTGCTTGTGACTTCGGATCATCATCTTTAGACATGAGCCGTGTATACATTAAACCATGTTCTTTCAACCGCGAAACAAACTCAGGTTGATTATGTTTTATCATCTCAAAATTAAACCTAGCTTATGGCTCAATACGGTTGTGGTGTTTTTCTCCCATCTTCCGGTTGGGAGCGTTACAAGAAAACAAAAAATTTCCGGTTGGGAGCACGTTTTGGTTTAAGTTTTACGAGTAATACTTATTTCAAATTTATATATGGTAGATGTATACGAATAAAAATGCAAAATAAATCCCCTTTTACCCAAAAAAATTGCAAAATAAAATATGACATATTAAAAGAAAAACATAAGACAAGAATTACAAAATTGAGCAAAATAAAATATCAACCATGGGGTCCGCTTTTCACATAAAACTGAAGTGATTAATCAAACATCACATCAATCGAGCAAAAAACAGCATAGTCGCATAAAATGTCATTTCAATCGAACAAAAAAAATCCAACTACCCTCGAGACACTTGTCAAAATATGAATAAGTATCATACTCTAGCAATAACATAAAACTAGTTTTAAAACTCCTTTTTTTACTACTTTGAGGACCACAAAAGCAAAAATGGAATGGTTTAAACCTTTGCACCCCTACCGTAGTTAAATTTTTATCCTTTTTATTAGTAGTATATTTGTTTATCTAATAATTTTGACATGGTTTCATCTAAGCGGTTAAGTTATTGGAAGCTCGTCAAGCCGAATCACATAATCGACAAAACTATCCCCCTTCAATTCGATCATTAAATAAATGATACGCTATTAAGCCAAGTTACATAATCGATATAACTACTCTTGTTCAATTCAGTTAATTTTGATACACTTAATTATGCGTAATTCGATCAATTAATTTTATGTAAATATTAGGACTTGGAACGTCATTTGTTTTACTCATATCTAGTTACATAAACAAATGGACTCTCAAACTTTGTAACGGGAAAGCTAGGACTCCTTGCTAAAAAATGTTTATATGACAACTAAAAAAGTGAAGAATTAATATTAACTTGTCTGAATACTCGCACTCGTTGTTAGGACTAAGAACACGCATCAGTATAATAGAAAACTTGATACCGGAAGCTCGTCAAGCCGAATCATCAACTCTAGCCATGAGCTGTGTATCCAATAAAAATGTTCTTGAAATCGCGCAATAACATCAAGGTGATTCTGTTTAATCCGCTCGTACACCATAAGCTCGTATGATTACTCAATCAAGTGTGTGAAAGAATGGGTTTCTGGTGATGATTAACCCAATGGGCTAAACCTTCACCCTGGCCATGTTTAAGCACTCACGCAATCTAAGTATCAGACTATATGGTATAGTATGTGCACGACCAATTGATAATAAGAGTATAAGACTAGGTTAGGTTTTCATATTTATAAAAGAATTTAGGATAAACTGACTGTTTATCATGTTTACCTTTTATATGAGTAAATAAATAGCAAAACACACAACTTAGTGAAACACTAAGACTCAACCGCCGTATATTGTGTGAATGAAAAGAGAATAAGAGAACGTTAAAACATTCTTAGATAACATACTTCAAATGATATGGAAAGTGACTCATTCAAACATATTTAAATGATGGTTGGCTGGGTTAAGTGAGATGAGCCTAATAATTTGAAGGGAAATTTGAAGTCAATACAACTCTATTTCTTTGTTTTTTGAATAACTAACATTAACTTTAGCAAAGTGGATAAGTCATGAAGTTTGACGTATCTAGCTTTTATACAGCTTACAAAGCTTTCTAACGCCCTAATTGGATTTAGAAGTCCCATTGATAAAAGTTTCAAAATAAAAACATAACTTTATCATTTAAGATAAATAAAGGGACTCTCCTTGTTAAGAAAAGTTTTTTTGTTTTCCTAAATTAATAAAAGAAAAAGTAACGATTCATATAAATTTACCTCCGATTCAAGACGAAGTTGTTGAGCTTGATAGCTTGAACACAAATCAGAGACAACTTGGTATAATTCCAAACAAGCAAGTCTCACATACATTGTGGTATATAAACAAGAATAGTTTCTTTCCTTTGATCTATGTGGGATTGAAACCAGTCAACCTTTACACAATGCATATCTTACATTTGTAGCGATGTCATTCCATTTCATTAGCTTGCATATCACCTTGTAATTTATTCAAGGTATAGCCGCACATTCCTCCTGTAGGATCTTGATGCAATCGTAAACCTCTTGACAGGATATGGCTTAACATCACCAAACATAACTGGTTACGCCGTTCTGGTTCAACCACAATATTATCTCGATCGCCTGGCCCTCCCATGAGCAACCATCATCAGCTATGAACTTGTCATGCGTTGAGAAGGTTGAATGTCACGAACGGCTTGCTAGTAACAATGTAACATCGAATCATCAACTCTAGCCATGAGCTGTGCATCCAATAAAAATGTTCTTGAAATCGCGCAATAACATCAAGGTAATTCTGTTTAATCCGCTCGTACACCATAAGCTCGTATGATTACTCAATCAAGTGTGTGAAAGAATGGGTTTCAGTGTGATGATTAACCCAATGGGCTAAACCTTCACCCTGGCCATGTTTAAGCACTCACGCAATCTAAGTATCAGACTATATGGTGTAGTATGTGCACGACCAATTGATAATAAGAGTATAAGACTAGGTTAGGTTTTCATATTTATAAAAGAATTTAGGATAAACTGACTGTTTATCATGTTTACCTTTTATATGAGTAAATAAATAGCAAAACACACGACTTAGTGAAACACTAAGACTCAACCGCCGTATATTGTGTGAATGAAAAGAGAATAAGAGAACTTTAAAACATTCTTAGATAACATACTTCAAATGATATGGAAAGTGACTCATTCAAACATATTCAAATGATGGTTGGCTGGGTTAAGTGAGATGAGCCTAATAATTTGAGGGGAAATTTGAAGTCAATACAACTCTATTTCTTTGTTTTTTGAATAACTAACATTAACTTTAGCAAAGTGGATAAGTCATGAAGTTTGACGTATCTAGCTTTTATACAGCTTACAAAGCTTTCTAACGCCCTAATTGGATTTAGAAGTCCCATTGATAAAAGTTTCAAAATAAAAACATAACTTTATCATTTTAGATAAATAAAGGGACTCTCCTTGTTAAGAAAAGTTTTTTTGTTTTCCTAAATTAATAAAAGAAAAAGTAACGATTCATATAAATTTACCTCCGATTCAAGACGAAGTTGTTGAGCTTGATAGCTTGAACACAAATCAGAGACAACTTGGTATAATTCCAAACAAGCAAGTCTCACATACATTGTGGTATATAAACAAGAATAGTTTCTTTCCTTTGATCTATGTGGGATTGAAACCAGTCAACCTTTACACAATGCATATCTTACATTTGTAGCGATGTCATTCCATTTCATTGGCTTGCATATCACCTTGTAATTTATTCAAGGTATAGCCGCACATTCCTCCTGTAGGATCTTGATGCAATCGTAAACCTCTTGACAGGATATGGCTTAACATCACCAAACATAACTGGTTACGCCGTTCTGGTTCAACCACAATATTATCTCGATCGCCTGGCCCTCCCATGAGCAACCATCATCAGCTATGAACTTGTCATGCGTTGAGAAGGTTGAATGTCACGAACGGCTTGCTAGTAACAATGTAACATCGAATCATCAACTCTAGCCATGAGCTGTGCATCCAATAAAAATGTTCTTGAAATCGCGCAATAACATCAAGGTGATTCTGTTTAATCCGCTCGTACACCATAAGCTCGTATGATTACTCAATCAAGTGTGTGAAAGAATGGGTTTCAGTGTGATGATTAACCCAATGGGCTAAACCTTCACCCTGGCCATGTTTAAGCACTCACGCAATCTATGTATCAGACTATATGGTATAGTATGTGCACGACCAATTGATAATAAGAGTATAAGACTAGGTTAGGTTTTCATATTTATAAAAGAATTTAGGATAAACTGACTGTTTATCATGTTTACCTTTTATATGAGTAAATAAATAGCAAAACACACGACTTAGTGAAACACTAAGACTCAACCGCCGTATATTGTGTAAATGAAAAGAGAATAAGAGAACGTTAAAACATTCTTAGATAACATACTTCAAATGATATGGAAAGTGACTCATTCAAACATATTCAAATGATGGTTGGCTGGGTTAAGTGAGATGAGCCTAATAATTTGAGGGGAAATTTGAAGTCAATACAACTCTATTTCTTTGTTTTTTGAAAAACTAACATTAACTTTAGCAAAGTGGATAAGTCATGAAGTTTGACGTATCTAGCTTTTATACGGCTTACAAAGCTTTCTAACGCCCTAATTGGATTTAGAAGTTCCATTGATAAAAGTTTCAAAATAAAAACATAACTTTATCACTTTAGATAAATAAAGGGACTCTCCTTGTTAAGAAAATTTTTTTGTTTTCCTAAATTAATAAAAGAAAAAGTAACGATTCATATAAATTTACCTCCGATTCAAGACGAAGTTGTTGAGCTTGATAGCTTGAACACAAATCAGAGACAACTTGGTATAATTCCAAACAAGCAAGTCTCACATACATTGTGGTATATAAACAAGAATAGTTTCTTTCCTTTGATCTATGTGGGATTGAAACCAGTCAACCTTTACACAATGCATATCTTACATTTGTAGCGATGTCATTCCATTTCATTGGCTTGCATATCACCTTGTAATTTATTCAAGGTATAGCCGCACATTCCTCCTATAGGATCTTGATGCAATCGTAAACCTCTTGACAGGATATGGCTTAACATCACCAAACATAACTGGTTACGCCGTTCTGGTTCAACCACAATATTATCTCGATCGCCTGGCCATCCCATGAGCAACCATCATCAGCTATGAACTTGTCATGCGTTGAGAAGGTTGAATGTCACGAACGGCTTGCTAGTAACAATGTAACATCGAATCATCAACTCTAGCCATGAGCTGTGCATCCAATAAAAATGTTCTTGAAATCGCGCAATAACATCAAGGTGATTATGTTTAATCCGCTCGTACACCATAAGCTCGTATGATTACTCAATCAAGTGTGTGAAAGAATGGGTTTCAGTGTGATGATTAACCCAATGGGCTAAAACTTCACCCTGGCCATGTTTAAGCACTCACGCAATCTATGTATCAGACTATATGGTATAGTATGTGCACGACCAATTGATAATAAGAGTATAAGACTAGGTTAGGTTTTCATATTTATAAAAGAATTTAGGATAAACTGACTGTTTATCATGTTTACCTTTTATATGAGTAAATAAATAGCAAAACACACGACTTAGTGAAACACTAAGACTCAACCGCCGTATATTGTGTGAATGAAAAGAGAATAAGAGACCGTTAAAACATTCTTAGATAACATACTTCAAATGATATGGAAAGTGACTCATTCAAACATATTCAAATGATGGTTGGCTGGGTTAAGTGAGATGAGCCTAATAATCTGAGGGGAAATTTGAAGTCAATACAACTCTATTTCTTTGTTTTTTGAAAAACTAACATTAACTTTAGCAAAGTGGATAAGTCATGAAGTTTGACGTATCTAGCTTTTATACGGCTTACAAAGCTTTCTAACGCCCTAATTGGATTTAGAAGTTCCATTGATAAAAGTTTCAAAATAAAAACATAACTTTATCATTTTAGATAAATAAAGGGACTCTCCTTGTTAAGAAAAGTTTTTTTGTTTTCCTAAATTAATAAAAGAAAAAGTAACGATTCATATAAATTTACCTCCGATTCAAGACGAAGTTGTTGAGCTTGATAGCTTGAACACAAATCAGAGACAACTTGGTATAATTCCAAACAAGCAAGTCTCACATACATTGTGGTATATAAACAAGAATAGTTTCTTTCCTTTGATCTATGTGGGATTGAAACCAGTCAACCTTTACACAATGCATATCTTACATTTGTAGCGATGTCATTCCATTTCATTAGCTTGCATATCACCTTGTAATTTATTCAAGGTATAGCCGCACATTCCTCCTGTAGGATCTTGATGCAATCGTAAACCTCTTGACAGGATATGGCTTAACATCACCAAACATAACTGGTTACGCCGTTCTGGTTCAACCACAATATTATCTCGATCGCCTGGCCCTCCCATGAGCAACCATCATCAGCTATGAACTTGTCATGCGTTGAGAAGGTTGAATGTCACGAACGGCTTGCTAGTAACAATGTAACATCGAATCATCAACTCTAGCCATGAGCTGTGCATCCAATAAAAATGTTCTTGAAATCGCGCAATAACATCAAGGTGATTCTGTTTAATCCGCTCGTACACCATAAGCTCGTATGATTACTCAATCAAGTGTGTGAAAGAATGGGTTTCAGTGTGATGATTAACCCAATGGGCTAAAACTTCACCCTGGCCATGTTTAAGCACTCACGCAATCTATGTATCAGACTATATGGTATAGTATGTGCACGACCAATTGATAATAAGAGTATAAGACTAGGTTAGGTTTTCATATTTATAAAAAAATTTAGGATAAACTTACTGTTTATCATGTTTACCTTTTATATGAGTAAATAAATAGCAAAACACATGACTTAGTGAAACACTAAGACTCAACCGCCGTATATTGTGTGAATGAAAAGAGAATAAGAGAACGTTAAAACATTCTTAGATAACATACTTCAAATGATATGGAAAGTGACTCATTCAAACATATTCAAATGATGGTTGGCTGGGTTAAGTGTGATGAGCCTAATAATCTGAGGGGAAATTTGAAGTCAATACAACTCTATTTCTTTGTTTTTTGAAAAACTAACATTAACTTTAGCAAAGTGGATAAGTCATGAAGTTTGACGTATCTAGCTTTTATACGGCTTACAAAGCTTTCTAACGCCCTAATTGGATTTAGAAGTTCCATTGATAAAAGTTTCAAAATAAAAACATAACTTTATCATTTTAGATAAATAAAAGGACTCTCCTTGTTAAGAAAAGTTTTTTTGTTTTCCTAAATTAATAAAAGAAAAAGTAACGATTCATATAAATTTACCTCCGATTCAAGACGAAGTTGTTGAGCTTGATAGCTTGAACACAAATCAGAGACAACTTGGTATAATTCCAAACAAGCAAGTCTCACATACATTGTGGTATATAAACAAGAATAGTTTCTTTCCTTTGATCTATGTGGGATTGAAACCAGTCAACCTTTACACAATGCATATCTTACATTTGTAGCGATGTCATTCCATTTCATTAGCTTGCATATCACCTTGTAATTTATTCAAGGTATAGCCGCACATTCCTCCTGTAGGATCTTGATGCAATCGCAAACCTCTTGACAGGATATGGCTTAACATCACCAAACATAACTGGTTACGCCGTTCTGGTTCAACCACAATATTATCTCGATCGCCTGGCCCTCCCATGAGCAACCATCATCAGCTATGAACTTGTCATGCGTTGAGAAGGTTGAATGTCACGAACGGCTTGCTAGTAACAATGTAACATCGAATCATCAACTCTAGCCATGAGCTGTGCATCCAATAAAAATGTTCTTGAAATCGCGCAATAACATCAAGGTGATTCTGTTTAATCCGCTCGTACACCATAAGCTCGTATGATTACTCAATCAAGTGTGTGAAAGAATGGGTTTCAGTGTGATGATTAACCCAATGGGCTAATACTTCACCCTGGCCATGTTTAAGCACTCACGCAATCTATGTATCAGACTATATGGTATAGTATGTGCACGACCAATTGATAATAAGAGTATAAGACTAGGTTAGGTTTTCATATTTATAAAAGAATTTAGGATAAACTGACTGTTTATCATGTTTACCTTTTATATGAGTAAATAAATAGCAAAACACACGACTTAGTGAAACACTAAGACTCAACCGCCGTATATTGTGTGAATGAAAAGAGAATAAGAGAACGTTATAACATTCTTAGATAACATACTTCAAATGATATGGAAAGTGACTCATTCAAACATATTCAAATGATGGTTGGCTGGGTTAAGTGAGATGAGCCTAATAATTTGAGGGGAAATTTGAAGTCAATACAACTCTATTTCTTTGTTTTTTGAAAAACTAACATTAACTTTAGCAAAGTGGATAAGTCATGAAGTTTGACGTATCTAGCTTTTATACAGCTTACAAAGCTTTCTAACGCCCTAATTGGATTTAGAAGTTCCATTGATAAAAGTTTCAAAATAAAAACATAACTTTATCATTTTAGATAAATAAAGGGACTCTCCTTGCTAAGAAAAGTTTTTTTGTTTTCCTAAATTAATAAAAGAAAAAGTAACGATTCATATAAATTTACCTCCGATTCAAGACGAAGTTGTTGAGCTTGATAGCTTGAACACAAATCAGAGACAACTTGGTATAATTCCAAACAAGCAAGTCTCACATACATTGTGGTATATAAACAAGAATAGTTTCTTTCCTTTGATCTATGTGGGATTGAAACCAGTCAACCTTTACACAATGCATATCTTACATTTGTAGCGATGTCATTCCATTTCATTAGCTTGCATATCACCTTGTAATTTATTCAAGGTATAGCCGCACATTCCTCCTGTAGGATCTTGATGCAATTGTAAACCTCTTGACAGGATATGGCTTAACATCACCGAACATAACTGGTTACGCCGTTCTGGTTCAACCACAATATTATCTCGATCGCCTGGCCCTCCCATGAGCAACCATCATCAGCTATGAACTTGTCATGCGTTGAGAAGGTTGAATGTCACGAACGGCTTGCTAGTAACAATGTAACATCGAATCATCAACTCTAGCCATGAGATGTGCATCCAATAAAAATGTTCTTGAAATCGCGCAATAACATCAAGGTGATTCTGTTTAATCCGCTCGTACACCATAAGCTCGTATGATTACTCAATCAAGTGTGTGAAAGAATGGGTTTCAGTGTGATGATTAACCCAATGGGCTAAAACTTCACCCTGGCCATGTTTAAGCACTCACGCAATCTATGTATCAGACTATATGGTATAGTATGTGCACGACCAATTGATAATAAGAGTATAAGACTAGGTTAGGTTTTCATATTTATAAAAGAATTTAGGATAAACTGACTGTTTATCATGTTTACCTTTTATATGAGTAAATAAATAGCAAAACACACGACTTAGTGAAACACTAAGACTCAACCGCCGTATATTGTGTGAATGAAAAGAGAATAAGAGAACGTTAAAACATTCTTATATAACATACTTCAAATGATATGGAAAGTGACTCATTCAAACATATTCAAATGATGGTTGGCTGGGTTAAGTGAGATGAGCCTAATAATTTGAGGGGAAATTTGAAGTCAATACAACTCTATTTCTTTGTTTTTTGAATAACTAACATTAACTTTAGCAAAGTGGATAAGTCATGAAGTTTGACGTATCTAGCTTTTATACAGCTTACAAAGCTTTCTAACGCCCTAATTGGATTTAGAAGTTCCATTGATAAAAGTTTCAAAATAAAAACATAACTTTATCATTTTAGATAAATAAAGGGACTCTCCTTGTTAAGAAAAGTTTTTTTGTTTTCCTAAATTAATAAAAGAAAAAGTAACGATTCATATAAATTTACCTCCGATTCAAGACGAAGTTGTTGAGCTTGATAGCTTGAACACAAATCAGAGACAACTTGGTATAATTCCAAACAAGCAAGTCTCACATACATTGTGGTATATAAACAAGAATAGTTGCTTTCCTTTGATCTATGTGGGATTGAAACCAGTCAACCTTTACACAATGCATATCTTACATTTGTAGCGATGTCATTCCATTTCATTAGCTTGCATATCACCTTGTAATTTATTCAAGGTATAGCCGCACATTCCTCCTGTAGGATCTTGATGCAATCGTAAACCTCTTGACAGGATATGGCTTAACATCACCGAACATAACTGGTTACGCCGTTCTGGTTCAACCACAATATTATCTCGATCGCCTGGCCCTCCCATGAGCAACCATCATCAGCTATGAACTTGTCATGCGTTGAGAAGGTTGAATGTCACGAACGGCTTGCTAGTAACAATGTAACATCGAATCATCAACTCTAGCCATGAGCTGTGCATCCAATAAAAATGTTCTTGAAATCGCGCAATAACATCAAGGTGATTCTGTTTAATCCGCTCGTACACCATAAGCTCGTATGATTACTCAATCAAGTGTGTGAAAGAATGGGTTTCAGTGTGATGATTAACCCAATGGGCTAAAACTTCACCCTGGCCATGTTTAAGCACTCACGCAATCTATGTATCAGACTACATGGTATAGTATGTGCACGACCAATTGATAATAAGAGTATAAGACTAGGTTAGGTTTTCATATTTATAAAAGAATTTAGGATAAACTGACTGTTTATCATGTTTACCTTTTATATGAGTAAATAAATAGCAAAACACACGACTTAGTGAAACACTAAGACTCAACCGCCGTATATTGTGTGAATGAAAAGAGAATAAGAGAACGTTAAAACATTCTTATATAACATACTTCAAATGATATGGAAAGTGACTCATTCAAACATATTCAAATGATGGTTGGCTGGGTTAAGTGAGATGAGCCTAATAATTTGAGAGGAAATTTGAAGTCAATACAACTCTATTTCTTTGTTTTTTGAATAACTAACATTAACTTTAGCAAAGTGGATAAGTCATGAAGTTTGACGTATCTAGCTTTTATACAGCTTACAAAGCTTTCTAACGCCCTAATTGGATTTAGAAGTTCCATTGATAAAAGTTTCAAAATAAAAACATAACTTTATCATTTTAGATAAATAAAGGGACTCTCCTTGTTAAGAAAAGTTTTTTTGTTTTCCTAAATTAATAAAAGAAAAAGTAACGATTCATATAAATTTACCTCCGATTCAAGACGAAGTTGTTGAGCTTGATAGCTTGAACACAAATCAGAGACAACTTGGTATAATTCCAAACAAGCAAGTCTCACATACATTGTGGTATATAAACAAGAATAGTTGCTTTCCTTTGATCTATGTGGGATTGAAACCAGTCAACCTTTACACAATGCATATCTTACATTTGTAGCGATGTCATTCCATTTCATTAGCTTGCATATCACCTTGTAATTTATTCAAGGTATAGCCGCACATTCCTCCTGTAGGATCTTGATGCAATCGTAAACCTCTTGACAGGATATGGCTTAACATCACCGAACATAACCGGTTACGCCGTTCGGTTCAACCACAATATTATCTCGATCGCCTGGCCCTCCCATGAGCAACCATCATCAGCTATGAACTTGTCATGCGTTGAGAAGGTTGAATGTCACGAACGGCTTGCTAGTAACAATGTAACATCGAATCATCAACTCTAGCCATGAGCTGTGCATCCAATAAAAATGTTCTTGAAATCGCGCAATAACATCAAGGTGATTCTGTTTAATCCGCTCGTACACCATAAGCTCGTATGATTACTCAATCAAGTGTGTGAAAGAATGGGTTTCAGTGTGATGATTAACCCAATGGGCTAATACTTCACCCTGGCCATGTTTAAGCACTCACGCAATCTATGTATCAGACTATATGGTATAGTATGTGCACGACCAATTGATAATAAGAGTATAAGACTAGGTTAGGTTTTCATATTTATAAAAGAATTTAGGATAAACTGACTGTTTATCATGTTTACCTTTTATATGAGTAAATAAATAGCAAAACACACGACTTAGTGAAACACTAAGACTCAACCGCCGTATATTGTGTGAATGAAAAGAGAATAAGAGAACGTTAAAACATTCTTATATAACATACTTCAAATGATATGGAAAGTGACTCATTCAAACATATTCAAATGATGGTTGGCTGGGTTAAGTGAGATGAGCCTAATAATTTGAGGGGAAATTTGAAGTCAATACAACTCTATTTCTTTGTTTTTTGAATAACTAACATTAACTTTAGCAAAGTGGATAAGTCATGAAGTTTGACGTATCTAGCTTTTATACAGCTTACAAAGCTTTCTAACGCCCTAATTGGATTTAGAAGTTCCATTGATAAAAGTTTCAAAATAAAAACATAACTTTATCATTTTAGATAAATAAAGGGACTCTCCTTGTTAAGAAAAGTTTTTTTGTTTTCCTAAATTAATAAAAGAAAAAGTAACGATTCATATAAATTTACCTCCGATTCAAGACGAAGTTGTTGAGCTTGATAGCTTGAACACAAATCAGAGACAACTTGGTATAATTCCAAACAAGCAAGTCTCACATACATTGTGGTATATAAACAAGAATAGTTGCTTTCCTTTGATCTATGTGGGATTGAAACCAGTCAACCTTTACACAATGCATATCTTACATTTGTAGCGATGTCATTCCATTTCATTAGCTTGCATATCACCTTGTAATTTATTCAAGGTATAGCCGCACATTCCTCCTGTAGGATCTTGATGCAATCGTAAACCTCTTGACAGGATATGGCTTAACATCACCGAACATAACTGGTTACGCCGTTCTGGTTCAACCACAATATTATCTCGATCGCCTGGCCCTCCCATGAGCAACCATCATCAGCTATGAACTTGTCATGCGTTGAGAAGGTTGAATGTCACGAACGGCTTGCTAGTAACAATGTAACATCGAATCATCAACTCTAGCCATGAGCTGTGCATCCAATAAAAATGTTCTTGAAATCGCGCAATAACATCAAGGTGATTCTGTTTAATCCGCTCGTACACCATAAGCTCGTATGATTACTCAATCAAGTGTGTGAAAGAATGGGTTTCAGTGTGATGATTAACCCAATGGGCTAAAACTTCACCCTGGCCATGTTTAAGCACTCACGCAATCTATGTATCAGACTACATGGTATAGTATGTGCACGACCAATTGATAATAAGAGTATAAGACTAGGTTAGGTTTTCATATTTATAAAAGAATTTAGGATAAACTGACTGTTTATCATGTTTACCTTTTATATGAGTAAATAAATAGCAAAACACACGACTTAGTGAAACACTAAGACTCAACCGCCGTATATTGTGTGAATGAAAAGAGAATAAGAGAACGTTAAAACATTCTTATATAACATACTTCAAATGATATGGAAAGTGACTCATTCAAACATATTCAAATGATGGTTGGCTGGGTTAAGTGAGATGAGCCTAATAATTTGAGAGGAAATTTGAAGTCAATACAACTCTATTTCTTTGTTTTTTGAATAACTAACATTAACTTTAGCAAAGTGGATAAGTCATGAAGTTTGACGTATCTAGCTTTTATACAGCTTACAAAGCTTTCTAACGCCCTAATTGGATTTAGAAGTTCCATTGATAAAAGTTTCAAAATAAAAACATAACTTTATCATTTTAGATAAATAAAGGGACTCTCCTTGTTAAGAAAAGTTTTTTTGTTTTCCTAAATTAATAAAAGAAAAAGTAACGATTCATATAAATTTACCTCCGATTCAAGACGAAGTTGTTGAGCTTGATAGCTTGAACACAAATCAGAGACAACTTGGTATAATTCCAAACAAGCAAGTCTCACATACATTGTGGTATATAAACAAGAATAGTTGCTTTCCTTTGATCTATGTGGGATTGAAACCAGTCAACCTTTACACAATGCATATCTTACATTTGTAGCGATGTCATTCCATTTCATTAGCTTGCATATCACCTTGTAATTTATTCAAGGTATAGCCGCACATTCCTCCTGTAGGATCTTGATGCAATTGTAAACCTCTTGACAGGATATGGCTTAACATCACCGAACATAACTGGTTACGCCGTTCTGGTTCAACCACAATATTATCTCGATCGCCTGGCCCTCCCATGAGCAACCATCATCAGCTATGAACTTGTCATGCGTTGAGAAGGTTGAATGTCACGAACGGCTTGCTAGTAACAATGTAACATCGAATCATCAACTCTAGCCATGAGCTGTGCATCCAATAAAAATGTTCTTGAAATCGCGCAATAACATCAAGGTGATTCTGTTTAATCCGCTCGTACACCATAAGCTCGTATGATTACTCAATCAAGTGTGTGAAAGAATGGGTTTCAGTGTGATGATTAACCCAATGGGCTAATACTTCACCCTGGCCATGTTTAAGCACTCACGCAATCTATGTATCAGACTATATGGTATAGTATGTGCACGACCAATTGATAATAAGAGTATAAGACTAGGTTAGGTTTTCATATTTATAAAAGAATTTAGGATAAACTGACTGTTTATCATGTTTACCTTTTATATGAGTAAATAAATAGCAAAACACACGACTTAGTGAAACACTAAGACTCAACCGCCGTATATTGTGTGAATGAAAAGAGAATAAGAGAACGTTATAACATTCTTAGATAACATACTTCAAATGATATGGAAAGTGACTCATTCAAACATATTCAAATGATGGTTGGCTGGGTTAAGTGAGATGAGCCTAATAATTTGAGGGGAAATTTGAAGTCAATACAACTCTATTTCTTTGTTTTTTGAAAAACTAACATTAACTTTAGCAAAGTGGATAAGTCATGAAGTTTGACGTATCTAGCTTTTATACAGCTTACAAAGCTTTCTAACGCCCTAATTGGATTTAGAAGTTCCATTGATAAAAGTTTCAAAATAAAAACATAACTTTATCATTTTAGATAAATAAAGGGACTCTCCTTGTTAAGAAATTTTTTTTTGTTTTCCTAAATTAATAAAAGAAAAAGTAACGATTCATATAAATTTACCTCCGATTCAAGACGAAGTTGTTGAGCTTGATAGCTTGAACACAAATCAGAGACAACTTGGTATAATTCCAAACAAGCAAGTCTCACATACATTGTGGTATATAAACAAGAATAGTTTCTTTCCTTTGATCTATGTGGGATTGAAACCAGTCAACCTTTACACAATGCATATCTTACATTTGTAGCGATGTCATTCCATTTCATTAGCTTGCATATCACCTTGTAATTTATTCAAGGTATAGCCGCACATTCCTCCTGTAGGATCTTGATGCAATCGTAAACCTCTTGACAGGATATGGCTTAACATCACCAAACATAACTGGTTACGCCATTCTGGTTCAACCACAATATTATCTCGATCGCCTGGCCCTCCCATGAGCAACCATCATCAGCTATGAACTTGTCATGCGTTGAGAAGGTTGAATGTCACGAACGGCTTGCTAGTAACAATGTAACATCGAATCATCAACTCTAGCCATGAGCTGTGCATCCAATAAAAATGTTCTTGAAATCGCGCAATAACATCAAGGTGATTCTGTTTAATCCGCTCGTACACCATAAGCTCGTATGATTACTCAATTAAGTGTGTGAAAGAATGGGTTTCAGTGTGATGATTAACCCAATGGGCTAAAACTTCACCCTGGCCATGTTTAAGCACTCACGCAATCTATGTATCAGACTATATGGTATAGTATGTGCACGACCAATTGATAATAAGAGTATAAGACTAGGTTAGGTTTTCATATTTATAAAAGAATTTAGGATAAATTGACTGTTTATCATGTTTACCTTTTATATGAGTAATAAATAGCTAAACACACGACTTAGTGAAACACTAAGACTCAACCGCCGTATATTGTGTGAATGAAAAGAGAATAAGAGAACGTTAAACCATTCTTAGATAAGTCTAATGAAAATTTGAAGCTAAACCGCGTCACATAATCGATATAAATATTTCCAGATCAATCTTTGATAAAGAAACATGCCTAGTAACCTTTTTGGATGCACTATAGGAATCGGGGCTTTCAGCCACAACTTTTTTGGTTTTAGAGACGAGAAAGTCGTTGCTAAAGACTTTTAGCTGCAACTTTTTCGGTTTTACAGATGACATGCTGTCGTCACTAAAAAATATGATTTTAGTAGTGATGTTGAGTTACTTCATATTTATCAATAAACAACCACTCAGCTCAGGCCGTCAAAGACATTAAGTTCAAAGGTATATATACTTGTGTATTTTCTCTTCGGTTTGATAATTATACCTTCTTTTTGTTGTATAAAAAGGAATAAAGTTAAAAAAAGAAAAAAGAAAGCCATGCATCCCTAACTTTGACACATGAAACCTTTTAAATTTTATTAATTACTATAACTGCGTAAAGAAAAGGAAAGTTATTTTACATACCTAACTTTTCTTGCATACCAAGAGACTCATTTTTACCATCCTTTTAAAAAAAATCAATGCTGAGATTAAAAACATTTTATTATTTCACATATTTTTTATAATTTAAATATCTCTTAAACCGTTAATCGTTAAGCAAAAATAATTACACCATCGCGACGAGCATTTAATTATCTTTCTATAGACGGGCACTTTGATATACTTTCGAAAAAAGAAAAAAAAAACTTTTTTTCCACGTTTTTCGTCTTTTTTTTGTTTTTCTTCGAAACTAGAATTTGCATGAAATATCATATATGATTTAACACTAATTTGAAGATCACATGTAATATTAGTGTTAAATCACATATGATATGTAATATCATATGTGATACTAGTGTTAAATCATATATAATAAATCACATATGATATACATATCATATATGATTTAACACTAATATCACATGTGGTATTCAAATTAGTGTTAAATCATATATGATTTTTTTCATGCAAATTTCAGTAACGTAAAAAAACGAAAAAAACCTTAACAAAAACGTGAAAAACACGAAAAAAAAAATTTTTTGTCGAAAGTATATCAAAGTACCTATCTATAAAAAGATAATTAAATGCTCGTTGTAACGGTATATTTTTTTCGCTTGACGATTAACGGTTTGAAAGATATTTATATATGAAAAAAAATGATGAAAGTGAGTTTTTTTAATTGTTGGGATTAAGATTGATCCCTTAATATGTAAAGAAGTTTTTGTCTTCAAACGATCTTAAATCTTAATCTATTATATTGATCATTCTTAAGTAGATTATACAAGTTTCAAATTTTATTAATTATTTCAGCTGCATAAAGGAATAGAAAATCAAATTTTATAATGTAAAAGTTTATACATTGTGTTAACTATAAAAAAAATTTAAGAATTTATACAAATTTTACCTTGAACCATGATGCGTGATAGTCATTACTTATCACACATCATTAGTTTTCAAGGAAACTTTATAATATTCCAAACACGTATGTATCGCTTGCCTTTTGGTATATAAATTGCCACAACTTCTTCTATATGGTCGATGTGGGACTCATTTTTCATGAAACATATCTAACATTTGAAATTGATCATCACATCATCCCACACTCACGCTAACCACAATTGCACGGATACTAATATATGAAAAAACAATGTGATTTCACTACACTTGCGTATAAACGCCAATACACGACGAGTGTTAACTTGCGTGAATAAATAAAAAGAACCTAAAACCATATTGATATTATCTTTTCATTTACAACATGTTATGTGAAGCATATAAATAACATGCTAGTCTTTTCAATCTATAAATACACCCTGTTACAGTTGGAGTTGTTTATAAACGACACCCTACAATCACACGATCGAGCTAGAAAGTTGAAATACATATATTTGAAACTACAATGTGATTTAATTCAACCTCGCGATCTTCTTTAAGCGTGTCTGTAATTACTGGGATATATTACAGTGCAAGCTTGTGAGTTGAAAGCTAAGTTTAAAAATGTTATATGTTATAATCAACGCATATGGTACGGTGCACAACCAATTGAGAACAATACTGGATTAGAACCTGAAAACAGTCGACAGAAACTTGAAAAAGAATCAAGTACCAACTCTAATTTTGCTTTCCATAAGGGAGTTGATACTCACACCATATTTTTTGATGCATGCACCACATTTTGTGCATTACAGTACAAACTGTAATGCACATAATGTGGTGTATGCATAAAAAAATGTGGTGTGAGTATCAATTCCCTTTCCATAATTAAAATTTTTTCAATTAGAACCTTTAACTTATACGAGGTTAGTGAATATATTTTTTCTCTTATGGAATTTTTATCTTAGTTTCCTATGAGTATAAATTTTTTTTATAAGAGAACCATCATCTCACCATTATAGTTTTTTCTTAAAGTGACTAGAAAACTTATAATGAACAAATAAAAAAAAACGTTGTATCAACAAATACTAAATAAAACCACATGGGGTGACCCAATGGTTTGGATTTGGTCTCCTAAAGTGGTTAAAGACCCTGGAGGTCCCAGGTTCAAACCTTGGGGAGAAAATTAATCCCCATGTGGCCACGGAGGTTCACCTGCGATGACTCCGGGCTATCCAAAGGGTAGTCGTCCTGGGATTAGTCGGCTCGCAATGTCGAGTCGGAACCCAGGTTAATCAAAAAAAAAAAAAAAAAAAACAAATACTAAATAAAGCGAAAAAAATATATACAATAGTAATCAACAAGATGAATCAGTATTTGTGGACAAAGTTAAGATTAATATAGGTCCAAAATTCTTTATAGATTCAATAAATAAATATTGTTTATTCGTTTTTCATCAAAATTAAAAATAAATCACTTTTAGCTATTTAAAAAAAATCTTGCCAACGATAAATCGTTAAGCGGCAAAATATAATATCATGACGAGAATTTAAGTTTTCAATCAGACTATTAAACTATGTGGTACACTCTCAATTTTAAACTGTTTCGAAGTGTTAGCTGTTACAATGAAAATACATGTTTTACTTTTTTTTTTACATATATGTTCCAACAAAAAAATAATAAAAATAACAAAATGTTTATCGGTTGGGACTCCTTTTGACCCATCAAATGTATGAGACTTAAAACTACTCAAGCCCAACTAGTATGTAATTTCCGGTAGATGTATAGGAATAAAAATGCAAAATAAAAACATGACATATTGAAAGAAAAAATAAGACTAGAATTACACATTGAGCAAAAATAAAATGTCAATTATGGGCTCCGCTTTTCTTATAATTAAAATAAAAGTGATTAATCAACCATCACATCTATCGAGCAAAAAACATGATGGTAGCAAAAAAATGTCACCTTCAGACAGAAAAAAAACATTTGGTTACCTTCGGGACACGTGCGGTAGAATATCAGTATAGCGTTTGTGGACCACAAAAGCAAAAATGGACAATTTTTAGAATCTGGCATTAGAAAAGTCTAAGAGTTCGTATAAATTTACTTTTAACAAAGACCCATGTCAAGCATAACAAACATGGATCGATGTTCTAGACAACTTCATACTACTCAAGACATATGAGCCTAACATACATTGTGGTATATAAACAAGAATAGTTTCTTTTCTTTGACCTATGTGGGATTGAAAGCATTCGACCTTTTCAGAGTGTGTATCTTACTTTTGTAGCAATGTCATTCCATTTCGTTAACTTGTATCTTGCATATAGACGCCAATACACGATGTGTGTGATCGAGTTGACCATTGATAGAACATCACCTCAAAATTTATTCAAAGTATAGCTTAACATCACCAAACCAGACGAGTTCAGTTTCACACACAATGTTATCTCATACTTTCAGACGACTCTCCATGAGCAACCACCATGCTGTTGAACCATGTCTTACTATGTCTTGCATAATCGATCAACTCTAAAAGCCAGCTTTGCTCATATTAGAATCTCCTATGAATCCGAACAATCAACATTTATTCATTCCAAATTCTTTACAAAAAATGCAGCCTTACCATAGCTAAATATTTATGTTTCTAGTTATTTAGACTTTTAGAGTGCCACCCACAAACTGAAGTTCTAAAGCACGTTTTTGTTTAAATAGTAGTAATATTTATTTCAAATGTATATGTAATCGAAGTTTAATGACGCCAAATCGGATAGGAACTCGGGTGTTGCACCTTTTAACATAAAAAGAGGACCTTATTGTTTTAGTTAATATCTAAAAATATTGTGACTACACTTCAGTTCCTTATAGGTAATCACTTGCATACAATTGTTAGGTTGCGATGTTAAACATTGGCCTACGAGAACTAAGCGGTGCTAAATTATCTAAAAGCAAAACATCACCTTTCTTCCAAGGTACAAATGCATCCTCGGTGAACTTGATGCAATCGTACATATCATGGGTAGGCAGCGACTTACTATCACCAAACGTGACCGGTTGAAGTTGAAACACAAGATTCTCCCGTTCACCAGGCCCTCCACGAGCAAGCAACATGCAATTGAACCCTTTCTTGCTTTTCATCTGTTTATCTAATACTTTCGACATAGTTTCATCTAAACGGTTAAGGTATTTGAAGTTCGTTAAGCGTAATCACATAATCGACGTAACTATCCCCCTTCAATTCTATCAATCTTTAATAAATGATACGCCATTAAGCCAAGTCACATAATCGATATAACTACTCTCGTTCAATTCAGTCAAGTTTGATACAGTTAATTATACAAAATTAGATCAATGAATTTTATGTGAACATTAGGACTTGGAACGTCATATGTTTTACACATATCTAGTTACATAAACAAATCTGAAACTTTGTAACGGGAAAGTTAGGAATCCTTGCTAAAAAAATGTTTATACGTTAACTAAAAAGTGAAGAATTAATATTAACTTGTCTGAAACACCAACACTTGATGTTAGGCTAACAACGAGCATCAGTATATCTGAGAACTTAGTACTAATCCACACGCATATGGTGCGTATACATTCTAGTATATTAGGTTGCATTGTTTGTTTTCTTTTTAACTTTGTCTTGTGTTATCAAATATAAAATTCGGCCTTTGTCCTATAGGAATCTTCATTGAATCCGAAACATCCTCATCTATCCATTCTAACTTCATTCCCGCCTCAACTGAGCCTATCTTCAACTATGATCTTGTCATGAGTTGAGAAGGTTGAGTGCCACCTAATGCCTGCTTGTGACTTCGGATCATCATCTTTAGACATGAGCCGTGTATACATTAAACCATGTTCTTTCAACCGCGAAACAAACTCAGGTTGATTATGTTTTATCATCTCAAAATTAAACCTAGCTTATGGCTCAATACGGTTGTGGTGTTTTTCTCCCATCTTCCGGTTGGGAGCGTTACAAGAAAACAAAAAATTTCCGGTTGGGAGCACGTTTTGGTTTAAGTTTTACGAGTAATACTTATTTCAAATTTATATATGGTAGATGTATACGAATAAAAATGCAAAATAAATCCCCTTTTACCCAAAAAAAAATGCAAAATAAAATATGACATATTGAAAGAAAAACATAAGACAAGAATTACAAAATTGAGCAAAATAAAATATTAACCATGGGGTCCGCTTTTCACATAAAACTGAAGTGATTAATCAAACATCACATCAATCGAGCAAAAAACAGCATAGTCGCATAAAATGTCATTTCAATCGAACAAAAAAAAAATCCAACTACCCTCGAGACACTTGTCAAAATATGAGTAAAGTATCATACTCTAGCAATCACATAAAACTAGTTTTAAAACTCCTTTTTTTACTACTTTGAGGACCACGAAAGCAAAAATGGAATGTTTTAAACCTTTGCACCCCTACCGTAGTTAAATTTTTATCCTTTTTAATAGTAGTATATTTGTTTATCTAATAATTTTGACATGGTTTCATCTAAGCGGTTAAGTTATTGGAAGCTCGTCAAGCCGAATCACATAATCGACAAAACTATCCCCCTTCAATTCGATCATTAAATAAATGATACGCTATTAAGCCAAGTTACATAATCGATATAACTACTCTTGTTCAATTCAGTTAATTTTGATACACTTAATTATGCGTAATTCGATCAATTAATTTTATGTAAATATTAGGACTTGGAACGTCATTTGTTTTACTCATATCTAGTTACATAAACAAATGGACTCTCAAACTTTGTAACGGGAAAGCTAGGACTCCTTGCTAAAAAATGTTTATATGACAACTAAAAAAGTGAAGAATTAATATTAACTTGTCTGAATACCGGCACTAGTTGTTAGGACTAAGAACACGCATCAGTATAATAGAAAACTTGATACCGGAAGCTCGTCAAGCCGAATCACATAATCGAAAAAACTATCCCCCTTCAAATCGATCATTAAATAAATGATACGCTATTAAACCAAGTTACATAATCGATATAACTACTCTTGTTCAATTCAGTTAATTTTGATACACTTAATTATGCGTAATTAGATCAATTAATTTTATGTAAATATTAGGACTTGGAACGTCATTTGTTTTACTCATATTTAGTTA
Source organism: Chrysanthemum makinoi (assembly GCA_910596185.1). Taxonomy (NCBI): domain Eukaryota; kingdom Viridiplantae; phylum Streptophyta; class Magnoliopsida; order Asterales; family Asteraceae; genus Chrysanthemum; species Chrysanthemum makinoi. The sequence goes on along the minus strand of OU343220.1, from coordinate 316,916,697 downwards.
CATAAACAAATGGACTCTCAAACTTTGTAACGGGAAAGCTAGGACTCCTTGCTAAAAAATGTTTATATGACAACTAAAAAAGTGAAGAATTAATATTAACTTGTCTGAATACCGGCACTCGTTGTTAGGACTAAGAACACGCATCAGTATAATAGAAAACTTGATACCGGAAGCTCGTCAAGCCGAATCACATAATCGACAAAACTATCCCCCTTCAAATCGATCATTAAATAAATGATACGCTATTAAACCAAGTTACATAATCGATATAACTACTCTTGTTCAATTCAGTTAATTTTGATACACTTAATTATGCGTAATTAGATCAATTAATTTTATGTAAATATTAGGACTTGGAACGTCATTTGTTTTACTCATATCTAGTTACATAAACAAATGGACTCTCAAACTTTGTAACGGGAAAGCTAGGACTCCTTGCTAAAAAATGTTTATATGACAACTAAAAAAGTGAAGAATTAATATTAACTTGTCTGAATACCGGCACTCGTTGTTAGGACTAAGAACACGCATCAGTATAATAGAAAACTTGATACCGGAAGCTCGTCAAGCCGAATCACATAATCGACAAAACTATCCCCCTTCAAATCGATCATTAAATAAATGATACGCTATTAAACCAAGTTACATAATCGATATAACTACTCTTGTTCAATTCAGTTAATTTTGATACACTTAATTATGCGTAATTAGATCAATTAATTTTATGTAAATATTAGGACTTGGAACGTCATTTGTTTTACTCATATCTAGTTACATAAACAAATGGACTCTCAAACTTTGTAACGGGAAAGCTAGGACTCCTTGCTAAAAAATGTTTATATGACAACTAAAAAAGTGAAGAATTAATATTAACTTGTCTCAATACCGCACTCGTTGTTAGGACTAAGAACACGCATCAAGATAATAGAAAACTTGATACCGGAAGCTCGTCAAGCCGAATCACATAATCGACAAAACTATCCCCCTTCAAATCGATCATTAAATAAATGATACGCTATTAAACCAAGTTACATAATCGATATAACTACTCTTGTTCAATTCAGTTAATTTTGATACACTTAATTATGCGTAATTAGATCAATTAATTTTATGTAAATATTAGGACTTGGAACGTCATTTGTTTTACTCATATCTAGTTACATAAACAAATGGACTCTCAAACTTTGTAACGGGAAAGCTAGGACTCCTTGCTAAAAAATGTTTATATGACAACTAAAAAAGTGAAGAATTAATATTAACTTGTCTGAATACCGGCACTCGTTGTTAGGACTAAGAACACGCATCAGTATAATAGAAAACTTGATACCGGAAGCTCGTCAAGCCGAATCACATAATCGACAAAACTATCCCCCTTCAAATCGATCATTAAATAAATGATACGCTATTAAACCAAGTTACATAATCGATATAACTACTCTTGTTCAATTCAGTTAATTTTGATACACTTAATTATGCGTAATTAGATCAATTAATTTTATGTAAATATTAGGACTTGGAACGTCATTTGTTTTACTCATATCTAGTTACATAAACAAATGGACTCTCAAACTTTGTAACGGGAAAGCTAGGACTCCTTGCTAAAAAATGTTTATATGACAACTAAAAAAGTGAAGAATTAATATTAACTTGTCTGAATACCGGCACTCGTTGTTCTAATAACACGCATCAGTATAATAGAAAACTTGATACTAATCCACACACATATGGTGCGTATACATTGTAGTATATTAGGTAGCACAGTTTGTTTTCTTTTGCCTATGTGGGATTCATAGTTTGAACCATATGTGTTGCTTTGTCATTATCAAATACTTTAAAATTCGGCCTTTGTCCTATTGGAATCTTCATTGAAACCCAAACATCTTCATGTATCCATTCTAACTTCATTCCCACCTTGGCTGCCTTGTCATAGTGAAATTTCAGGTTCATAAACTTATCTGGTAATCTGCTGAGTTTATCTTCAACTATGATCTTGTCATGAGTTGAGAAGGTTGAGTGTCACCTACTGCCTGCTCGTGACTTCAGATCATCATCTCTAGCCATGAGCCATGTCTACATTAAACCATGTTCTTTCAATCACGAAACAAACTAAGGTTGCTTCTGTTTATCCTCTCATATTTAAACCTAGCTTATGGCTAAATACGGTTGGTGTTTTTCTCCCATCTTCCGGTTCCACGCATCACAAAAAAAAAACCATTTCGAAGGCCACAATGTAGACTGTTTCCATCATGTTTGTCTCCCATCTTCCGGTTTGCGGTTTGCCTTTGCGGTGCGGTTCCCTGCTCACCCCTATTATATTGATTATTATCATGAGTAAATTATACAACTTTCAAAACTTATTAGTTACTTCAGGTACATAAAGGAAGAGAAAATCATATTTTATAAGTTTGTCCATTATGTTAACTGTTAATAAAAAAAAAATAATTAATAAAAATTAAAAAAATAATAATAACAAAAAAATTAAAAAAAAATCAAGAATCTATACAAATTTACTAGGATCCACAGTTGATACCTGATAGTCATTTACTTATCAGCCGTCTCTGTAACCCCAGGGAACTTTATACAAATCCTAAGAGTTTTCTTTCATCTGCCCTTTGGTATATAAATTGCCATAACTTCTTCTATTTAGACAATGTGGGACTCTTTTTTCATGAAACATATCTAACATTCAAAGTTGATCATCACATCATCCCAAACTCACACTAATCACAATTTTACTGATACGTACTAATATTTGAATCAACAATGTGCTTTCTCTTCACTTTCATATGGGCGCCAATAAACGACGAGTGCAAGAAATAAATAAAAAGAACCTAAAACCATAGTGTTAGTATCTTTTCATTTACAACATGTTATGTGAAGCATACATATAACAAGCTAGTCCTTTCAATCTATAAGCACACCCTCATACAGTTGGAATTGTTTATAAACGTCATACGATCGAGCTAGAAAGTTGAAACTACGATGTGATTTGACTAAATCTCGCGGGATTGTTTGAGCCTGTTTGTAATCACTGGCATATAGATGCCACATGACAAGTGCAAGCTTGTGAGATGAAACTTGACTAAAAAATGTTATATGTTATAATCAACGTATCTGGTAAATTATGGTGCAGAACCAATTTATAACAAGACTAGATTATGTTATATGCTTGATTTTAAGAACATACGAAAAATGTTTATTAAGTTCACACTTTGAGTCTTAGGTCACATTTTACCTAGTGTTAAGATCAACTTGGTTGTCATCGCAAAGTGCAGATGAAGGAGAATGTTAACAACCTTTTAGCTAGTCTAAAGGAGGTATTTGAACAGATTGTATATACCGAAATTGACTTTCAAAACTTACTATTTCTATAAAGAAAGTGACTCAATCTTTGGAAATGAAAATTTTATACGTTTTGTTAACTATAAAAGTAAAATTTTATACAAATTATTCACAAATCATATAGGAGCAAATAGGATTAACACACACTTGCGCCACCAGAATACATGAACACTTCATACTGATTTACGTTCATCTGATCAATGTACGTTGTGATATATCAATTAGCATGTACTCCTTTCTTTAAACAATGTGGGATTAAGTTGTCAAAGTTGTCAATGTGATCATCCTTGTTACCCGACTCACACTCACACAAAATGTTATTACTACTAATATTTGAAACAAGAATGTGATCCCACTTCACTTGCATATAGACGCCAATACACGACTCTTGTTGACATGCGTGTCAACCCTTAGTCAACGAGAATGAAGCATTGCTAAACTATCTAAGATAGATGATATCGAGTTTTAATACGTAAGACTTTGGATTTGAGATATATCTTTGAGTAGTCACTCTTGCCAAATTAAACACAACGACATCATTTCATGTGATGTGGAAGTCGACTCATACAAAGATATTCAAACGATGGCCGGATTAAGTAGGATGGGCGTAATAACTCTTTTTGGATACCGGTTGAGGGGAGATTTGAAGTCAAATGTGACTGGCTCTGCCATTCTGGCTCAACCACAATATTATCTCGTTCGTCTGGCCCTCCCATGAGCAACCACCACCAGCTATGAACTTGTCATGCGTTGAGAAGGTTGTAGTTGTAAAATTTATTATTTGTCTATATATGTCTATATATGCGTTGAGAAGGTTGTTGTTACAATCAAATAATATGTAGCAGGTGCACCACCTGTTTAATAATAAAACTTTTTTAGCTAGGTCTAAAGGGGGTATAGTATTTGAAGCTCGTTAAACCAAGTCACATATTCGATAGAACTAATCCCATTCAATCTCTTTGATAAAGGATACGCCCATTGTACATAATTTTATCAATTTATTTAATAAAACATTAGGAATTGAACGTCATATGTTTCATCTTTCATAAAACCATAAATTATACTACTAATATCCAGCTACATAAACAAATGGACTTTCAAAGTTTGGAACGAGAAAGTTAGAAATCCTTGTTAGAAAAAGTTTATAGATTTGGTTAACTTTTTAAAATGTGAAGAATTGATACAAAGCAATCTCTTATATCAATTATTGTTGTTAAGCGTTACAACAAACATCAAGATGGGAGATTGCCAAGCTCACATTCCTCAAACCATAAATTGAACGTCATATCTTTCATCTTTCATAAAACCATAAATTATACTACTAATATCCAGCTACATAAACAAATGGACTTTCAAAGTTTGGAACGAGAAAGTTAGAAATCCTTGTTAGAAAAAGTTTATAGATTTGGTTAACTTTTTAAAATGTGAAGAATTGATACAAAGCAATCTCTTATATCGATTATTGTTGTTAAGCGTTACAACAAACATCAAGATGGGAGATTGCCAAGCTCACATTCCTCAAACCATAAATTGAACGTCATATGTTTCATCTTTCATAAAAACATAAATTATACTACTAATATCCAGCTACATAAACAAATGGACTTTCAAAGTTTGGAACGAGAAAGTTAGAAATCCTTGTTAGAAAAAGTTTATAGATTTGGTTAACTTTTTAAAATGTGAAGAATTGATACAAAGCAATCTCTTATATCGATTATTGTTGTTAAGCGTTACAACAAACATCAAGATGGGAGATTGCCAAGCTCACATTCCTCAAATATAACATCCATATACATTGTGGTATATAACCTAGAAAAGTTTGTTTTCTTTTTACTATGTCGGTTTCCAAGTTGTCAAGGTTTTCAAGAAACATATCTTACATTGACGGTACCGTACCCAACACTCGAGCAAACCAGAAAATTTTATTGATACCGCATATATAGACCCCAATACACAACGAGTGTTAGCATGTGAGTTAACCATTATTGATCTCTCACTGTTAAACACCTTTTTTCCACGATATAGCGACTCATTTCTCCTCCACGATCTTGATACAAGCGTCACTTGCTCAGACAATGGCTTACCATCACTAAACGTGATTGGGGTTGGTTCAAACACAATGATATCTCGTTCGCATGTCCCTCCATGAGCAACAACACCTTGATGTCGAACCATGTCGCACTTTGTGAAACCGACTTCAGTCATATTAGAATCTTCAGTGAATCCAAACTATCTATCCATTCCAACTTCATTACTACCTTTGCAGTCTTCCATAGTTCAATTTTCGTGTTCCTAATTAGTACAGAATCTTTTATCTTATGAAATTTGAGATTGTTTCATCTAAACGTTTGTAGCCGGAACATTATAAGTCAAGTATAAATACCATGACCTAATAATAAGTTAACTGTATAATGTGAAGTGTGAACTACTTAGCTACTTATTTAGTGAACCTTTTTATATGAAGTTGGTGTCAAGTTCTCTTTTGGGTATTAAATTGAGTCCCAATGATGGAAGTATGGTGTTCAGATCCGTCCTTGAGGGTGGGCGCCCAGGGCCTCAAAAAGTTTAGGCGCCCTAGAATTTATCCAATAACAAATTATAATACACATGTCTACACATATTTTTATTGAAGAAAAAAACAATATGATGAGAAAATAAAATATGTTATATGTTGAACGTTTAAATCGTTAGTTTGCGTTATATCTTACAAAATGAGAATAATTTTTAGTGGCCTCTCCAGGGATGGAGCCAGGACCAAATATGACTGGGTGCACAAAATCTTTTGAACCGTAATACTGAAAACACAGAAAAATCAGTGTTTTTTTCAAAAATTAACACTATATCGAAAAAATCCATAGGGTTCCCGGGCACCCGCGTGAACCCCCTAGCTCCGTCCCTGGGCCTCACTATCGATTTTCGCCCAAGGCCCACAAAACCTCAAGGACGGCCCCTGATGGTGGTTATGTTGAAATCTTAGTTCAATGTTTTATTCTCTAATTTTGTTCTTCAATCAAACCATGTTCTTCCAATCGCGCAACAAAATCAGGGTGATTATGTTTAAATCGCTAGTAGACGTCATGTGATTACTCATTCGAGTTATTATAATGTGTTTTCCTTTGTGATAGGAATGAAAAATTTTAAGAATGGGTTTCAGTGTGATGATTAACCTAATGGACTAAAACTTCACCTGGGCCATGTTTAAGCACTCGTTGTAATCAAAGTATCAAACTAATGAACTATATGGTACACTATGGTGCACAACCAGTTGATAATAATACTATGTTTGATATTCACATTTTTAAAAGAATTTAGGATAGACCGACTGTTTATCATGTTTACCTTTTATATGAGTAAATAAATAGCAAAAAACACAACTTGGTGAAATAGTACGACTTAACCATCATATTGTGTAAATGAAAGAGAATAAGAGACGTTTACAACAATTTTAGATAAATCTAAATAAACAATAAAAAGCTTGCTAAACCAAGTCACATAATTGATATAAATAGTCCCGGATCAATCGTTAATAAGGGATACGCCCGACATACATACATAATTAGATCAAATTAATCGTGTAAAGATTCCGCAATAAATTCGTTGAATATAGTGGCATAACGCTATAAAAACTCAAGGAAAGTAACATTTTTATATGTTTTATCTTTCATAAAATAATAAATTTTAGAGTAATACGCATTTTTGGTCTCTGTGATTTTTTTCAAATTGCATGTTTGGGCGTTATCTTTTTGAATGTGCAGCTGTAGTTCCTATTTTGAAGTTTGGATTGCATGTTTGGTCCATGGCCAAAGTTAAATGACTAAAATACCCTTCTATTTATAAAGAAGAAGACATGGGTAATTTGTCATTTCACATCGATCGAGGGACTAAATTTGCAATGACTACCGCTGCATTTTAGAAAAGATAGGGACCAAACCTGCATTAGCCAAACCACATAGACCAAAAATGCAATTTACTTTAAATTTTACTACTGCAATATTTAGCGACATTGAAAAATGGACTATAAAATTTTGTGACGGGAAAGTTAGGACTCCTTTTTAGAAGAGCTTATATGTTTTTCCTAACTATAAAAAAGTGAATTACTCATATAAACTTTTATCCTATTACACAACATCAGTTGTCCAACCCTAACAACTAAATTTATAATAGGAGAAAACTTGATACAAATACACAAACGTATGGTGTATCTATATTGTGGTATATAAACTAGTATAGATTCTTTTTTATACCTATGTGGGATTCAAAGTTGTCTAAAGTTTTTATGAAACATATCTTACATTTGAAGTTGATCATCAACGTCATCCCACACTCGCAACAAAGTCATCTCATTCACTGACCCTCCGTAAGCAACCACAATGCTATTGAACCATGTGTTGTTTCGCCTATTATTATCAAACATAAAAGCCAACTTTGGCCCCATTAGAATCTTCTCTAAATCCGAACCATCTTCATCCTGTCTATCCATTCCATCTTCATTCCTCCCATAGTGAAATTTCATGTTCCTTATAATATAGTCGATCTTTTCTTTTATGATTTTTGAGATATTTTAATCTGAACGTGTGTTTTAGTATGTCAAATAGAAACTATTAATCTGGATGTTTGATGATGAAATAAGTTGATCCGGTGGAAACTCATTATTGGCAGTATAAACTCGCGACAAAAATTGTGTCCTGAGTGCACCGCGGCCTATATGTTCCATGTGAAGAATACATGTTGTTTCAACAACATCGTTAAAGTCATAATGAGAATACACAAGGAAACTTCAAAAGTGTGTGGACCCACTTAAGAAGATCCCCTAGCCATGATTTACGAGATTTTATTGCTTCCGTAAAATAAAGATCAATATTCGCATATGTTGGGAGACACTCCAGCGCGGAAAAACGTGATCGTTGCAAATTACAAAGTGTGAGTTGTTTCAATCAAATAATATCTAGTACGTGCAGTCGTGCACTACCCATTTAAGTGTTCAGTTTGATAAAAATACTTGAGTAAAACAAATTGTTTATCATATTTATTTCTAATAGCATATAGATCAAGATGTGCAAGCCCCAACAAGTATGTCATTTTCTGGCGTTAAGCTTGAACATTGAGCAATCCGAGCCCCGAGAAATCTAAAGTCCTATAGCAACTCGTAATACTTGTTTCAAATTTATATATAATCAATGTTAAGTAATAGTTACAACCTGATCGGATATAGAATGTCCATTGTTTAAAGTTCTAACATGCAAAAACAGAACTTTATTGTTTTAGATAGTGTTTTTCCAGTCACTCTCGTGCAAGTTTTAATCTGTTATATTGATCATTTTTGGGTTCCTATAGACATATAATATCATTTAACTCCTAGATTTTACTAGTTCCTAATACCTTGTCGAAAAAGTATACATTTTGTTAACTATTACTAGTTCCTAATACCTTGTTGAAAAAGCATATATTTTGTTAACTATAAAAATGTCGCTATATGATAACAAAATGTTTAACGGTTTGGACTCCTTTTGACCCACCAAATGTATAAGGCTTAAAACTACTCAAGCACAACTAATATGTAATTTCTGGAAGTCAAGACTAGGGGTCTGCATGGTCCGGGTAATAACCAAATAAACTGAAAACCAAAATGGAATCTAACCGAAAAAAAATTGAACTAAACTTATAACCGAAATGAATTTGTTAAAATCGAACCAAACTAAAAATTTGGTTTTTGGTTTGTATATGATTTTGACCATTTGAACCGAAACCGAATTTATATAAATATATATACTTTTTTATATACAAAAAAACCATTAAAATTTTACCCTAATATAAAAAGCACTTTTTGATGCTTGAAATAGTTTTTTTCAAAAAAATCTATATAATTAAATTTTAAAAATATAAATGTTGTTATTCAGGTCAACCCAAAAACCAAACCGAGTTCAAATTCAGTTTTCGTTTCGGTTCGATTGAATTCTAGTCCGGTTCGGTTTGGTTTTGGGTTTTACCCAAAAAAATATTTAATCGAATAAACCGAATAACATGACAATCCGTTGAACACCCCTAGTCAAGACCCAACACAAAATGAAGTTCTATAGCTCTATACCACGTTTTTGTTTAAGTTTTAATATTTATTTCAAACTTATATATGGTTGATGTATATGAATAAAATGCAAAATAAAAACGTGACATATTAAAATAACAAAATAAGACTATAATTATTTTGAGCAAAACTAAAATGTCAACCATGGGGTTCGCTTTTCACATAAAACATAAGTGATTAATCAAACATCACATCTATCGAGCAAAAAACATCGTAGTGGTATACAATGTCATTTCAATCGAAAAAAAAATCCAACTATCCTTGGGACACTTGTCAAAAAAATGAGTGAAGTATCAAAGTTTAGCAATCGCATAAAACTAGTTTTAAAAACCTTTTTTTTACTACTTTGTAGACCACAAAAGCAAAAGTGGATTGTTTTTTAAATGTCAAGAGTTAATATAAATTTACCTTTATCCAAGACCCATGTCAAGCCTAACAAACATGAATCTAAGCTAAAGACAAGTTGATACTACTCCAAGTTAATATAAATTTACCTTTACCTAAGACCCATGTAGGATCGAATGCAATCTCAACCTTTTCACAACGTGTATCATAAAATCAAAAACGGACAATTTTTATAATCTAGCTTAAAAAAATGTCAAGATTTCATATGAATTTACCTTTAGCCTAGACCCTTGTCAAGCATGACAAACAAAGTTCTGCACCGAAGATAACTTGATACTATTCCAAACACGTAAGTGCCACATACATTTGTGTTATATAAACAAGAATAGTTAATTTTCTTTGATATATGTGGGATTGAAAGCGGTCGATCTTTTCACAACGCATATCTTACATTTGTAGCAATGTCATTCCATTTCATTAGCTCGTAGCTTGCATATAGATGCCAATACACGGTGTGAGTGTGTGTGATCAAGTTGACCATTGGTGGAACATCACCTCGTAAATTATTCAAATTATAGCCACATATCCCTCCTCTAGGATCTTGATGCAATCGTAAACCACTTGACAGGCAATGGCTTACCATCACTAAACGTGACCAGTTCTGGTTCACACACAATGTTATCTCGTACGTTCGGACGACTCTCCATGAGCAACCACTATGTCGTTGAACCATGTCTTACTTTGTCTTGCATTATCGATTAACTCTAAAAGCCAGCTTTGCTCATATTAGAATCTCCACTATATCTGAACAATCTTCATGTATCCATTCTAACTTCTTTACTACAAATGCAGCCTTACAATTGCAAAATATTCATGTTTCTAGTTATTTAGACTTTTAGAGTGCCACCCAGTGATGTTCTATAGATCGTTTTTGTTTAAATCGTAATACTTATTTCAAGTGTATATATAATCTATTTCAAATGTATATATAATCTATAGATCGTTTTTGCTAAATATTCATGTTTCTAGTTATTTAGACATTTAGAGTGCCACCAGTGCAAACTGAAGTTCTATATATAGCACGTTTTGGGGGAAAACACATGGGACCACGCAGGGTACCCTGTGCTCTAAGTCTAAAGGAGGGGCGCGCTCTCTCATCCTTTTTACTAAAGAAAGGTCTATCCGGGTGGATGGCTTTTTTCCATTCCCTTTTCCTCCCGACTTATTTTCAATTTCATAAGCGGCTCCCTTATGATGACAATGGACTCGCCCAGTTCGAGGGGTGGTGGGCATACTTCTCATCGAGTGAAGGCGCCTCCACCAATCCTTCATCATTAGGGCCTATGCCTCACGCTTTTTTAGCCAACTCTAAAGGAGTTATTTGAATATCTCGTTAAACTAACTCACATATTTGATAGAATTACCCACATTCAATTTTATTAATCTTTGATAAAGGATACGCTCATTGCACATAACTAGATGAATACTCGCGCAAAGCGACAGTGTATAGCGACAAATAACTATATTTGCGGAATCATGATTCTGGTTTGATCCTTGATGCAAAACTTACGAGTTTAATTTGTAGTTATTGCGAGAAAAAATTTCATGTGTTAGAAAAAAAATATAAAAGTTTAAGATTTAAACAATATTTAAATATTAATTTAATTGTAGATAATATTAATATTTTTAATCAAGGGTATAATACTCCACTAACATTACTCAATTTAAGCTTTTAAACAGTGTTGCAAAACAAGGCCTACAAGGCCGATTAATCACCAATTAGATGCTACTGGGCCACCAACATTGCCGATTTGTGTAACTGGGTCAAGCAAATTGGTCAACAACGGTCAATGGCGGTCAACCACTGTTAGCGGTGTTCAAACTTGCCGGAAACTTGCAAATCTTGTCGAAAATACCCAAAACTTGTCTTGAACAAGTTTTAATCAATTATATTTGATGTTTTTATCTCATACAAGATGATTTTCAAGGAAATTCTTGTCTAGAATACCCAAAGCTCGCTGGAAATACCCAAGACTTGTAAAAAATGTCAATCCGATTAATCACCGATTAATCCCGCCTTGACCGACACAAGCTAATGGGGGTCGACCACCGACTACCGATTCACGATTTTTGCAACCTTGCTTTTAAATATTAAAAAATATCATTCACTCTTTATCAGAGCAACCATGTAAATTGGTATTGATAAATAAACCGTGTAACAGGCGTGTATTGTTTACTTTTAATAATTGATAAATACGTATAGATTCATCAATACTAAAAATTTGCTATTTAAAACATTGACATTTTAAAAGTAGTAGAGATTGGTATTGATAGAGCAACCGTGTGACTTAAATTTATTTTGAAATGAAAAGTAAAATAGCAAAACTTGTCATTTAAGCATTTAAATCTAAAAGTATTACAAAAATCAACATTAATCAAGTTTTAAGCATTTTAGTTTTAAAAACTATATATGCATGCATTACTAATAGAAGAGATTATATCAATTTATTCAGGTAAACATTAAGACTTGAACTTTATATGTTTTATCTTTCATATGACCATAAATTATACTAATAGCCACCAACATAAACAAATAGTCTCTCGAATTTTGTAATGGAAAATTTTAGACTCCTTGTTAGGAAAAGTTTAATAGATTTGGTTAACTAATTAAAAAGTGAAAGATTTCATATAAATGAGTCTCCACATCATTAGTTGGTTGTAATGTTAATTATCGGATGCTAAGCATCACAACCAACATCTGGATAGGAGAACACTTAAAAATTTGCTATTTAAAACATTGACATTTTAAAAGTAGTAGAGATTGGTATTGATAGAGCAACCGTGTGACTTAAATTTATTTTGAAATGAAAAGTAAAATAGCAAAACTTGTCATTTAAGCATTTAAATCTAAAAAGTATTACAGGCAGTCAACATTAATCAAGTTTTAAGCATTTTAGTTTTAAAAACTATATATGCATGCATTACTAATAGAAGAGATTATATCAATTTATTCAGGTAAACATTAAGACTTGAACTTTATATGTTTTATCTTTCATATGACCATAAATTATACTAATAGCCACCAACATAAACAAATAGTCTCTCGAATTTTGTAATGGAAAATTTTAGACTCCTTGTTAGGAAAAGTTTAATAGATTTGGTTAACTAATTAAAAAGTGAAAGATTTCATATAAATGAGTCTCCACATCATTAGTTGGTTGTAATGTTAATTATCGGATGCTAAGCATCACAACCAACATCTGGATAGGAGAACACTTAAAAATTTGCTATTTAAAACATTGACATTTTAAAAGTAGTAGAGATTGGTATTGATAGAGCAACCGTGTGACTTAAATTTATTTTGAAATGAAAAGTAAAATAGCAAAACTTGTCATTTAAGCATTTAAATCTAAAAAGTATTACAGGCAGTCAACATTAATCAAGTTTTAAGCATTTTAGTTTTAAAAACTATATATGCATGCATTACTAATAGAAGAGATTATATCAATTTATTCAGGTAAACATTAAGACTTGAACTTTATATGTTTTATCTTTCATATGACCATAAATTATACTAATAGCCACCAACATAAACAAATAGTCTCTCGAATTTTGTAATGGAAAATTTTAGACTCCTTGTTAGGAAAAGTTTAATAGATTTGGTTAACTAATTAAAAAGTGAAAGATTTCATATAAATGAGTCTCCACATCATTAGTTAACCAATTTATTCAGGTAAACATTAAGACTTGAACTTTATATGTTTTATCTTTCATATGACCATAAATTATACTAATAGCCACCAACATAAACAAATAGTCTCTCGAATTTTGTAATGGAAAATTTTAGACTCCTTGTTAGGAAAAGTTTAATAGATTTGGTTAACTAATTAAAAAGTGAAAGATTTCATATAAATGAGTCTCCACATCATTAGTTGGTTGTAATGTTAATTATCGGATGCTAAGCATCACAACCAACATCTGGATAGGAGAACACTTGATACCAATCTTCACATGCAAGGCTAATATACATTATGGTATATAACCTGGAAAAGTTTGTCTTCTTTTTACTATGTGGGATTCCAAATTTTCAAGGCTTTCATGAAACATATCTTACCTTTGAATTTACCCCACACTCGTACAAACCACAAAATGTTATTACACTAATATATATAAGTAAACACAATGTGCTTCCACTTCACTTGCATATATAGACCCCAATACACAACGAGTGTTAGCTTGCAGGTTAACCATTGGTCTAGCACTGCTAAACTATATATAAGGAAACAACATCGCCTTTCTTACAAGGTATAGCGACTCATTTCTCCTCCAAGATCTTGATTCATAGGTCACTTGAGTAGGCAATGGCTTACCATCACCAAATGTGAACAGTTGTGGTTCAAACACAATGATATCTCCTTCGCATGTCCCTACATGAGCAAGTGAGCAACAACCTTGCTGTCGAACTATGTCGTACTTTGTTAATCCGGCTTTGGTCATATTAGAATCTTGAGTGAATCCAAACCATCTTTCATATATCCATTCCAACTTCATTACAACTTCCATAGTTAAAATTTTTTATTCCTAATTAGTACATAATCTTTTCTCTTATAAATTAGAAAATTAATGTAAAATTTGAAAATTTATGTCACATTTAAACCATATTATAACTTCCTCCAGTAATGATATATTTTAATTTAATTCTTTATAAAATAAAAGGTCAATAAACTTATAACCACCAAGTTAATGCTAGAATTTAAAAAATAAAAGTGACAACTATTTACATTACACTATTAGACGTTCTAAATTTGAAAAGCATAAATAAGGAAGATTTAAAATGAAAAACATTTGTTCGCCACAAAATAGTCACCGGGTACCCACCGCCGCATTGCACGAGTACCCTTCTATATTTCCTATATCACAACATGTTGTATGAAACATACATCTTAAAGTGCAATTCTTTTCAATCTGCACACCCCTTCTACAAATGAAGTTAATTATAAGCGTCACCCGTCAGTTGACCCAAGTTTTTTGCAAATACTAATGATCGAAACAACAAAGCGATTGAATTTGACCACACAAGCTCATTTCTAATCACTTTGATTCCAGATTACGTATTATAATCAAAATATATGGCACCATTAGACGTTATGGTGCACGGCCAATCTAGAGTAAGACTACAATGTGATCGCACTTGACTTGCATATACACGCCAATACATGACTCTTGTTAACTTGTGTGTTAACCGTTAGTCAATGTGAATGGCACTGCTAAACTACCTAAGATACAAATGGCACTGCTAAACTACCTAAGATACACACAGTATCGATTTTTAATACACACGATTTTGGATTTGAGATATATCTTTGAGTAGTCACTCCCGCCAAATTGAACACAATATCTTTTTATATGATATGGAAGTCGACTCATTCAAAGATATTCAAAAGATGGCCGGATTAAATGGGATGGGCGTAATAACTCTTTTTACATACCGGTTGAGGGGAGATTTGAAGTAAATGCAAGTCTATTTCTTTGTTTCTTGAATGAATGTCATCAAGTTTAGCATAGTTGATAAGTTAAGAATTTTACGTATCTAGCTTTTATACAACTTACAAAGCTTTCTAATGCCCTAGTAGGATTTAGAAATTCCATTGATAAAAGTTTTAGCATAACAACATAACTTTATAACTTTAGATAATTATACTCTTTTAACACCTCCATCATAACTCGCCTCAAGGGATTGAGTATTATTGTTATTGTATATATACTCTAACATTCTTAGCTAATAACTAATATTTAGCTACATAAATGATTCTCCTTGTTAAGAAAAGTTTTTACTTTTTTTTTTTTAATTAAAAAAAAGAAAAAAAAGTTAAGAATTCATATAAATTTACCCCCAATTCAATAGGTAGTGGTTGTTCTTAACAACTAACACTTGAATCGGAGACAACTTGATATTGTTCCAAACATGTAAGTCTTGAACACATTGTGGTATATAAACAAGAATAGTTTCTTTTCTTTGATCTATGTGGGATTAAAAGCAGACAACCTTTTCACAACGCATATCTTACATTTTAGCCTGTTTATTTCTAAAACTTCCCTGATGATTGGATTCAAAATCCTCCATGAAGTATTTCATTATCTTAACTTTTTATATGCGAGTATTTCATTATCCTAGCTTTATGTGATATTTTAACATTAGTACTGATAGTGAAGAATTAAACACAAAGTTATAATGCATATATATTACTAGGGTTGTAAATGAACCGAACGTTCAGTGAACATTTCATGAACCGTTCCGTAAAAAGTTCATTATGTTCGTTTATTTATTAAATGAACGAACATGAAGAAAGGTCGCGTTCATTCATTTATGTTCGTGAACGTTTGATTATATGTTCGTTAATGTTCATCTATTTATTTATGTTCGTATATTATATCTTTTAATTATATAATTTTAAATTAGTTTGTTTAAACAAAACAACACTTATAAAACAATATATCGTGCATACATTTAATTAAGTTTATGTTTGTTTGTCTATGTTCATTTATGTTCGTTTAGCGTTCGTTTAGTGTCTTAATGAACGAACATAAATGAACATGAATAAATTATTTTCTTAATAAACGAACATGAACAAGAAAATTCGTCCGTTTAAGCGTTTGTGTCCATTTATTTATTCGGTTAAAATTAAACGAACGAACATGAACAAGGCTACACGATTCGCTTACGCCCTATATATTAGTATTCAAAATTACACGTAATGACCACCAAACTCACCGGTGGTGGTGGGGTTTGACGCGCGGTGGTGGGTTTTGGCACTGGTTTGGTGATGCATTATTATTTTTTCCTTTCTGTTTGTGTGGTATATATGTATTAAAATGGATTATTTTATGTGATTTCTTTGATGGTCACAATTGCAGTACTGCTTCGTTAGTGGATTTGAAAGTATGTTGAATGATCGCTTGACACTGACGTAAAAATAATGAGTCTATATGCTAATGTCATACGAATAAAACACATGTGAAAAATTACTCAAAAGTGATGGGTAAAAGAGAGAGTTAAGATATAAGAGGTCGTTTAAATAGGTTGTTTATCACATGCCGGAAAGGAAAATTGACGCCAGAAAGTAGCAACGGGTGTTTGACATGAGCAGTGAAGCAACTTTTGAATAAAAATTTGGATTGAGTTTTATGTTATTAATAAAGATGTTATATAGCATAAGAAAAAAACATACGAAAATGAAGGTGGCCTCTGTTCCATCATTAACCTTGACGATCGAAGGCAAAGAGTTTCAAATTTGATTTTGTTTTCAAAAATGCCAAGTCGGAGCAACTTAATATATATAGTATATTTTAATTTTTAAGAAAAGTTTATAAATTTTGTTTTAACTAATAAAAAAAAAGTAAAGAAGTCGCATTAATTTTCCACACATACGTGCCAGAGCTCTCAAGTCTTAAGCCAAAGGACTCTGTACTAGATATGTGAAAACTTGATACTAATCCAAACATGTGTGGTTAAAGTACATTGTGCTATATTAAGCTAACATAATTCCTTTTGTATCCAATGTGGGACACAAAGTTGGGTTTCATCAAATAATAGTTCTATATATTTACTCTTAACTCATGCATTTGCACTATTTCTAATGAATACCATGCAATATATGTGCTCGTTTTAGTATGCTTATTTCTAAACCTTCCCTGATAATTGGATTCAGAAATCCTCCATGAAATATTTCATTATCCTAACTTTTCTTTACGTTTGTTCATTTATGAGTTACATTCATTTAAGTTTTTTTTTTTCCTGAAATGGTGAATTTTATTAACTTTAGAATCAGTAGATTACATGGTTATTCAAAGCAGCCTTCTATGAACAAGCTCATATGGCTGATACAACATTACTGCAACATACATTTTCAAACATTCAGGACTTAAAACTGATTCTAAAACTCACCATTCTTCTAGACATAGTAACTGCATACTATCATCTAGGCAACCATGGAGAAATATCTCTCTTTTGACTATATTTCCACTGAACAAACACCCTTCCTAGCCTCATCTGCAGCCCTTACAAATGAGACTAGAGGCTCTTATTCAGGGCATCATCAGAAAAGAGATCAAAACTCTTGTTCCATTGGGTCTCAAGTGCAAAGAGCTACATTTCCTTATTCAGGCATCACTCAAATGCACTGAGTTGCCCAAGGATACATCCCACCTTAGCTACATTTCCCTTTCCTGTTTTCCATATCTCCATCACCATGAAAAAATAGAGAAAAGGCATCACTAGGTTGGCATTCCACCACGTTCTCGAAACCTTCTTTATGTAACTGTCTACTAAGCTGAATTGGACAGAGCAACGCACTCATGATTAGTTGCCTCTCCAGGCACCCCTAATGTGAATGAGTTGGTAATCCATCCACCTTTTCAACAGCCACAAGGTACAAGGCCCTCAGATACACTAATTAAGGAGATAATTTGCAGTGAAATTTTTATCTCCTTTACCCAAACACCCTTTTAGGAACCTGTTATCAGCACTGTTCCATTGGAATTTCATTTATTCTCTGATTCATTCATCATCACATCCCATCTTTTAGCAATTTTAAGGAATTGAGATGATTTCCTGACCTTCAAACATAATAATTGAAGTTTAATATTCTCAATGATGACTTTCAATAAACTCTGCTTGTCAGTCTCTTATCCTGAAAACAGTCTTGCATTTCTTTCTTTCCAAATGTGATAAACTACTGTAGATAACCCAATTCTCCTCAAAATGCTATCAATAGAGTTATTACAAGGGTCTTTAGCATACTGTTCAACCACATCATCCCATGAATTTGACATCCATCTGGTATCCATTTTCTCTTTCAACTTCACCCATATTTCTTTTGAAAACTCATATTTAAAGAATAAATGCCTATGTGAGTCATTGACTAAACCACATAAAGGGCATTTCATCCTTATATCATTATTCCATCTCATGACTCTATCTTGAGTTTGTAATATTCCTTTAACAACCATCCATAAAATAAATGCCATCCTTGGATTACACTGTGAGAACCATACAACTTTATCCCATTTAACCACTTCATTCTGTTGACTTATAGAAACCAATACTTCTTTAGAGGAGAATTCCACCATACTTCCATTGCTTGATTTCCACATAGTAACATCTTCTTTCAGTGGGTTGAGGATAGGGACCTCAATGTCTTTCAACATAGGGTATTTAAACAACCACTCAGAAGGCCATTTCCACTTTTTATCTTCAAGCATGTCTCTAACTGTCATATCATCATGAAGTCTAGCATTATGAATGCAACTGGAGTTAATAACTTCACTTAGAACTCCTTTGCAGCTCAACAAATCATGCCAAATGTTAGTCTTTTCCCCATTACCCAAAACTTTGCATATATTATTCCTTACTTTACTTCTTAGATCAAGTAATGTCTTCCACATCCAACTGCCACTATACTCCTTTTGAGCTTGCCATATGCTTTTACCTTTTAATTTCACTATATTAACCCATTTAACCCATAAGGTTTCTTTACCAGCTGCAATATTCCTTAGGTTTTTTATCAGTAAAGCATCATTCCAAGTGCTCAAATGTCTTAGCCCTAGCCCACCTTGGCTTTTAGGACTACACACAACCTTCCATGCCACTTTAGCTTTCCCCCTCTTCAATTCTCCTTTGCACCATAAAAAACCCTTCAACACTTTGTCTATATCTTTAATAACATGATAAGTACCAGATAGTAAACAACCAGAAATCAGTTATGAAATGTAGTTGTTGATGAAAACAAACAGGGAATCACATAAGAAGAAATGAAACCGTATTTGAAATCAAATGATTCACTAGGATTGTAATGGAATTGAGAGAGAGAATTATTACAAATCTTTTCATGAATGAATTACAAATGAAATGAGAAAGAGTATTTATACAGTTGGGAGGAAGGAGAAATAGGAGGAAGGAGTAAACAGATTTTCCCGCCAAAAGTTATAACTAACTTTTGGCTTTCAGTGGAAACCATGAAGCTCCATCAGTGGTTTCCAACTTATTAGTGGAATCCAAATTGGCGCGTATCAAACCACTCCGCTTGAAATGATGCTTGTCCTCAAGCATCTAAGAAAAACTCAGTATCAACCACTGGACGGAACGCTTCTACCAACACATCTTTAAACTTCATCCTAGCTTCTGAAACCAACACGCCAACAACAGAATTCCATCTTCTTAAAACACACCCAAAAACATCAGTCGAGCAACACTTCTTCTTAATCCAAATACCCCAAAAACAACTGTTGACAACTCCAAACACTCCATACTCAAATCCAAGCACCCCAAAAGACTATTAGTAGATTCCAAAGGCCTGGCCACTGATCTACTCAATACAATGTTCATGAAGTCACTCCACAACTCCCATGTGAGCTTATTAGCACAACCATCAGACCCTTGTACCACTACAATGCGGACCATTAGACCATTCCGCTTGTTTAAACCTTCAACATCTTGTACAATCCAAAGTGTTTCTATGGAGATGCTAATAGAGAACTTGTCTTTATGGACTAAGTGAGCAAATTGATGAAGTATACTTACTTTTATTCTGTCCAAACACTTAAAATAAGCCACGTTTCCAATCACTTTGGCTCTTATCAGTCCATTCCCCTTCAAATGATACTTGTCTTCAAGTATCAAGTTGAAATCAAACTCATTTCCACATATCAGTCCTTTTTCCTTTTTTCTTCTTGGCCATTTCCACATATCAATTTCCTTTTTCCTCTTCAACCATTTCCAAGTATCAAACATCAGTTGATCAAAAGTTAGTTCCTTCTTTGTTACCTTATTAGCTTTAAGCATGTTTCTTCCCAATCCATTAGCTAGAAACCTGAAATTGCTACTCAAAACAAGACTTCCTTCACTTCTATTTGCACCATCCACAAATTCATTACCACCCTTACCACTTGATATGAGCCAAACACCCATAACCGAGTGACCAAGAATTGAGTAATCAAGATCAGGCACTCTAACACCTCTATTTTCAAGTACTGGATCAGGCTCTGAGTCCATAATCGAACCAAGTTATTGGGTGGTAAAGATGACCGATGTTGGATCAGTACTTCAGTCTTTGTTGCCAACTTTGAGGGTCTGATCCTCTTGAACTATGTTACCCACCTCTGATTGAGATCTTTGAATTGCATCTTCTCTTCTAGCTTGCGTCTTAATCTCTTCAGTGTTCAAAACCTTAGTTTCTTCTGGTTGAGCTATCTTAGTTTCTTTCATCACCAAAACCTCCTTAATCTTTTCAACAGATCTCTTGGCTAGGACATCAACAACCACAATCAACTCCATATCTCAATCTCTATACCCTCTCGATTCTAACATATGATTGTTGATCGCCTGATTTCCTTCATTGCAACACCATCCAAAACCACCACATTCTCGCTATTAACCTTGATATCTTTTGAGAATGCTTCCTCCATATCAGCAAATAACATTTCATCAAGCTTTGATGTCTCATATTTCTTACTCACACCATCATTACACTCCATGGCCACACCTTCATTTCCACTACCCTGGACACTATCCTCCTCAAACCTTTCCTTGTCTCCAACATCTGTTGTTAGTTGTGTATCATAACCACCCCTATCAACATCTTCAAAACTACCAAGACTCACTGTACCACTGTTTTTGTCCTCCAATTCAATCAACTTCTTTGATTTCATTCCCAAATCCTCAACATTCTTTTCACAAATTTCATCAAGAATAACCAGCTCTATACATTTTGTTTCATCACCATTTGCACTTTCTTCACAACACTCATAGCACTCACTAATCAAACCTTCTTGTTTAGGAAGTTTTTCTGATGGCGTTTTATCGAACACTTTGTATGCATCAGTTATACCATTACCCATTTTATCGTTTCTTCCTCTGATTTCCCCAGAATTCACACCATACGTTTGAGTATTAATCACTGAACAACCCAACTTACTCCTGATAGTGGTTGACCTGGTCAAATCCATCATTGGATCTTCAAAGCATGAACCAAATCTTTGCAAAGCTTGTTTCTCATACACCTCCCAAGAAGTGTTTTCACCAAATCTCTTAATGAACTGATGATGCCACACTAAAGCTTTGTCATACACATGCATTGCAGCAATTCCCACTTTCAATTCATCATCCACATCATCAAGACAAAAGAACTGCCTACATCGGAATATCCAACCCTTTACATCATCCCCATTGAATCTTGGAAACTCCAATTTAGACAATCTTCCATATTGTGTTACCAGTTGACCACCATTTCTACCATTGTTACCATGATGCCCAGAACTGGTGCCCTCACCATTCTTCATTCTTTGCATTTCAGCCATCAAATCTGCCATAGTTCTTTGCAAATCACTAACAGTTTGTTGTAGTGATTCCATTGAAGAATCTTGATTACTTTCTAATTTCTTTGCCGGAAAATTTTATTTCTTGCCGGAATTTCGCCGGAGAAGATGACCGGAAATCAAGAATGTCGGTTTAACAATCTTGAATATTATCTGGTGCCAAGAAAGGGCTCTGATACCACTTGGTATGTACCAGATAGTAAACAACCAGAAATCAGTTATGAAATGTAGTTGTTGATGAAAACAAACAGGGAATCACATAAGAAGAAATGAAACCGTATTTGAAATCAAATGATTCACTAGGATTGTAATGGAATTGAGAGAGAGAATTATTACAAATCTTTTCATGAATGAATTACAAATGAAATGAGAAAGAGTATTTATACAGTTGGGAGGAAGGAGAAATAGGAGGAAGGAGTAAACAGATTTTCCCGCCAAAAGTTATAACTAACTTTTGGCTTTCAGTGGAAACCATGAAGCTCCATCAGTGGTTTCCAACTTATTAGTGGAATCCAAATTGGCGTGTATCATAACAGTTTTTGGGATCTAAAAAACTGCAGCCCAGTACATATTGAGAGATGCAATGAGTTGCAATCTTCCAGCATAGGACAAGTACTTGTTCTTCCAATCTTCAATTCTGCTTTTAACTTCGTCCACCAACTGCTTGCATTCTTTATACCCAATCTTTTTAGTGATCAAAGGCACTCCCAAATACTTCATAGGCAACTTTCCTACTTTGAAAGGAAGAATTTTGAGAATATCACTCATCACCTCTGCCTTAACATTACCAAAAAAAATTGTACTCTTAGCCATGTTGGGTACCAAGCCGAAATGCTACAATTCTAATAGCGTATCTTTTACTGTTTTGACTGATTCGACATCACCATGACATACCACAAGCAAGTCATCAGCAAAACATAAATGAGTCATTTTAAGCTCCTTGCAGCCCTTATGATATTTGAAATTGGCATTTTGTTGAGCATTCTTTGCCATCAAAAGAGTAAATACCTCCATTACCAGTGTAAATAAGTAAGGAGATAGTGGGTCACCCTGTCTTAAACCCCTGCCACTTGCAAAATATCCTTTCCTTTCTCCATTAACACAGACAGTAAATTTTGCAGTTTTAACAAACACCATAATCCATTGGATCATTTTCTTGTGAAACCCAAACTGCATCAGAATCTGTTCTAAAAAATCCCAGTCCACAGTGTCATAGGCTTTGGCAATATCTATTTTTAAGCAACATCTTCTTGGACCACTCTTTCTATCATATCCTTTCAAGAGTTCTTGGGTGATTAGAATATTGTCTTGAATTACTCTTCCTTGAATGAATGCACTTTGGTTTAAGTTCACTAGCTTTTGAAGCCCATTCTTTATCCTTCTAGTAACAATCTTGCTTATGCATTTATATACCACATTGCAACATGAAATTGGTCAAAAATCAGAGACTTTGTTAGGATTACGGACCTTAGGGACCATTGTTAACAGTGTAGCATTAATCTCACCCAATAGCTTCCCATTCTTGAAGAATTCTTTGACAGCCAGACACACATCCTTTCCAACAATTGGCCAGGCTTTTTGTAAAAAGATGAGGTGTACCCATCAGGACCAGGAGCCCTATTATCATCAATATCAAACATGGCCATTTTGACTTCATTATCTATAATATCCCTGATCATATCTTCAGCTTCCTCAGAATTAAGCTTTATGCTAAACATTCCATTGGGATCCCAATTATGGTTAACATTCTGCTTTGCCTTGAAGAACTCCTTAAAATGATTCACAAATTGCTCCTCCATAAGCTTTCCTTCATATTTAGTACCCTTCACGTCACATATGCTCATAATTCTACTTACTTGTCTCCTACTTTTAAGCAGTTTGTGGAAGTACTTATTGTTTCTATCACCTCTGCTGATCCAATCAACTTTAGCTTTTTGAAATAGAAAACTTTCCTCATCACATTCATTTAAGTTATTACCAGCTAAATTTATTGTTTGATTAGATCATCTACAAATCTAAGAATAATTTGTACACTATAAAATGTGATACTCAATGGTGCTAGGAACATAATACCAAGATACAGCAGAGTTAAACATGAAACCCGAGACATTCTTTGAGCCTATCTACAAACATTGTTACACTTTATAGACCAAAAAGAACCCACAATAATATTTCCTATATCACAACATATTGTATGAGGCATACATCTTAAAGTGCAATTCTTTTTAATCTGCACACCCCTTCTACAGCTGAAGTTAATTATAAACGTCACCAGTCAGTTGACCCAAGTTTTTTGCAAATACTAATGATTGAAACAACAATGCGATTGAATTTTACCTCACTAGCTCGTTTGTAATCACTTTGATTTCATAATAATGTATTATAATGAAAATATATGGCACCATTAGACGTTATGGTGCACGGCCAATCTAAAGTAAGACTACAATGTGATCGCACTTGACTTGCATATAGACGCCAATACACGACTCTTGTTAACTTGCGTGTTAACCGTTAGTCAACGTGAATGAAGCACTGCTAAACTACCTAAGATAGATAATATTGATTTATAATACACACGACTTTGGATTTGAGATATATCTTTGAGTAGTCACTCCCGTCAAATTGAACACAACAGCATCATTTCGTATGATATGGAAGTCGACTCATTCAAAGATATTCAAACGATGGCCAGATTAAATGGGATGGGCGTAATAACTCTTTATCGATACCGGTTGAGGGAAGATTTTAAGTCAATGCAAATCGATTTCTTTGTTTCTTGAATGACTGTCATGAAGTTTTGCATAGTTGATAAGTCAAGAAGTTTGACGTATCGATCTTGCTTTTATACGGCTTACAAAGCTTTCTAACGCCCTAATCGGATTTAGAAGTTCCATTGATTAAAGTTATAACATAAAAAACATAACTTTATTATTTTAGATATTTATACACACTTTAACATTCTTAACTAATAACTACATTTAGCTACATAAATAAAGGGACTCTCAACTTGATATTATTCCAAAATTGATAAGTCAAAAAGTTAAATTCAAGAAGTTTTGCATAGTTGATAAGTCAAGAAGTTTGACGTATCGATCTTGCTTTTATACGGCATACAAAGCTTTCTAACGCCCTAATCGGATTTAGAAGTTCCATTGATAAAAGTTATAACATAAAAAACATAACTTTATTATTTTAGATATTTATACACACTTTAACATTCTTAACTAATAACTACATTTAGCTACATAAATAAAGGGACTCTCAACTTGATATTATTCCAAAATTGAAAGTCCTACATACATTGTGGTATATAAACAAGAATTGTTTCTTTTATTTGATCTATGTGGGACTGAAAGTAGTCCACGTTTCACAACGCGTATCTTACATTTGTAACAATGTAATTCCATTTTATTAGCTCGTATCTTGCCTATAGACGCCAATACACGATGTGTGTCTGATCAAGTTGACCATTGGTAGAACATCACCTTGTAATTTATTCAAGGGATAGCCTGCCACACATTCCTCCTCTAGGATCTTGATGCAATCGTAAACCATGTCTTACTTTGTCTTGCATTATCGATCAACTCTAAAAGCCAACTTTGGTCATATTGAATCTTCACTGAATCCGAACCATCTTCATTTATCCATTCCAACTTCTTTACAATGTACTTCTGCGGGCCGTTGTTCAGGTATTATTTTCATGTTCCTAACTAGTACTTAATCTTTTTATCATATATATATTGATAAAGTTTCATCTAAAGTACTGTAGGCGGAACGTTATATGTAAAATGTTAACACCATGATCGCTAATTCTAAGCTAACTATCTTATGCTAGTTATTTAGAGAGCCACCCACCGCCTGCTGGTGCAATGTTCTCTTTTGGGTTCTCAATTGGGTTCCATGGTACATTTGTTAAAATCTTTGTGCAATGTTTAATTCTCTAATGCTAATCTTAGTAATAAAAAATAAATAAAGATACTGGAAAGAGCAAATATACTTTGTACGTGTTCAAATTTATTGCTTTATACTTTAACCTTAGGAAATCATTTCACAACCTCAAGTACTTGCATTGTTGAATCTTGTTTACATAAACTGATTTCAAAGGTATAGAGTATAGTAGTTACTGTCAAATTATATGGTGTTGTATGGGGCACTACCAATTCAATAACATGTTCTGTTTGATAAAAAAAGACTTGAGTAAAACAAAATGAATATCATATGTACTCTTAAGAGCATAGAGATTCAGATGTAGTGCATGACGCGACTGCCAACTAGTATGTCATTTTCTGGACATCGAGCTTGAATTGAGCAGGCCGAGACCCGTGCAAACTGAAGTTTTTTGGGTAAAGGGTTTCCTCAGTAAATAAATTACTCCAAAAAACATTAAAGTACAAAGGATATGGGTGAAGTCCCATATCTCAGCACGTTACATAAGCGGTAAAGCTAACATAACAAGACACTTCATATCCTTAAAACAAGAAAACAATCCACTACTTACTAGATTACATTTGACACAAAACCAAACATAAACTAACGTCTAGATTACTTTTTACCACGACCTTGAAGCTTGATATCATACATCTCATAAAAAACATCCAATTGCCTTGGTAAATCGTAAACATGATCCGCATAATCATCATAAAAATCTTCAAGCTCATGACCGGCGCCAGTCGATGCGAGAAATTTAGGGATAGGATAATTCGGCTCAAGCACCTCCTTGTCATCACTATCAGAAACAACCACTTTATTTCAGAAACAACCACAGTCGATGCAAACTGAAGTTCTATAGCACGTTTTTGTTTGAATCGTAATAATTATTTCAAATGTATAGATAATCGATGTTCAATGGGCCCAAATCGGATTTAGAAGTTCCATTGTTGTACGTGTTAATATAAAAAACCAGAGCTTTTTTAATTACTAGAAGTATATGTTAAGTCATTCTCATGCAAAATAAGTAGTGGAAACACTGCAATCTCGTGATGAAGTAACGAAGTCCATTAGCAATCTCGAGATGAAATGGCAAATTAGTGGAAAAGTGTAATCTCGTGAAGAAGTAACGAGATGAAGGTGCTATCTCGTGATGAAATGAAGTCTTATCCGATGAACAAGGTCACGAGATAGCCGGTCAGGATATCGAACAAAACACAAAAACCAATCACAAGGTCTAAAAACAAATAACCAAACTCAACCTTAAATCGCCCAAATCTTAATGTCTATAGACTAAAAAACAATTGTAAACCGATGGAAACTTAAATCTGACCGCTACAAGGCTTTAGAAACAAGAAAAATTGATCTTCAACCGTGAAATCTCAAAAACACATTTATCGTATTTGAACCTAGAAATAAGCTTAAAATGTTGATTTCGAGCCAAATAAGTAAATTACAATCACTCAAGCATCCATACACTAGCTTTTGATACCACATGTTTTCCCATAATCAAGCTTAACATATTCAAATTTTAGAGAGAGAGCGGTACACACACATTGTGTGAGCGTTGGGTGTTTATACCCATAGTTATGCATGGTTACATAACCATACGAGTACACAATACCATACAAAATACACAACCAAACCTTACATTATTACATACGTTTTATACAAGACCCTACATTATGATTTACGCTTTTCTGAGGCTAACAATATGGCATCGTCTAGAACTTTTCGAGAACTTGCCTATAAATACAAACACAATCTTTATTTCTCTGATATGTTCTCTCTCATACTCAATTTATCTCTCTAAACTGGAGGTGGCACCACGGGCGGGCCGAGCAGGCACGAGCAACGGGCTAAACGAGCACTAGCCCAATGGGCACGGGCATAAATGGGCACGGGCTTAAACGGGCATGGGCCAAACGGGCTCATGTTATACGAATTGCTTTAGAAAAGATCTAAAGCGACAAAAAAAAATTCTCAAACGTAACCCTCATTTATATTTGAGTAACTAAGTATCTTGTATCTATAAGTTTTTTTCATTAAAAACAATATAGTGTTCGAGAAAAACATGTGCTCATTATACACATTTAACTTCTAAATGACCATTGGTAGAACATCACCATGTAATTTATTCAAGGGATAGCCTGCCACACATTCCTCCTCTAGGATCTTGATGCAATCGTAAACCATGTCTTACTTTGTCTTGCATTATCGATCAACTCTAAAAGCCAACTTTGGTCATGTTGAATCTTCACTGAATCCGAACCAGCTAAGTTTGAACTCATAGAAGCCATGAGGAGTCGTTGTATAGAGCAAACTTATAGAAGAACTTGTTAGCGCTACCCATCTTCCATCCATAGGACTTCTTATTTCACAAATTTCCATCACCCCCTTCAAGATTATTAGATTCAAGAAGTAGTTGGCGACTTTGAGCGGTAATACATCATTTGTCTTTGCGTACATGGGATGGCAAATAGAAAAAACTGCA
This sequence comes from Chrysanthemum makinoi, assembly GCA_910596185.1. Taxonomy (NCBI): domain Eukaryota; kingdom Viridiplantae; phylum Streptophyta; class Magnoliopsida; order Asterales; family Asteraceae; genus Chrysanthemum; species Chrysanthemum makinoi. The sequence continues at coordinate 316,888,135 of OU343220.1, read as the reverse complement.
TCAAGGAGTAGTGAGTTCTCCCCAAAAGACATTTATATTTGAAGGTCCTTGTAAAAGAAGTTCTTCAACATTTGTAGCAGGATACGCGACGATTGTTTTCACAACATCGATGTTGAAAGGCACTGAAACACGTGTGAAACTCCGCATTTCAATTTTAAACTTGCTTGATAATTTGAGTGCTTCCCTCATCTTAAGAAAGAACCATTCATTGATGGAAATACCCAATGCAAGAGATAGCTCAATTTGCTCGGGAGGAGTAGTTGTAAACAAGAGATGAGGGGCTGCAAAGCTTGCGTGCTTGTAAGTAAGTAAATTTGGAGCATAAACTTGTACCTTGATTTCCTCGACGAGTGAAAAAGATAACATCAACTTCCGCAACGTAAGACATGTGATATCCCAGATCTCCACACTAGACCACTTGATTTCAAGGGTCAACTCCTCCAGAAAGGGGAAGTTGGATTTGATCATATTGGAAAATGCATCATCGAAGTAAACATTATGTAATTCTAACACAATCAAGCTCCCTGTTGTGCACATTTTAAATAGTGTTGGAGGCCTATCCCACATTAACGTGGTTGCGTTATATAGGAGCGAGCGTAGAGATGGGACATCATCAATTTCCAAAATATTAACCCAACCACCACAAGTTAGACATACTATAACCTCACGAAGATAACGGAGGTTATTTACCTTGATTTCATCGAAGTCTGGGGTTACGTCGAGGATGATCTTTTCAAGTAACTTATTCTTAGATATTAATTGATTAAGCACATATTGAGTTATGTACACACGAGACAACTCTAGTACTCGTAGGTTGGTGCATCGGATGGCAGGATTGTAAGAAATGTCAAGTGAATGAATATTCTTATGGGGGCTTATAAGTTCCAAACATAACGTGTTGAGATTTTCATTTGAGAATATCTCATCAGGCAAATTAAATGATGTACCCAAGATTGTGAGGCGAAGATCTTTGAGAGAAGTTTTAGAAGAAGAAGTTGCTTGCATAATCAATTTTCGAGCAGCATGATAAGCGGTGTGAATTCCCAACCAAAGATCAAGACTTGTGATAGGTAAGTTGTGTCGGTTATACCTTAGTAAAGTGAGTCAGGTGGATCCACCTCATGTACTTTCTTTGATGTTGCTTTTTGAAAGACGTGGGACAAAACCTGATGGCAGGGCTGGTAGACCAAGCGTGTTGCCATGACTTGGACAAGATGCAGGTGCGTGCCGCATCTTTTGACGGCAATACTAATTGTATACGTTGAATCAACTCCGGAACATCATCTAGTTGTTGTTTGTGGATCAGTCTCATTCTCTTCACTTGCTCAATTCACGAAAAAAGTAAACCGAAACACTCGATCACTTTAGAACCTGAAAACAGTCGACAGAAACTTGAAAAAGAATAATAATGAGAGCTTTTAGAATACCTTTAACTTATATACGTAGTGGTCCGAACTTTCTTCTTTTACTTCCCATAATTAAAAAATTAAAAAAAAAAAATCAATTATAACCTTTAACGTATACGAGGGTTTGTGAGTATAGATTTTTTCTTATCACTACTACACAAACTGGTTTTACCCACAAACTTTTCACACGGGGAAAAAATATGTGGGAAATTTCACACGGAATACACACAAATTACACACTAAATTATTGACCAAATTTCCGTGGGAAATATGTCGTAATTTTCCCATGGATTTCCCACTATTTACACACTAAACTGTTGACCAAGTTTTTGTGGCAAATTTGTCGCAAATTTCCCACAGATTTGCGACAATATTCACACTATTTGTGTTGATTAAACTTCAGTGTGAAACTTGTCGCAAATTTCACACATATTAGCCACGGCCAAAATTCCGTGGCAAATTTTAGCTACATTACTCACGGATTTCACACGGTCTGTGTGTAAATACCAATGTGATAAATCCGTGGAAAATATATGTGTAAATACCCACGGATTTCCCACAAAAATATCGTTTTTATGTTTGTATATGCAACACATCTCACATTAATGAGTATGTCTTCATATGTGTTTGTAGTATCATATTATATGTGTCTGTTTATTAATGTAACTATTTATGCGAGTATCACAAGTGTATGTAAAAGTTTTTATGTAACAAACCATTGCACATGTATGAATATCTACACATATATGTTTCGTATGTGTGTTTACGACCTTCATTGTATATTTAGATGTTTTGTATTATGTATAGGGACGTGTATATGTGTATCTATATAAAAAAAAGTAAAAGAAAACGATTATGCCCGTGGGAAAGTCGTCGGTAATTTCTCACCGATTATCCACGAATGTGATAAATCCGTGAGAAATGTGTGTGTAAATACCCACGAATTTCCCACAAAAATACCATTTTAATGTTTGTGTATGCTTACACATTCCAACATTACTTAGCATGTCTTTATATGTGTTTGTAGTTTCATACTTTATGTGTTTGTTTATTAATGTAACTATTTATGCGAGTATCACAAGTGTATGTCTAAGTTTAGGTTTAACATTTATGTGTAACAAATCATTGTTTATATGTGGATATCTACACGTATATGTTTCGTATGCCCGGTTATGACCTTCTTTGTGTATATAGATATTTTGTATGTAGATATACGGACGTGTATATGTGTGAACGTCACTACAACAAAAAGGGGGTTTTAGGACCTTTTCTTGTGACACTTTTTAAGCAGCGTCCTAATATACTATATGATATGACTAGTTAATATATGGGTCCTATTATCATAGATCTTGATAGGACATTTCATATATATGTCTTATTAGATGAACTTTATAAAACAGTTACTCATTTTAGTCTTAGTATGATATAATATAATAGGACATTCGATATTTAGGTTCTATTATCTTAATTTTTATAGGACTCTTAGCTATGGGGGTCATATTACATATAGTCTAATATGACACATGTAAATGTGTCCTATTAAATTCGATTTTATAGGACACCTTGTGGGTGTGGCCTTATGAGGCGAGATTTAACATGACACTTCATTTATAGATCTTATCAAATAAGTTTTAAAGGACACTTTATATATTTGGGTTTTTATAATGAATGAAAACCGAATATGACATTTTATATTTTGGTCCTATTATCACAATTTTATAGGACCCTTTTATTTATTGGTGTGTTACTATATTTGGTCTTATATAACACTTAATGTACATGTGTCCCATCACATTCGATTTGATATTATATCTCATGTATTATCTTTTTATTGAATGCTATGTGACACTTCAATGTTTAGTTAGTCATTGGAGTCGTAGTACATATAAGATCGGTTCAATTTATTTGAAATCTGTACGTCCTCGAAAGTGTCAATTCCTATAGTCGACCAAAGGTCCATCGACACAGTTAACGAAAAATCTTGGTAAACTGCATCTAGAATTAACTCGATTACATCTTAAGATCTAATATGACTATTATCTATAAGTCACACAACAATGTTATTGTCCATATTATTTTGTATTACAATAACAAGAACGTATCATAAATTTGGTTAGAACTTAAGCTAAGTTTCGATCTTTGAGTTTTATAATCTAGTCAAGCTCAAGCTTAAGGCCATACGGTAACCACCAAAGATGGATGGGTTGCAATTTTTATTATTGCGATCACTAGAGTGTGACATGCCCCAAGTTACGAACAAAACAACAAAAACACAACTTTCATGAAGGGGAAGGATTTATGCGATTTAAGTTTGTGCAGTTGTTGAACAACCCGGCATTCCAGGATCTAGCACTTGTTCGTTAAACACAAGCCATGATCACCAAATAACCCTTTGAACCAAACGATAAACAAACGTAATACACCAAAGAAATCGAAAGACTAATTAACTAAATATATACTTTCTAGTCTTCATTTAATTTAAAATGAGATTAGGTCGAAAAATAAAAATGTACTTTATCAAATATACTGATTTGATACGTGAACTTAAGTTGTGTAAATGTAACGAACTTTCGTAAGTGTTTAATGTGATGATGACGTGTTATACCTGAAAGTCTGACGTGTGACATAATTTATAACGTGACACGTCATAATCACGTCACGTATCAAATTGGAACGTTCGTTACATTTCTCAACTTTTTTAAATATCACATACTAAATCAGTACATTTAAAAAAATACATTGCTATTATACGACATAACTTATTTAAAATTGATAACTTCTACTCATTCTTTTAATTAAAAATTTAACATTAGAGTAAATTTTCATTCCCTCCCTCTTTTCCCCCTAATTTTTTATGTCCTCACTGCCCTTGGTTTTCCCCAAATCAAAACCTTTCACTTCCTCAGATCCCCATTCATATTTTTCGTTCTCCTTTCAAGTTCCCCTCAATTATTCTTTCCCCTTTCTTTCTTGTTGGTGTTTACTCTAACCAAAGTAATTTCCCCCAAATAAATAGAGTACCAGTTTAAGATATTCTCTCGAAACCCAATTCCATCTATTTTTCTTTATAATTTTCCTCAAATCGATCGTGCCCTAAATTCACATATGCGGATAAAGTTCTTCCAATGTTTTAATGTGGATACAGGTACTTCTTTTCAGAAGTTTTTGATTTTTTCAGAATTTTTTTCCTTATAGTATTCCATATAAACATCTTCTTCATGATGTTTGCATCCTAAAGTCGTATCCTTCAGTAAGTTCTTTAGTATCTTCTCACAATTAATGTTTTTTTAATGAAACACACACCCATCTGACAAGTGCTTTGCTTGGAATAAAGGTGCAATTTTGATTCATTTACCTATAAATGGCTCGATTTAGGTTTTGTTTTGTCTCCAGTCGGTAAAACATAAAAATATAGTGAGCATAATAAAAAAAGTGGTCAAATGGGTTGGACGTGTCAAATTCGCCCCAAGTGTATTGATAATGCATAAAACCTCATAAACAATTTTCTTGAAGAAGCATGATTTATATTAAAATGATAAGATAATGTGATTTTTTCTTTTGAGACACTAGTTATTTGTTCAATGTTTTTAAAAGTTGGACAGAAGACCTGGCCTGTATGAAAACCACCCGCTTTGACTCCCTACCTGACCGTGCGTTTTCCTACCTCATGTAGTTCTCACTGAACATATTGGCATCATGATCAATTCTTTGTTTAAATTACAGGTTGGAGATTCGGCTCTGTACTTGGGTTTGCTGGGTCTCTTTGTAAATGCACTAGCTCGTAATTGATCGAAACACTTATTCCACACCATGCTTTTACTTTTTTTATGTTTCTATACGATCATCTTATGTATTGATCATGAACCTATACTTGTGTTGATAGGATTTTGAACACAAAAACTCTTATGCAGTAGTGTCTTTGTGACTTATGAATAATGGAGGTAGCCTTAAAATCGACTGCGGTAGCCAACAAATTGGGTCAAACGCCATCCCTTCATCATCACTTCCTAAACCGTGGCTTGTCGGCTGAGTGTAAGTATATATATGTATAGAATAATTTGACTTGCTGGTTTGGTTTCTTCTCTGAGTCAAGCATGTAAGTATATATATGTAGATAATAATTTGAAAAAGCATGTCACATGGGTCACTGGTCAGGCGGTTCGGGTCAGGTTGGCCTGCTGTTTTCTAATTTTTTCTACTTATAAGTATACAATTATGGTAAAAAATGATAAACTGCTAAAACCTGACTCATTTGACCCATGGGCTAGTAAGTGAATTTCATCTTTTTTATCAACCTATTGCACCTAAGAACTGTGACCCGCAACCTTGTGCCTAAAAAGGGGCAATAGCGTTGTAACCTACTCAAACAACTATAATAAACTAAAGAGCTGATAAAGAAAAATGCCTGATGCAATATCTCTATGCCACCTATACCACTGTTATTTTTCAAAATCTCTATGCCGCCTTATTCTTTCTTTATTCTGTCAACTTGTTCCTAAATAACAAGTCTCGAAACATGGTTGTGAAAGTTACAAGATTTTTGCACGGAAAGGAAACATGGTTTACAATTAAAAAACAATATAGATATCTTAAGAATCGTGATATGCTGTCATTAATGTTTACATCCTTTTTTATTAGGAAAAGAAAAAGGGACGTAGAGTGAAGCTTGTAGAATTGCTTACAGAAGTCCACACGAAGAAAGTGACTAGGCCACGACAGCCCAGTTCAAGTGGGATTCTGGAGTTTGTTGACCTTATATCTAAACAACGATTGGTAACTCTCAAAGTCTTATTATATGATATATTGAAATTACTTTTGTGCGTTTATAAATCTTAACAATTTTACCCAAACTTTAAATTTGCCGGTTTTACCCGTTTTCCATCACTAATATGTAGACTCTATATAACAGGATCAATATTCAAGGATTATTTCAGAAAAACATGTGGAGAATGAAGAGAATGCCGAGATTGATGAGAATGGTTCTAAGTCCCCACGGATGATTTTGAAGTTTGGAAGGGCATTGCTACGTCAAACAGAGGTCCCGTGCTTGGTGCAGGATTGACGACAGATCCAGCTTTTGTGCTAACAGGTACAATGGGATCCGGGAGTATCTATGCCACACACGCATGCTCACCTTAAGAGGTTTGTCTATTTTCATTATTCTCGCATCGTTTTAGAGTTTGTTATTCTGATGAGTTATTCTAATACAGTAATGTGTAATTGATGTAACAAGAGATACAAATTCTGAAAAAGCAAAACAATGATCTAAAGAAAAAGATGGAAGACGAGAGGGTAGTTGCAGAGGTTCAAAGAGCAGCGGACCAACTGTCTTGGCATAAAACACTCAATGATAGGTTTGAGTCTTTTTCTAAGAATTATTCTCCCGAGCTACTGAATCAGATCAGATCCTGGTCTTAAATAGTCTAGTCTCAATTGGCATTAGGCTTTAGTTTTTGTGTTAGAACTATTGGGTTGTAGTATGTCGAAAACAATTTCGATGTTGAGTCGTCCGATTATACGTTGCTACCCTATGTCTTTTGGATTACAGATTTATGTCCATTGGCGACACATTTATACATTTGGGTACCAGATTTGTTTATTTTGGCAATTTATTAATGGTTATTTTTTTTTGTTTCAAATATTAATTTTGCATATTTATAAATTCTGGATTATGGAAAATCTCATATTATAATACGAATACCACAAAATTTAGCCACGGGGTTTCCCACGGATTAGTCACAAAATTCCCACAGAATTATTAGGGAAAAATATATCTTTCTGTGGGAAATTTGTGGGAAAAGGTTTGTGAGAAATCAGTGGGAAATCTGTGGTAAAAAAAGGTCGATGCATGTGGAAATTGGTTGCTAGAATATGTGGGAAATCTGTCGGAAAATGTTCGTGAGAAAGTTGTGGGAAATTAAAACCACGGATTATCCACAGTAATATCCGTGGGAAAAAAGTCAACGCTCGGTGGGAAAATCAGTGGGAAAATATTTACCCACAAGGTTTTTACACACGGAATGATTGCGTGTGAAATCTGTGGAAAAGGGCCCTTACCCACGGGGTTTCCCACGGATTTTACCGTGGGAAAAGCCAGTTTGTGTAGTAGTGTATGAAATTTAGTTTTTTATGAGTATAAATTTTTTATTCGAGGGCCATCATCTCACCATTAATTTTTCTTAAGTGATTAGAAGACTTATAATGAACAAAATAAAAAAATGATATATCAACAAATACTAAAGGGCAAATGATTAAAAAAAATATCATACTTGCAATCATTTGCTCTTATGGGTAGCGAACAATTTTTTTTGCTTTTATGGGTATTATACTTTCAAATTATCTTCTTTAGGGTACTATGTGACATTTTTGCCCTTCGGGGAAAAAAAATTTCTATTAGCTAAGAGGGGCAAAAATGTCCAAAAATTTCGCAAAATACCCTAAGGGGGCGTTTGGTTGGGGCAATTTGGAGGATATTGGAGGCATTTGCATTTTAATTCCCTTCAAATGTCCTGTTTGGTAACTCAAATGGGGGCATTTGAAGTAATTTACAATTCCCCGAATTGCCAAAATGGAGAGAATCAGAATGCCTCCAAAAAGTGAGAAATTTTAATTTACTTGAAAAAAAATTTATAAACTTTTTTTCTTATTGTTTTTCTATAAACTTTTAAATAGAATATTTATGAATTTTTTTATAAATTTTTTATAATCTTTTTTTATAGATTTTTTAAAAACTTTTTTTATAAATTTTTTATAAACTTTTATTTTATAATTTTTTTATAAACTTTTTTTTATATACTTTTTATAAACTTTTATAAATTTTTTATAAAGTTTTTTTTTATAATTTTTTTATAAATTTCTTATAAATTTTTTATAAACTTTTTTTATAAACTTTTATAAAATTTTATAAAATTTTTTTTATAATTTTTTTTATAAATTTCTTATAAGTTTTTTATAAACTTTTTAACAAATTTTTTATAAACTTTTTTCATAAATTATTTATAAACTTTTTATAAACTTTTTGTATAAATTTTTTATAATTTTTTTTATAAACTTTTAAATAGAATATTTATGAAATTTATATTAAAAAAATAAAAAAAATATTTATAAATTTCTGTCAACCAAACATGCGAAGGTATTTTAAATTCCGGAATTTTAAATTCTCAAGAATTTAAATTTTCTAGAATTTAAATTACTCCAACCAAACGCCCTAAAGATGATGAATTTGAAAGTATAGTACCCACAAAAGCAAAAATTTTTGTTCGCTACCCACAAGAGCAAATGGTGTCAAGTATAATATTTTTTTTATCATTTGCCCAATACTAAATAAAGCGAAGAAATAAATACAATAGTAATCAACAATATGAGACAGTATTTGCAGACAAAGTTAAGTTTCATATAGGTCCAAAATTCTTATCAGATTCAATAAGTAAATATTGGTCATTCATTTTTAATCAAAATTAAGAATCAAATCAGTTATAGCTTTAAAAAAATTGCAAACAATAAATTTTTAAGCGACAAAAAATACATTATCACGGCGAGAATTAAGATTTAATCAGACTATCAACTATGTGGTACACTCTCAATTTTTAAACCGTTAGCACGGCTATACTTTTTTTTATACTCCGTATATGTTTAAAAAAAACAAACAACAAAGTGTTTAACGGTTTGGATTCCTTTTGACCCACCAAATGTATAAGGCTTAAAACTACTCAAGCCCAACAAAAAGGTAATTTCTGGACGTTAAGACTAGGGTTTGGGTAATAACCGAATAAACGGAATACTGAAACCGAACCGGCTAAAAAAACTGAATCAAATTTATAACCGAACCGAATTTGTCAAAACCAAACCGAACTAAAAATTGGTGTTTGGTTTGTATATGATTTTGACCATTTGAACCAAAAACCGAATTTATATAAATATATATACTTTTTTATATATTCATATATACAAAAAAACCATTAAAATTTTATCCTAATATAAAAACCACTTTTTTATGCTTGAAATAGATTTTTTTTTCCAAAAAATATATAAAATTTAATTAAAAAAACATAAATGGTGTAATTCGGGTTATTCGGGTCAACCAAAAAACCGAACTGAATTCAAATTCAGTTTTCGGTTCGGTTCAGTTCGGTTTTCGGTTTTACCTCAAAAATATTTAACCGAACTAATCGAACCGAATAAACTAAATAACCTGATAAACCGTTGAACACCCCTAGTCAAGGCACAACATAAAATGAAGTTCTATAGCTCTATTCCACGCTTTTGTTTACGTTTTAATATTTATTTAAAATTTATATATGTTGATGTCTATGAATAAAAATGCAAAATAAAAACATGACACATTAAAAGAACAAAATAAGACTAGAATTACAACATTGAGCAAAAATAAAATATCAACCATGGGGTCCGCTTTTCACATAAAACAGAAGTGATTAATCAAACATCACATCTGTCGAGAAAAAATATGGTAATCGCATAAAATGTCATTTCAATCGATCACAAAAACATCCAACTACTCTCGGGACACTTGTCAAAATATGAGTGAAGTTTCACAGTTTAGCAATCGCATAAAACTAGTTTTAAAAACCCTTTTTTTTACTACTTTGTGGACAACAAAAACAAAAATTGATTTTTTTTTTAAATGTCAAGAGTTAATATAAATTTACCTTTACCCAAGACCCATGCCAAGCCTAACAAACATGAATTTAAGCTAAAGATAAGTTGATACTACTCCAAGTTAACATAAATTTACCTTCACCCAAGACCCATGTGGAATTGAATGCAATCTCAACCTTTTCACCACGTGTATCACATGTGGAATTGAATGCAATCTCAACCTTTTCACCACGTGTATCACAAAATAAAAAATGGACAATTTTTAGAATCTGGCTTTAAAAAATGTCAATAGCTCATATAAATTTACCTTTAGCCTAGACTCCTGTCAAACATGCCAAACAAGGTTGTACGCATTAGATAACTTGATAATATTCCAAACACGTAAGTGCCACATACATTGTGTTATATAAAAAAGAATAGTTAATTTTCTTTGATCTATGTGGGATTGAAAGAGTCGATCTTTTCACAATGCATATTTTACATTTGTAGCAATGTCATTCCATTTCATTAGCTCGTATCTTGCATATAGATGCCAATACACGGTGTGTGTGTGTGTGTGTGTGATCAAGTTAACCATTGGTAAAACATCCCCTCGTAAATTATTCAAAGTATACCCACACATCCCTCCTCTAGGATCTTGATGCAATCGTAAACCACTTGACAAGCAATGGCTTACCATCACTAAACGTGACGAACTGGTTCACACACAATGTTATCTCGTACGTTCGGACGACTCTGCATGAGCAACCACTATGCTGTTGAACCATGTCTTACTTTGTCTTGCATTATCGATTAACTCTAAAAGCCAGCTTTGCTCATATTAGAATCTCCACTATATCCGAACAATCTTCATGTATCCATTCTAACTTCTTTACAACAAATGCAACCGTACAATTGCTAAATATTCATGTTTCTAGTTATTTAGTCTTTTAGAGTGCCACCCACTAAAGTTCTATAGAATGTCTTTGTAAATCGTAATATTTATTTCAAATGTATATATAATCGAAGTTCAATGACGCCAAATCGGATAAGAACTCGAGTGTTGTACCTTTTAACATAAAAAAGGACCTTATTGGTTTAGTTAACATCTGATATATTATGATTACACTTGAGTGCCTTATAGGTAATCATTTGCATACTATACACGACAAGTGTTAGGTTGCGAAGTTAACCATTGGCTTACGAGAACGAAGCAGTGCTAAATTATCTAAAAGCAAAACATCACCTTTCTTCCAAGGTACAAATTCCTCCACGGTGAACTTGATTTAAATCGTAAACATCATGAGTAGGTAACGACTTACTATCACCAAACATAACCGGTATAGAAGTTTAAACACAACATTCTCCCATTCACCAGGCCGTCAACGAGCAAGCAACATGATATTGAACCCTTTCTTGCTTTTCCTTAACTCTAAAAGCTAGTAGTTAAACCTTTGCATCGCTACCGTAGTTATATTTTCATCCTCTTTATCAGTAGTATATGTATATATCTAATCCTTTTGACATAGTTTCATCTAAACAGTTAAGGTATTTGAAGCTCGTTAAGCCGAGTCCCATAATCGACATCAATATCCCCCTTCAATTAGATCAAACTTTAATAGATATGACTACTCTCGTTCAATTCAATCACTTTTGATATAGTTAATTATACATATTTAGATCAATTAATTTTATGTAAACATTAGGACTTGGAACCCATATGTTTTACTCATATCCAGTTACATAATCAATGGACTCTCAAACTTTGTAACGGGAAAGTTAGGACTCCTTGTTAAAAAAAAAAGTTTATAGTTTTGTTAGCTAAAAAAGTGAAGAGTTAATATAAACTTCTCTTACACACTAGGCTCTCTTGTTAGGAGTAACAAGGAACCTCAATATATCAAAAAACTTTATACTAATCTACCGACGTATAAAGTTTGAGAGTCCATTTAAGGAAGATCAAACAATAATACATACACTTTTTGTGCCCTCATGCAAAACCGGGCTCTATGCATAACACGATCTCCAAGGAGAAACTTTCAACATAACACGATCTCTCCTTTCCAAGGAGAAACTTTCAACATAACACGATCTCCAACCTGAAATTCTAAAGGTTTACGTCTCTTATCGGCATAACTCTTTTGTCTATCACGAGCGGTTTGCAACCGATTACGAATCAAACTATCTTCTCCGTGGTTTCCAAGACAAGTTCAGGACCTGTAAGTTGACTCTCGCCAACTTCAGCCCAACAAACAGGAGAACGACATTTTCGGCCATACAGTGCCTCAAATGGGGCAGCCTTAATGCTAGAGTGATAACTATTGTTGTAAGAGAATTCGGCCAAAGGGAGGTGTGTCTCCCAGCCTTTTCCGAAATCAATAACACAGGCTCTAAGCATGTCTTCTAAAGTCTGAATGGTTCTCTCGCTTTGACCATCGGTCTGAGGAGGGTAAGCAGTACTCATATCCAAATTTGTTCCTAATGATGTCTGTAATGATCTCCAAAAGTGGGATGTAAAACGACTATCCCTATCGGAAATGATAGATATCGGTACTCCATGACGCGATACTACCTCCTTAAGATACAATCGAGCAAGTTTATCAAGACTATCGGTTTCACTAATAGCTAAGAAGTGAGCATACTTAGTTAAACGATCAACTATTACCCAGATAGCGTCCTTGCCGCTAACTGTTCTCGGTAATTTAGTGATAAAGTTCATGGTTATTCGCTCCCATTTCCATTCCGGGAGTTCGGGTTGAACTAAGAGTCCTGAGGGTTTCTGATGTTCGGCCTTTACTTTAGAAAAGTCAGGCACCAACTGACATACTGAGCTGTATCAGATTTTATATTAGGCCACCAATAAAGTTTCTTAAGATCCTGATACATCTTATCGGCTCCGGGATGAATAGAGTATTTTGATTCATGCGACTCGTGCGTAATCAACTCACGGATTCCACCATGAAATGGTAACCAGCTTCTGTCTCTGAAGCATAAAGTTCTGTCGGAACGCTTCAAGAAGCCGTTTTCACTTTCTACAATTCCATGAAGATTCTCTTAAGGACGGTTCTCTTCCGTCAATGCCTCTACTTGGGCGGCTAAAATTTGAGACGGTAAGGGTGAAACAATGGTCATTCCTAAGGATCTAACTAGTAGGGGTGGAATGTCCTCCTTACGACTAAGTGCATCAGCCACAACATTAGCCTTACCATGATGATAACGAATCTCACAGTCATAATCACTAAGCAATTCTAACCAACGACGTTGTCTCATGTTCAGTTCCTTCTGATCTAAGATATGCTTCAACCTCTTATGGTCGGTAAATACCAGTGGCGGAGCCAGGAATTGTAACCACGGGGGGCATTGATGAATAAAAGGGGTTTCAGTGTAACATGAACAGTCGGGTCGGGTTTGAATAAATTGGTAATAAAAGTGCTCTATTTTGATACATTTAACACTTATTATAGACTACATATAATTAATGAAAATCTAAGCACCGAATATCATACAAATTGTATTAAAGTGCTTACCGTGTTATAAGTAACTTAAATTAAGAAATCTGCTTATTTCATATAAATATTAACAGAATATTAAAGAAAGATGCGATGCCAAAAATTTACAATTAGAAACCTTTGATGTTAATAAAAAGCAAATACATCAACTCATTAACCGGGACGTTTACATTAGAAAAATGTAATCTTTACATATTTTGTGTAAATTAGTTGAGAAAAAGACGTAAAATGTAGTTGCTCAAGAATAAATAATAATAATAATAATAATAATAATAATAATAATAATAATAATAATAATATTGCCATACAAAATTCCACATATATTCAAATTACATTACCAAACATAAAAAATTTAAAGTTGTGAAAAATCAGCCTAGGAAATCGTTTAATAGGTAAAGATTAACCGTCCGAATTTTCACTAATTGGTTTTATTAATCAATTTGTTAAAAAATTGATCAACATACCAATTAGTCACATAAAAATCGGCCAAACGGACATATAGTTTCAAAATTTTATATATAGAAAATACAATCCGACTTATCCTCGCCTAACCAATTATTCGTTAAACGATACCCGACCACCCAGCTAGCGCCTATCAATTTTTGCAACCTTGATAAAAATCCTAAATTTATATTGTTAACAATCTAACATCATGCATCCACAATTTTGAGTTCAAAAATATACATCCTAAAATCTCGAAATAAGACTCACAAATAACTACTGCTATATAGGAGTACTAAAAAGATAAAGACATGTTAATAATATACTATTTACTACTCTTATAAGTTACTTTGTAAATAAATCAATAAAGCAAGTGATCTTTTTATTATCACGTGATACTATGGCCCTACAGCCCAACTACTCAAGCTTATCCTATCTTCTTTCTTCCCAAAAAAACGACTTTTACTCCATTTCCTCCGACAAACATTACAACCGGAATAACAATCTCCACATTAAAGAGATTTGATTGTTAGTAATCCAGGATTATATCGAGGGCACTCTCACAACTTGCTTGAGGGCACTAGTCCAATTTGTTACAAATTTTAATATTTTTCTTATGTATTTCGGGTATCCGCAAGAGTTTGGTTGGGGGCAACGCCCCCCACTACTAAAGATATAGCTCCGCCCCTGGTAAATACTACACACTTGGTTCCATACAGATAATGTCTCCAGATCCTAAGGGCAAACACAACAACACCTAACTCAAGGTCATGGGTGGTGTAGTTTTTCTCATGCTTCATAAGTTGTCGGGATGCATAAGCAATCACCTTCTCACGTTGCATCAAAACAGCACCTAAGCCTTTATGCGAAGCGTCGCAGTACACGACAAAGTCTTCGCTTCCTTCAGGTAAAGCTAGGATGGGCGCACTACACAACTTCTCCTTCAGAAGTTGAAATGCTTCTTCTTCCTTTTCTCCCCATTCATACTTAACATCTTTCTGTGTTAGTTTGGTCAGCGACTTAGCTATCTTGGAAAATCCCTCAATGAATCTCCTATAATAGCCTGCTAACCCTAGAAACTGTTGGATTTCTGATGGGTTCTTAGGAGCTGCCCATTCCTTAATAGCCTTAATCTTAGCTGGGTCAACATGAACACCTCGACTATCTATCACATGACCTAAGAATTTCACGGACGGAATCCAAAATTCACACTTAGAGAATTTGGCATACAGCTTCTCCTCTCTCAACAATCCTAAAATGAGCCTCAAATGCTCTTCGTGCTCCTCACTACTCTTAGAGTATATCAAGATGTCGTCTATGAATACTATCACAAACTTATCCAGGTATGGCTTACACACTCGGTTCATGAGATCCATGAAAACCGTTGGCGCGTTGGTCAAACCAAACGACATCACTTAGAATTCATAGTGTCCATAACGAGTTCTAAACGCAGTCTTAGGGATATCCTCTTCTCGAACTCTAAGCTGGTGATAACTAGATCGTAAGTCGATCTTAGAAAAGACACTAGCTCCTTGGAGTTGGTTGAATAGATCATCTATTCTAGGTAACGAATATCGGTTCTTCACTGTTAACTTATTCAATTCCCTATAATCAATACACATCCGAAACGATCCATCCTTCTTCTTCACAAACAACACTGGTGCTCCCCACGGTGACGAACTTGGTCGAATGAATCCCTTATCTGATAATTCTGCCAACTGTTAAGATAGTTCCTCCAATTCTCTTGGAGCAAGTTGATAAGGTGCCCGGGCTACGAGTGCCGCACCGGGTATCAACTCTATTTGGAATTCCACTTGTCGGACAGGTGAAATCCCTGGCAGATCGTCGGGAAACACATCCAGAAATTCTTTAACGACGGGTACATCATTAAGGTGTCTTTCACTCTTCTCCTTACTTCTCTTTTCAGAAATTCGAGCCAAGAAAAGACAACCTCCTCTATCGATGTACTTCTGAGCCTTAATACAAGAGATGATGCTCAACCGGGAAGGACTTCCACAGTCGCTCCGATCTACTTGTATGCTCAGAACTTTTCCGCCATACGGTAAACGCACAATCTTCTCATCACAAATGATGTGTGCACCGTTCTTCGATAACCAATGCATTCCGATAATGACGTCAAAACTTCCTAAGGTAACCGGAAATAAGTCTATACTAAATGGGCGGTCTAGGAAACTTAAGGTACAACCTCGAACTACGGTGTCTATCTTCTCTCTATTCCCATTCGCTAATTCCACATCGTAACTAAACCCTAGAGGTGTTTGGGAGATTCCTAGTAATGGCATAAAATTAGTGGATACGAAACTCATATCCGCACCAGTATCAATAAGTATGGAAGCATAGCGATTATTGAGAAGGAACGTACCCGTAACTATGTTAGGGTCCTCACCAGCTTCCTTCCCAATAGCGTAAACACGCGCTGTTCCCATGTCTCTCTGCTGATTCCTAGCACCATGGTTTCCCTGGTTCTCCACAACCTCACGCTTCACAGGCTTCAAGCCATTACTTCCTACACCTCGGTTAGCAAATCTTCCTACATTACCGGGATTTTCTCTCATCCACGGCTCTCGGCACTCATTCTTAAAGTGTCCCCTCTTTTCACATCCAAAACAGGTGATAGTGGCCTTCCAATCCTCTCCTTGTGCAGTTTGAGTTGTAGCAAGTGGTCGGGACCTACAGTCTTTTGCCAAATGTCCTACCTTAGAGCACTTCCTACACACATTCGGGCATAGTCCATGGTGGTGTCGGTTACAACGACCACACACAGGCTTACTACCTTCATAATCTTTCCTTCCTCCATTTCCTATGGCAAACACCCTGGCTGTCTTATGCTGTTTGTTGCCATTCTCTTTAGCAACTTCGTTCCTCTTCCTCTTATCACTCCTATCATTCTTACCCTTGTCTCCTACTTCTAGTACATAAGAGTCCATCAAACGATGAGCCACAGTAATTGCCTTATGCAAATTAACTGGCTTCGCAGCGATGACATCATTTCGAGTAGCTATAGGCAATCCATCAATATACATCTCAATCCTAAGTTCTTCAGTGTGAACCATATCAGGGCAAAGAAATGATAACTCTTGGAAACGACGAGTATAAGTCGCCTAGTCAGTACCCTTAACCTTATGGTTCCAGAACTCACTCTCTAACTTATTAACTTCATTCCTAGGACAATAAGTCTTGATCAGGAGATTCTTAAACTGAGTCCAAGTCATACTATAAGCTACATCAATTCCTACTGATCTGTGATAGTTGTTCCACCAAGTTAACGCTTCGTCCTTCAAGGTATATGTTGCATACTTAACCTCACAATCCTCCTCACAATTACTAACAGCAAACACATATTCAGTTTTCTCCAACCACCTAGTTAGGTAAACTACTCCCTCAGTTCCTCCAAACTCAATGGGACCACAGAATCGGAACTCTTTATAGGTACAACCTCGAGTTCGATTCAGCATTGGGGTTCCACTAGAGGTGTTAGAGAGATTAGTCTCAGCTAGCAGTTCAGCGACACGCTGTGCCACTAACTGGTCAACATGGGCTGAGTTCACAGGTGGAGGGTTTTGTGGAACAGGACCATTCTCAGCACGGTCGTTCACATTCGGGTTCTCTACAGCTGGGTTATCAGTGTTCAGGTTCTCAACAGGTGGTGTGGTCGGGGCCGGACGACGACCTCGACGACCAGGGGAAACAACAGCAGCATGAGCTGCTCGGTTGTTCCTAAGCGAGTTTCGTCTTGTTGCCACCATTCTGGAGGCAAGAAGAACAGTTTCATAAGTTCACAATTCACGCTCTAAAGATAGAGTTGGGTTCCAAGGATCACCCAATAACGCCCGAATACATAATCAAGGCCAACAGGGATAACGCTATATCAAAGCGAAACAATCAAATACCGAATCATAACTAAGGATGCACTTTCCAATAACCATAACTCATAGGTTTCAAAAGTGGAAATACATGGAAGGATATGAAGAAATCAAAAACGATCCTAATGGACGACACCAATAAGATAACTAGGATAATCCTACATCTCGAACCAAGTACTACTTAGTTTCAAGATGGTACAAAACCATAAATCTAATACTATCTAGCCACGTCTACGAATACCACTAACTGATCTCCTAACATCATCAACCTCTCTCCACAAGGATGCTAACTCAACACGTCGAGCGTCGCGATCACTCTTAAGCTCTGCGACCTCTCTCTCCAACTCACGAATCCTACGCCAAATCGCTCTATCAGCATCACGAGCTGTCGCGAACCCTCTCAGCAGGTCCCCAACCTGCTCCTGGAGCTCTGACATACCCTCACGCAAAATCCTAGTCCTCCTGACTACAGTAGCCATATCAGCTCTCAGATCCGTCAACTGACTAAGCCTAGTACCCTGCGATGTAATCCTCTCCCACATCAGACCCATCTCACCATACTACTCGGGCTCTGAAACAATCTCCGATGGTATCTCAGATCCTAACGGGCTACCTATATAAGGTGAGTAAGGTGGGGAGTCGATGTCTAAAGGCTGTCCAGGGGAATCAGGCTCAGGAAAAGGAGAACCTGGTCCTGGAGAATGTGCAGGACTATGCAATGGAGGTGTACCTCCTTCTGGGATATCCTCATCATCCTCCTCCTTAGGATCCTCATCCTCATCTACATACTGCTCCTCAATCTCATGCTCCTCCTCGACCTCATGCTCCTCCTCGCCCTCATCCATAGAGGGAGAGTCCATGAGTCGGAGTCTCTGTGCAGGTAAATCCTGAGGTGGTACACTAGGAGATCTAGGCCTCCTAAGACAAGGTGATGCTGGTGGTGATGACAGAAGAGAGTGAGCTGCTAAACGGATAGGTGATGATGAACTAGTGTGACGGGCAATCTCATAAGGATCACCCTGCGCAACCGTCATGAGAGTCAATGCTTTGCGAACTAGCAACAGCAAGGACCTCCTTAGACACATTAAAAGCTAGTGAAGGCATAGTCTGTGACAATGGCATAGGGTAGGTATAAGTGTTCGAAACAACTAGTTTTAATAAGCGCATCAACTCAACCAAAACATATATCACATAATGAAAGCTTTTAAAAGAGTAGGTACCGCAGTACTCAAAATATGCCTTTAAATAAAACACATAAGTTCCGTTCCATCACATAATCCCATATCAAATCAATCGAGTTCAAAACTCCAGAATCACAATATATCGTTTCCTCAAATCAAATTCCGTAATATCTCGATAATCACATCTCATTTTCCAAAATCAATAATCATAACCCATTTTCCAAAATCAATAATCATATCTCCAAATCATAACGTTTCCATAATCAGTTCACAATATCCCTTAACAGATCATCTCATAATTCAAATCGCAGTTCATACCATATTCAAATAAGAAGCTTCAGCTTGGCAAGCGGGCGTGCGTCGGTCGAGGATCAATTTTTCTTAAAAGTGGTTATAGTTTAGGGTTTATAAAATACCTAATTCTCTATAACCTTGAGCTCTGATACCAATCTGTAATACCCCCAAATCTCGGTACAGCGGAAGACTTAATCAAGTTTTCGGGGTGTTACTATTGGATTGGTATCGCACACAAGTATAGCAAAAAGATAGTCATTTAACATTAAAAACCAATCCCAAATTTAAGTATTCAAAACATTTAATCCAAAAGTATAATTATTAGGCCCAAAACATGATTTAATAAAATAGGTCCCCAAAGTTTATTAGAGTCAGAAATGATCCTTGAACCCCACCTTCCTGCGAAGCTTCCACAAACCACGTATTCCAAACATCTTTCAAATACCTGAGAAATCATGCTAAAAGGTCAGCTTACGCTGGTGAGTTCATAGGTTTAAGTTCAACAAAATCATAGTGGACCAGTAGGAGTTGATTTGCTATGCAAGACCTAAGATAGATAAATACCGATCCTACCCGGATCAACAACCATAAACATGTCCCCGCTTCCAAGGACTACTCGGGCCCAGCGACTCTAGTCCAGCACTGTCGTGGCAAAATCTAGAACAATTGCCAACCCCGGAATAGGTCGAGGTAGAAGTGTATTCTTAGCTAGGCAACAGTTATAGCAATTAGGATTGCTACCCTAGTCTAAGGCAACAACTACCGCACATCTATCTAAACAATCAAGCATATAAGCAAATCCAAATAGTTTTCATGGTCCGAAAACAGTAGCATGATTCTCACCCCAATATAGTTAAAACGTAGATAAAAGTGGGGCTATGAAACTCACCTCAAGCAATCAACGCACAAATAAACACTAGCAGAAGATAACGGTAATCACGGCACAGCAACTATCGACTCGGCACAACCTATTAATGTAGACCAAACTTAATATATATATTCCTCGAAATCAACGTTATCTACCCCAATGTATTCCATCTCGTTATTTCCAAAAATGTCTCGTTTCACCATTTAATCCTAGTGTTTGGTATTCCTCATGTGGGTGTATCGACTCAATATGATGCTATGAATGCACTCAATCAACCAATGTATAACTCAATGCAACACAATGAGACCTCTAAAAGATAAACTCCATAGTCCAATAAGTTTCGGAATAAATAGTAGACCTTATCGAATTCTTCAACTCGATAAACTCATTTATTTACTCGTGTCGCTTATTATCCCATAAATCAATCGTATCCTAAAGAGTCATAAGGATAATTCACCCATTAATAAGGTTACCCAACGTACCTAGCGGGCTCTTATTAGATTCGTCAACCTAATAAGTCCGCTACCCACGTGGATCAACACTATTAACGTTAGGTTATCCGTAACCCATGCACATAACGTAAGTAAATAAATACTTAAACTAGTATTAAATGTCCACAATTGACATTTATTGATAAACGTGTACTCGAAATATTAATTACTTATTTATTATAAAACATTTCCAATTTAGTCATTAGTTTCGATTTAAAAATAGTAAATAACAAGATAAGACTTGTTATCGATATTTTTGGTACAAAAACCTATTTATTATTTATATTTCATAGTCTATTAGCATTTTCATGTATATATATATATATATATATATATATATATATATATATATATATATATATATATATATATATATATATATATATATATATATATATATATATATATATATATATATTTCGTCAAATTCCAATATTAATCTCATATCTCTATTCGTTTCGAGTCCACAAGCACGAGTCATGACTTCTCGGCTTTTAATCAATCAATAGTCCAAATTATACTAAAGTCCATGTTACGGCTTTGTCGGAGTCAATTATTGACTAAAAAGTCAAAGTAACGCCGACGTAGCTCAAAGTCAACAATATATATATATCAAGTCCAAATTTAAAAGTCATAATAGTGCAATTCAATCCCAAACCAACTCAAAACAATCTCGCCAACCAATCAATCAACCAAATATACCCAAAACCAATGTTATGACCCTAATGGTCATGACACGGTCGCGGTTAAGACCACGTGAACCAAACAAGCTCTAGAAGCTTTTCGGCTCCACGCGTCTCATCCAAACCTCAACTACATCAACCAACAAGCTACCAAAACGTCCCGACCCGGACCCGTAGCCCAAGTGGGTCACGTACGACAACCATTAGCCACATACGAGTCCCTAGTGGCTCGTACGCCTCATATCTCACAACCAAATCACTTCCACATCATCCAAATCCAATCATTCAAGTTCCAATCATTAACCAAACACAAAATCCATCATCTATTCTAATCAAAAATATGAAACTAGACCTAAAATGCATAAACCCATCAAATTGATACACCACACACTTACCAAACACTAATTACTTGTTTATTTAGACATTAATTAGACTTAATTCCATGTTTCACCCAAAAGCCCCAAATTTGGACATAGGGTCGAAACCCTAATAATCCATACGTGGCTTATTATTGCTTAAACAAGCTCTAACCATGTTCCATTTACCTTATTCAAGCACCAATTGCAAAACCCACTTGAAACCCTAAAAATCCGAATCTTAATCTTTAAATTTGAAGGTGTTAATGAAAGTTTTAGTGAAAGTATTATATATGGTTGGAAAGAGGATAAAAAGATCTTTGATATGGTGGTGGAGGTGGGTGGTCACGCGCCGTCGTGTGGCGGTGGTGGCCGGAACAGTGGCCGAAATTTAGAGGGTGGTGGCTAGGGTTTGTTTTAGGGTTTTTAGAGAGAGAGTGTAGAGAGAGAAATGTGTTAGTATGTGTGTTTTAAAAAGAGAAATAGAAGTGGTGAAATAAGGAGGTGAGGGGCCTTTTATACTTGGACCAAGGACTCAAAAATAAATAAAAATGGGGGAGGGGGGCGCCGGCTATGGGGATAATTGGGGGGGTCGGAGTTGTAATTTTTTGTAACTATCCTGTTTACCAATTCCCGAGCTAACATATTGTCCCCCGAGTGTCCCACAACGTTCATTCGACTTTCTAACATCGTTATTTACGTTTTTCCACGAGTTTTGACTATTTATTTGTCAATTTTCGAGTTACGGTCTCAAAGTTACAATAATTCTCGTTTTAGGCTTTTCTAATGCCGAATCGAATAGTGTCTACCAAATAGAGTTAAAACTCATACGATAACTCATTTAATAATGAAATAATCCGTAAAAACCAATAGACGATATAAAATCAAGTCATGTTTATAAAAATAGTGATAAAGGCAAAAACTCGGTTTAGTTTAACGTAATGCGGTTACCTAAAATAGACTCCCTAAATTGTCAGTTGTCACAGTTTTGGGTAACTCATGGGGGTCATTCCAACTTTCGTTGTCATAGAGAGCAAGATCCTCTATTATACCCAATGTTGTAAAAATCGCTAGGCGCTAGTGAGGCGGTCGGGTTGGCCTAGCGATTAATCGGTTAGGCGGGGATTAATCGGATTGAATTTTTATACACAAATATGTAATATTTGATATTATATTATATTATATGTATGAGATAACCATAGGGCATCAAAGTTCAAATATTTCAAGTATTCAGATATAAACATAATACATAATTCTTCAAAGTTTAAAGTCAAACATAGTTATTATTCGGTTTGTTGACCATTTTTAAGCGATCTTTGACCGATTTTGTCTGCTTAATCGGTTTGTTGACCCATTTTTAAGCGATTTTGTCCAATTTTTAAGCAATTTTGTTGACCGATTTTTAAGCGATTTTTCTGATTAATCCGATTAGACCGATTTTGTTCGATTAATCAGTTTGTTGACCGATTTTTAAGCGATCTTTGACCAAACCAATTAAATAGGCCGATTATGATAAATCAAGGCGCTTAATGAGCGATCAGCGATTATGCGGGGATTAAACGGCCGCCTGGACCGATTTTTACAACAGAGATTATACCCCATGATTCTTTCGCGGTGAGATCACTAAGTTTTCCACCGGCCGCTAGGTCAAGGGATCGCTTGGTGGGGAAGTTGACATGATCATAGAAGAGTTGGACTTGAAGCCAAAGATCAACGCCTTGTTGAGGGACTCTATGGAGTAAGTCCTTGAATCGAGTCCATGCTTCGTAGAGAGATTCACCTTGACGTTGTTAGAACATCAATATATCATTCCTAAGCTTAGTGGTTCTCCCCGGTGGGAAAAATTGAGCAAGGAAGCGAGAGGTGAGATTTCCCAACTTGAGATGGAGCCGGCGGGAAGTCGCTCAAGCCAATTACTAGCTTGGTCCCGTAGAGAGAATTGGAAGAGACGTAGACGCGTGGTCTCCCGAGTAGTAGCATCGAGGTCGATGGAATCGGCAATTTTAAGGAAATCCTTAAGATGCTGATTAGGATCTTCGGAACGAAGTCCATGGAATGCACATCCGTTTTGCACCAACCGGATGGTGTCGGATCGAAGGGCCGTAGTTTGGGCTTGGTCGGGAAGTACAATGATGTTCCTATAGCCTAGGTGGCTTGGTCTCGAGTATTCACCAAGATTCATTTGGTTGTGGGTTGATGAGTGGTGGTTGGTTATCACCTTCCATGATGAAAAGTGATGGGATTACTAACAAAGGTCACAAAGAAGGGGGATAGACTACGAGGAAGCTAAAAATGAGAAAAATGCTTACTTGATAGGAATCAAGCAAGGAAACCTAAACGAGTTGGACTCCTAACTAGCTATTCTATTCCCCGGCGGCGGCGCCAAAAACTTGATACGCTTACTGTAACACCCCCAAAATTTCACAGCGGAAGCGTTCGGGTCATGGGGTGCTACTAAATCAATATACACAACACAAGGTAATAAAGAATGGAAATTTTATTCCATTTTCAAAATATAGATTTATTTAAGAAATAGTTTTACATCATTGTTTCAAAATGCGGAAGTAAAGCCCATAAAAATATATGTTGTCCCATTAAATGTTGTGTTAAATATGATTAGAAACACTTCGGATGCCAGTCTTCAACGAATGCCTTTGCCCACACCAAGTAATAAACCTGAGAAAAACATGCTAAAAATGTCAACACAAAGGTTGGTGAGTTCATAGGTTTAAGTTTCGAAAATCAAGTTGGACCACAGTTGCACATATAGCATCTCCGTGAATGACACTATATGCAAAAGGCTATTACGCTAATACCAAGTTCATGCGACCGAAACTACGACAGTGTGCATGCATCTAGAAGCATGATAAATAAAAGCCCAGCAAGTGTATTTCCAGTACACTCAATCAATACGATATGGTATACGTTTGACGTTTGCCTATCCGGTCAAACTCGAACGGGGGTGTCATCCCCAATAGATCTATTCATAACAATCGCGCTTCCCCAGAGGGAATTGACGGTAGCATAGTGGGATTCAAGGTTGTTTCACATAATAGTGTTTTCAATTTCAGGTCCGAAAAGAGTTTTGCATGTTTCTCACCCCATAGTTTTATAAAGCAAGTAAATAAGAGTAAAAGTTGGGCTATAAACTCACCTTAGCAGTTCGGTGAATAAGCACAAAGAGTTCAAGTAACAAGTAGCTCCAACACGCAACCTAGATTAGTACGACAGCTTAGTCTTTATTAATGTTTAAGACTCGATCAAGTTTAATGAAACTTTATGTTGTTGTTGTTGTTGTTGTTGTTAAGTTTATAAATTTCAAAATAGTATGATTCGGCTAGTAAAAACTGGTTTAAGAATGACGTTAAAAGAGTATATTTCGGCCTATAAAAATATGATTTTTGAACAGTATCGGAAAATGAACTTAACTCGGCTAAAAGATGAACAAAATAGTGTACGGAAATATAGCGTGAAATGAGACGTTGTCAGTGAGAAGAATGTAAAATATATTTTTCAAGTTTCGATTTGTTTTTAAAAATGTTATTAAGTCGTAACTTAATTTATAAATTACCATGTGAGTTTAAAATAATTATGTTATGTTTCAAAAGTATGTATATATGAATACACATATTTATAATTATAAGTCTTTGCGAAATTTGAAATTTTAGTTTATATGAATATGTGTTTAGTCATAGAGAAGTGTTATCGAATTAACCACTTGTCAAAGGTTGTATTTAAAAAAAAATATCCGATTTACATTGTATTTTATTGTGGTTTGGAGTTTACATGTTATATAACTTTATTTGAAATTTTCTATTATAAATCTTATTTCTTTTATATCTTTAATGTTTTGCGACGGTAATTTGAAATAAGTCGGGAGTTACTTAAAATGTGTCGTGAAAACAAGACGCAAAATGTTGAGGCGAGACATGGTTTGAAGTTTGGGTGAGTGACTTAACGGAGTAGGAATTAAGAATGGGTTGTGGCCCATTCGGTCACACCAAACGGACTCGGAAATAGGGAAGGGTTGTGGCCTATTTGATTACACCCAACACTCCCCTTTCATTTCGGATGGGCTTGCAGCCCATAATTAAACAAACACTCAATGGATTGGCTTGAAGCCCAAAGGTTATATCACAAGTAAACTGTTAAAGTTGAGCAGTTTTGGATGTGAGGGAAACGAGTAACAACGTCATACCAACAAGACCATACATTCACACAATGCGACTCTTGTGAGTTTGAACACGCTCGAGTAATAATATTCTTTGGGTTTCATGCATACAACACTTAACAACCAAAATGTCATCAAGCAATTTCAACTGACGGTCGTGATGATCGGGTACAACCCGGTCTTGTTTACTTGAATCTACACCCTCGTGGTACGGGGTGGTACGAGTCGACTCACAAATAAAACTACACACATACTTTGAGTGATTTGACCTTGGCCGAGGCAATCCAAACCTAGCCACGACTAAATTAAGAAAATAGGTAAAAACATAACCCGAACCATATGCTTAAACAAGCTAGACCCAAGAATGACTAGAACACTAGTCGACCAAGCATGAATTACGTCGAAACTACAACAATAAGCTGTTTGTTAAACCAAATTTAAGCCGAAAGAAAAGCTGATAAGGATTATGATTAAGTCGAAAGTTTACGGGATCAAAATTTAATATTTTTCTGTTTTCCTTTTGTGTTTCTCGACAGCAACAACAACAACATAAAACATCATTCCATTTACCAATTCATTCAATACCAAGTCAATAAGAAAAAGATTGAACATAATGAAATTAAATTTCGAGTTTAATAGAATCAAAATAACAATCAAGACATGGTCCTTACAATGAAACTGTGGGTCGAATGGAAAAACAACCGAACACCAAAAGCTCAGATTGGAGAAGCTCGGGACGAATTGAAGCAATTAAATACTTGGGAAGTCTTCCTTATGCCTCCAATAACAAAACCCCCTTTCCAATTTTAAAAACCCCTTTGTTTTGATGAAACCCTAATTTTCGGATTTTATTTTGAGGAGTGGATGAAAACTTCGACTGAAAGGCCAACCCTTTTATAGATGCACAAAGGGAAGGTCTTGAATCCACTTTCTTCTCTTGGTTGAGTTGATTCACCTTTCTTGGCCTTCGTTCTGCTCCACAGCCACGCTTCAAGGATTCATGTGATGTCTAGATGGGTAGCTAGCTATTTGGAGGATGATGGAGGTGAGACTTTGTGTTGGACTCCTCAAAAGAAAGAAATGATACCATTTTAATGTTGGTTTTCTCTGGTTTATGTCGACAAAGGAGAGGAAAAGAGGACAGTGGTATTAAAACGTGGGAGAGAGAAGGGAGATAGAGATTATCTCTTTTGTTTTATTAGTCGATACAGTATATTCGATACCCCATGTTTTGTCGAATCTTCGAGTAAACGTACCTTCCCGGTACCCGAAAAATATAGAAATTATATTTTTGGAAGCGTCTTCGAAATACTGTTATAAGATACTATCGTCGGCTTTGCTAGTTTATTTTTATATTTTAACTGTAACTAGTCGCGATTATAGATTGAAAAGGAAAAAAAAATCTAGACGCAAAAAAATTAGTAGGGAAATTTACGAGTTGTTATAGTACCCACCCCTTAAAAGAAACCACGTCCTCGTGGTTTAAGGTGCGAGAATAGTCGAGGTCGATACAGTGAAGAGACGTGAGCATTTATACTCTTAAAATGTGACGTGGAAGAGGGCTAGTCTTTCAAAAAGATTTAGTGACAAAAGACGTTAAGTAAATAAAAGATAAAGGATTTATTTAGCGGAATATAACGCGGTTTCATAAAATAGTACAATAGGAGTAGCGGCGGGTCGGCCACGGGTGATCCTGGTTGACTTTCTCCAAGCCATCTTCTTCGATATAAGAAAAGGCGATAATCGAGTTTAGAATAAGGAGTAGTGGCGTATGAGGTTACGAAGGATATAACATGTGAGTGAAATAAAAGGATGTGTCGAGTGACAGATGTGGATTAAATACGTGTGTGAAAATAATATAAGCAAGTAATTGTATGTTATATAAAGAAATAACATAGAAGCAGTTAGGGGCATAACATAGCATTAATATGTAATAGTGGGCATGTTACGCAATTTAACATGAAGAGGGGTAGCAAGTCTAAGCATTCGTAGTCTACTCTACACTCTCCTTAAATTAATTATTCCATAATCTCATTCAGTTTGTTACATCAACATTATTCTCATTTAAACTTCGCGACCCAATCAAACAAGAACAACCTTAAAGTTTAAATGAGAGTAAGCATATATACATTTAAACTTCGCGACCCAATCAAACAAGAACAGCCTTAAAGTTTAAATGTGAGTTAATTAAGAAACTGAATGATTTTGAGAAATAATTAATTTAATTCAAATAAGAGTTTATACGAACCTAAAATACAATAGTAACACATAGCACGACTACATCGTGAAACAGTAGGCAAGGCATGGCAGACATTGGCAGCTGTGGAGGCGTTGAAGTGTTTTTAAGGAAATGTGGTTATAGTTTAGGTTTTGAAAAATACCTAATTCTCTATAACCTAGGCTCTGAATACCAATCTGTAACACCCCCAAAATTTCACAGCGGAAGCGTTCGGGTCATGGGGTGCTACTAAATCAATATACACAACACAAGGTAATAAAGAATGGAAATTTTATTCCATTTTCAAAATATAGATTTATTTAAGAAATAGTTTTACATCATTGTTTCAAAATGCGGAAGTAAAGCCCATAAAAATATATGTTGTCCCATTAAATGTTGTGTTAAATATGATTAGAAACACTTCGGATGCCAGTCTTCAACGAATGCCTTTGCCCACGCCAAGTAATAAACCTGAGAAAAACATGCTAAAAATGTCAACACAAAGGTTGGTGAGTTCATAGGTTTAAGTTTCGAAAATCAAGTTGGACCACAGTTGCACATATAGCATCTCCGTGAATGACACTATATGCAAAAAGGCTATTACGCTAATACCAAGTTCATGCGACCGAAACTACGACAGTGTGCATGCATCTAGAAGCATGATAAATAAAAGCCCAGCAAGTGTATTTCCAGTACACTCAATCAATACGATATGGTATACGTTTGACGTTTGCCTATCCGGTCAAACTCGAACGGGGGTGTCATCCCCAATAGATCTATTCATAACAATCGCGCTTCCCCAGAGGGAATTGACGGTAGCATAGTGGGATTCAAGGTTGTTTCACATAATAGTGTTTTCAGTTTCAGGTCCGAAAAGAGTTTTGCATGTTTCTCACCCCATAGTTTTATAAAGCAAGTAAATAAGAGTAAAAGTTGGGCTATAAACTCACCTTAGCAGTTCGGTGAATAAGCACAAAGAGTTCAAGTAACAAGTAGCTCCAACACGCAACCTAGATTAGTACGACAGCTTAGTCTTTATTAATGTTTAAGACTCGATCACGTTTAATGAAACTTTATGTTGTTGTTGTTGTTGTTGTTGTTGTTGTTAAGTTTATAAATTTCAAAATAGTATGATTCGGCTAGTAAAAACTGGTTTAAGAATGACGTTAAAAGAGTATATTTCGGCCTATAAAAATATGATTTTTGAACAGTATCGGAAAATGAACTTAACTCGGCTAAAAGATGAACAAAATAGTGTACGGAAATATAGCGTGAAATGAGACGTTGTCAGTGAGAAGAATGTAAAATATATTTTTCAAGTTTCGATTTGTTTTTAAAAATGTTATTAAGTCGTAACTTAATTTATAAATTACCATGTGAGTTTAAAAGAATTATGTTATGTTTCAAAAGTATGTATATATGAATACACATATTTATAATTATAAGTCTTTGCGAAATTTGAAATTTTAGTTTATATGAATATGTGTTTAGTCATAGAGAAGTGTTATCGAATTAACCACTTGTCAAAGGTTGTGTTTAAAAAAAAATATCCGATTTACATTGTATTTTATTGTGGTTTGGAGTTTACATGTTATATAACTTTATTTGAAATTTTCTATTATAAATCTTATTTCTTTTATATCTTTAATGTTTTGCGACGGTAATTTGAAATAAGTCGGGAGTTACTTAAAATGTGTCGTGAAAACAAGACGCAAAATGTTGAGGCGAGACATGGTTTGAAGTTTGGGTGAGTGACTTAATGGAGTAGGAATTAAGAATGGGCTGTGGCCCATTCGGTCACACCAAACGGACTCGGAAATAGGGAAGGGATGTGGCCTATTTGATTACACCCAACACTCCCCTTTCATTTCGGATGGGCTTGCAGCCCATAATTAAACAAACACTCCATGGATTCGCTTGAAGCCCAAAGGTTATATCACAAGTAAACTGTTAAAGTTGAGTAGTTTTGGACGTGAGGGGAAACGAGTAACAACGTCATACCAACAAGACCATACATTCACAAAATGCGACTCTTGTGAGTTTGAACACGCTCGAGTAATAATGTTCTTTGGGTTTCATGCATACAACACTTAACAACCAAAATGTCATCAAGCAATTTCAACTGACGGTCGTGATGATCGGGTACAACCCGGTCTTGTTTACTTGAATCTACACCCTCGTGGTACGGGGTGGTACGAGTCGACTCACAAATAAAACTACACACATACTTTGAGTGATTTGACCTTGGCCGAGGCAATCCAAACCTAGCCACGACTAAATTAAGACAATAGGTAAAAACATAACCCGAACCATATGCTTAAACAAGCTAGACCCAAGAATGACTAGAACACTAGTCGACCAAGCATGAATTACGTCGAAACTACAACAATAAGCTGTTTGTTAAACCAAATTTAAGCCGAAAGAAAAGCTGATAAGGATTATGATTAAGTCGAAAGTTTACGGGATCAAAATTTAATATTTTTCTGTTTTCCTTTTGTGTTTCTCGACAGCAACAACAACAACATAAAACATCATTCCATTTACCAATTCATTCAATACCAAGTCAATAAGAAAAAGATTGAACATAATGAAATTAAATTTCGAGTTTAATAGAATCAAAATAACAATCAAGACATGGTCCTTACAATGAAACTGTGGGTCGAATGGAAAAACAACCGAACACCAAAAGCTCAGATTGGAGAAGCTCGGGACGAATTGAAGCAATTAAATACTTGGGAAGTCTTCCTTATGCCTCCAATAACAAAACCCCCTTTCCAATTTTAAAAACCCCTTTGTTTTGATGAAACCCTAATTTTCGGATTTTATTTTGAGGAGTGGATGAAAACTTCGACTGAAAGGCCAACCCTTTTATAGATGCACAAAGGGAAGGTCTTGAATCCACTTTCTTCTCTTGGTTGAGTTGATTCACCTTTCTTGGCCTTCGTTCTGCTCCACAGCCACGCTTCAAGGATTCATGTGATGTCTAGATGGGTAGCTAGCTATTTGGAGGATGATGGAGGTGAGACTTTGTGTTGGACTCCTCAAAAGAAAGAAATGATACCATTTTAATGTTGGTTTTCTCTGGTTTATGTCGACAAAGGAGAGGAAAAGAGGACAGTGGTATTAAAACGTGGGAGAGAGAAGGGAGATAGAGATTATCTCTTTTGTTTTATTAGTCGATACAGTATATTCGATACCCCATGTTTTGTCGAATCTTCGAGTAAACGTACCTTCCCGGTACCCGAAAAATATAGAAATTATATTTTTGGAAGCGTCTTCGAAATACTGTTATAAGATACTATCGTCGGCTTTGCTAGTTTATTTTTATATTTTAACTGTAACTGGTCGCGATTATAGATTGAAAAGAAAAAAAAATCTAGACGCAAAAAAATTAGTAGGGAAATTTACGAGTTGTTATACTTACATAGCGCGTTCGGGGTCAAAGGAACGTCCTTTTCGTCGAGCAAGTTTTTCAACACCCTAGGCAGTGAACCTAATCGTTGTAGTGTAGTATTAGGGTAAGCCACGGGAATTGATATCGTTCTCTAGGGGAATAGGAATGCTAGTGAGAAGTTACTACGCTAAGGTTGGGGTTGAGGAAGATTATTTTTTTTTATCCTTTTTTATGTTTTTTTAGGAAATGGAAAGGTACAAATCTCGAGGTTTGAATTTGGGGGGTTGGTATTTCTACCGATTACTTCTACTTATCTAATTTTCTAAACTAAGGTGTATGTAGTCTATGTCTATTGTTGTGTGCTCGTATGATGATTAAAAATGTATTTGCTGAGGCTTTATTACTCCCTAGTTATCTCCTATTGATGGTTGAATTGTCACGTCCTTATTCTTAATCGCGTTGTGTTTCTAAGGTCGTAGGGTATGCGTTTATCCCTAACTCTTTGAAGCTACCAAAGGTTAATGACTACAAAATCTTTAAGATTTATAAATTTTAACTCTAAGGTATTCTTTGGATGTATAGCCTACAATTACTCTAGGTGATTATAAACTAAGGTTCAACAAAGATTAATCAATCATTATTAGCACAATGAATGACCTATCGCAATACTAGGTCAATCACAATTAAGAGAAGAGACAACCAATCAATATTCAATAACTAAGTTTCATATTACCTAAGCAAACACACAAGTAAATTAGCCGGACATGGGGAACATGCAAGCATACACACAATCAAAGGAAGACATAATTGAATTAATGAAGTAAAACACTTATCTTGATGTAAGATAGGGTATGGAACCCTAAAATACTGTACAAGACAGCTTTGGTTCGGTTTAGGTTTTTACTCCAAAAGACTACTCACTGAAAACTAAAAAATTCGGATTCTATATATAAGATTACAAACGCGACGGCGTCACCCTTTAATTTGTGACATCGTCGGGTCGCCGTTATTAGGGTTTCGTCTTGGCCACATTAGTATTGCGACGACGTCACCTTATGCTTGTGACGCCGTCCTCTTCAGTCTCTGACGTCGTCTGGATCAAATCTAGGCCGTCTGAGCTGCGACGCCCTACTCTTTTAAAATCTGAAGCCGTCACTTGTAAATGAGCAAATTGGCTACTGAGACGTCAAAAAATTTGTCCGACGGCGTCTCTAGTAGAACCTGACGCCGTCACTTGTAGAACCTGACGCCGTCCCCTTTAGTTCCAGCAGCCTGAGTGTCTCGATTCTTGACTTTGGCCATTTTCTTCGTATATTCACGCCTTTTCGTCCGAATAAGTGTCATTCCAGCAATTTGCCTTCAAGATACCTAAAAACCGAAAAGGAGCGATATTAAGTAATAATGGATACAAAAGTGATCAAATAAGGGCTTAAACGACCCCTCAAAAAGGTACATTTTAAAACCTTATCAAGATTATTTACATAACAATCTCTACCATCCATTTTTTATTTGATCTAATGGATGAGATTAATATCAACAATTTAAAAAACCCACTTTCATCATCTTTTTTCAAATATTAATAACTTTCAAACCGTTAATCGTTAAGCGAAAAAAAAACTATCATTACGACGAGCATTTAATTATTTTTCTATAGATAGACACTTTGATATACTTTCGACAAAAAAAATTCGTATTTTTCACATTTTTTTTAAGTTTTTTCGTTTTTTTACGTTACTGAAATTTGCATTAAAAAATCATATATGATTAAACATTAATTTAAATATCACATGTGATATTAGTGTTATATCATATATGATATTAGTGTTATATCATATATGATATGTAATATCACATGTGATATTAGTGTAATATCACATGTGATATTAGTGTAAAATCACATATGATATACATATCATATCACATGTGATATCACATATCATATATGATTTAACAATAATATCACATGTGATATTCAAGTTAGTATTTAATCATATATGATTTTTTTCATGCAATTTCAAGTAACGTAAAAAAGACGAAAAAACGTGAAAAAACGAATTTTTTTTCATTTTTCGAAAGTATATCAAAGTGCCCGTCTATAGAAAGATAATTAAATGCTCTTCGCGACGGTGTAAATATTTTCACTTAACGATTAACTGTTTAAGAGATATTTAAATTATAAAAAATAAGTGAAATAATAAAATGCTTTTAATCTCAATCATTGATTTATGAGTAAACTACACCATTCGTCTTTGTGTAATACGTTGACCATCAAGTTTCGTCCTTTGACCAAAAAAATTGCACCGTTGGTCCTTAAGTGCAAAACGTTACTCAGCGTTGGTCCCTCACCCTAACTGGCGTGAGTAACAGGCGTTAAACCTATTTAAGTCGAGGGTATTTTTGTCTTTTCCCGCCCACACCACTTTTGTCATTTCCTTCCTTTATCTCCACCTACCCACCAAACCAACAGTCATCTCTTTCTTAGTTCACAGTTCACACAAATAAACACTCTCTTCTTCTCCATTTTTTCTCTCAATACTCCGGCAACATTTAAGCTACCTAAGACCACCATTGTCCACCAGCCGGCCATTGCATTACAGCAACTTAATATATGCTCCGCCACCTCTGTCTCGTGACCAACACACTCGTTTCTATGTTTTCACACCACCACTAATATCTTCTCCCGCCACCACCATCGTCTTACTCCCATCACCATCATCCCGCCGCGGAATGAAGGTGGTTTAGCGATAGTAGACATTTGCTTAGTATGTGTTGATGAAGAGCAAGTAGACAATAGGATAAACCCCCTAACAAGTTATCCATTAGATCCTATAATGGCTTGGTTAACAAATGATAGCTCAAATGGTTAATTGGTTAAGAACTACTACCAAATCTGTTTGATTCGTTGGTAGATAGTTATGCTCTTTATAAATAAATAAGTAGATAGAAGTATAGGTCGAGTACCTAGAATATGATCTAGTCTACCTTATACCAACTTGTCTACCCATGATTAAGTTGAGAATCTTTTAACAAAGTCAACTTTCACCCTTTGGGAGTTTGGGGAATGTAGGTCATTTTTCACTTAATTAAGCTGCCATGTATTTTGCAAAATAAGATTCATGATTGCTTCAAGATGATAAAGTCAAAGGGCCAAAATGTGGAGTTGACTTATCATCCTTGATAAATTGTGGCGGCGGAATTTACGGTGATAGTATTGGTGATATGGATATATTGTGGCGGCGGAATGAAGGTGGTTTAGCGATTGACGAATCATGTTCATGGACTTCTGGTGATGGACTTCTTTATGTTAGTTTGATCATTTTATGAGATATGATATGATATGATATGGTTATTTGGGTTTGTTTGATGGGTTGGTACTTTGGTGAGTGCCGCAACAGATTATATAGGTGGTTGGGTGGTGTGACGGTGGTTGGGGTGGTGGTTAGTTTTTAGAGCGAGTGTTTGGATGGAAGAATAAAACAAATTAAATTTGCAAATATTTCCGGCGATGATGGTGGTGACTCTGCTGTTGTAGCCGGTGGAGTTGGTTGGTGGTTGCGAGTCGGTTTTTGGTGATGAGATGACGACAACATGGCCATCGGAGATCTGTGGTGATGGCAGTGTGAAGAAAGATGAGAGAGGAGGAAGATGAATCTGTGAGTGTTTTTATTTGGATGGATAGGTTGGTTATGTGTGATATTTTATGTTATTACATGTGGTGATATGGGTGGGAAAAGACAAAAATACCCTCGACTTAAATAGGCTTAACGCCCGTTACTCACGCCAGTTAGGGTGAGGGACCAACGCTGAGTAACGTTTCGCACTTAAGGACCGACGGTGCAATTTTTTTGATCAAAGGACGAAACTTGATGGTCAACGTATTACACAAGGACGAATGGTGTAGTTTACTCTTGATTTATTTTTAGATTGATGTATGTAAAAAAAGTTTTGTATGTAAAATAACTCTCCTCTTATAGTCATTCAATAATGTATGGAGCATTTACTTTGTGGTACATAAGCAAGCATTATTTCTTTTAGACTAAAATACACCGTTGGTCCCTAAACTTGGCAAGACGCATCGCGATAGGACAAAACTCGGCCTTTTCATCGCCAGAGGGCCAAACCTTGGCCTTTAAATGCCAAATTAGTCCTTTGACAAAGTCAAAGTCTGATTTTTGTTTTGTAATCGAGGGTATTTTAGTTCATATACATTTATACTTTGATAACAATTTATAAACTGCCACAACTTCTTCTATTTAGCCAATGTGGGACTCTTTTTTCATGAAACATATAATCATCCCAAACTCACACTAATCACAATTTTATTGATACGTACTAATATTTGAATCAACAATGTGCTTTCTCTTCACTTGCATATAGACGCCAATAAACGACGAGTGCATGAAATAAACAAAAAGAACCTAAAACCATAGTGTTATTATCTTTTCATTTACAACATGTTATGTGAAGCATACATATAACATGCTAGTCCTTTCAATCTATATGCACACCCTCTTACAGTTGGAGTTGTTTATAAGCATCACCCCACAGTCATACGATCGAGCTAGAAAGTTAAAACTACGATGTGATTTGACTGAATTTGAGCATGTTTGTAATCACTGGCATATACCCAGTACATGACAAGTGCAAGCTTGTGAGATGAAAACTTGATTGAAAAATGTTTATTAACAAGACTAGATTATGGTGCATAAACAATTTATAACAAGACTAGATTATGTTATATGCTTAATTTTAAGAACATAAAAAAAAAAATGTTTATTAAGTTCACACTTTGAGTCGGGCATATATATTTTACCTAGTGTTAAGATTGACTTGGTTGTCATCGCAACTTGCTGATGAAAGAGAATGTTAACAACCCTTTACCAGTTAACTTTCAAAACTTGCTATTACTATAAAGAAAGAGAGTCTTTATCTTTGCAAAGAAAAAGTTTACACGTTTTACATTGGATTTGAGATATATCTTTGAGTAGTCACTCCTGCCAAATTAAACACAACGACATCATTTCATATGATGTGGAAGTCGACTCATACAAAGATATTCAAACGATGGCCGGATTAAGTGAGATGAGCCTAATAACATGTTCTGTTTGATAAAAAAGACTTGAGTAAAACAAAATGCTTATCATATGTACTCTTAAGAGTATAGAGATTCAGATGTAGTGCATGACGCGACTAGTATGTCATTTTCTGGACATCGAGCTTGAACCTTGAGCAAGCCGAGACCCGTGCAAACTGAGGTTCTATAGCACGTTTTTGTTTGAATCGTAATAATTATTTCAA
Source organism: Chrysanthemum makinoi (assembly GCA_910596185.1). NCBI lineage: Eukaryota > Viridiplantae > Streptophyta > Magnoliopsida > Asterales > Asteraceae > Chrysanthemum > Chrysanthemum makinoi. The sequence goes on along the minus strand of OU343220.1, from coordinate 316,851,346 downwards.
ATGTATAGATAATCGATGTTCAATGCGCCCAAATCGGATTTAGAAGTTCCATTGTCGTACGTTTTAATATAAAAAACCAGAGCTTTTTTAGTTACTATGGTTGTATTCACCCCGCAAACACAACGATAGCATTTCAATTTTCAATCAATGTTGATTACTAATTACTAATATCGAAACTACCTAAAACGATGGACGTACAAAATGATAGCATTTCAACTTTCAATCAATATTGATTACTAATTACTAATATCGAAACTACCTAAAACAATAGACGTACAAAATTTCGACCACCCGTTAAGAAAAGTTTATAAATCTTGTTTAACTATTAAAAACTTAGGAAGTCGCATTAATTTTTCACCCATCAACAAACAAGCGATGTTGACCCAAAGAACATCTTGTGAGAGAGATGAGTGAAAACTTGATACTAATCCAAATACGAGGAACACAAGTACACTGTGGTATTTTGAGCAAACTTAGTTCCTTTGTTATCCGATGTGGGACATGTCTCATCAAGTAATAATGAGGTATCTAATAATTGGATTCAAAGACCCTCCTTTAAGTATTTCATTATCTTACCTTCTTATATATGCAACTAAAAGTTGCATTCCCATATGCGAATATTTCATTATGTGTTTGTTCGTTTATGATTTACATTCATTTTAGTTATTACTAGCAAATATCAATTATTTACTAATCTAAGAATAGTTTGTAGACTATAAAATGTGATACTCAAAGGAACAAAATACCTAGATACGTCACATTTAAAACACAACATACAGCGCACACAAGTAGAGCTGTAAACAAACCGAATAAACATGAACGACGCCATGTTCATGTTCGTTTATTTGATTTTAACCGGACAAATAAATGGATACGAACACTTAAACGGACGAATTTTTTTGTTCATGTTCGTTTATTAAGAAAATGAGTTCTTCATGATCATTTATGTTCGTACATTAACATACTAAACGAACGCTAAACGAACATAAACGATCAGTCATAAATGAACAGAGACAAACAAATATAAACTTTATTAAATATGCATAATATATTATTTTATAACTGTTATTTTGTTTAAAAAAACCAAATTTAAAATTATACAGTTAAAAAATATAATATACGAACATAAATAAATAAATGAACATAAACGAATGTTGACGAACGCATAATCAGATGTTCACGGATATAAATGAACGAACGTGACTTTTGTTCATGTTTGTTCATTTAACTAAACAAACGTAAAAAATTGTTCTTGTTCGTTTATTTAATAAATAAACGAACATAACGAACTTTTTACAAAACGACTCATGAAATATCTACTAAACATTCAGTTCGTTTACAGCGATACACACAAGTATGTTCTAAACTTTAAATAAATGATAATTCTTCCTGCAAGATATTTTTACTTATCTTTTTATATACAAGATCATAATATATATAAAAAAGAAAATGATGGGTTAAATGACAAGATACAGTGGAAAACAACACTTGTGATATTTTAACATTAGTACTGATAGTGAAGAATTAAACACAAAGTTATAATGCATATATATATATATATATATATATATATATATATATATATATATATATATATATATATATATATATATATATATATATATATATATATATATTAGCTACAATTTTTTGTAGCTAATTGGCTACAATATTGTGCTTCAAACTGTGGGCCCCTGACTATTTTTGTGGGTCCTGAGTTATTTTTGCGGGTCCCTGATTAATTTCTTGTGTATTTTTTGTGGAGGATTGTAGCTAGTTGGCTACAAAAATTGTAGCCAAGATATCCCCATATATATATATATATATATATATATATATATAGGTTTGGGTTATTATGAAAAGATATTTAAAATGAAAAGAATGAGAAGCCACCACAATGCGCCATGTGTCCCATCTCCACCCCTCCTTTTTTTTACTCTCAAGGGCGTTCTGGTCATTTTGCCACAAAATAGAAAGTATATAAGCTTTGTTTTCTTATTTTTTTCACGGTTCTTTTTTTTACTCCCTTCTTCTCCCTCTGAAACCACCTTTCTCCACTGTATCACCACCGTGATCTGCACTGTCATCACCACTGTCATCCTTTATCACCATCTAAAAAATACACACATGATATTCTTCTCCATCATGATTTCTTCTTCTCCTTCAATCGTGATAGTCTTCTCCACCGTGATCTCTTCTTCTCCTTCGATCGTGATAGTGTTCTCCACCGTGATATTCTTCTTCAATGTGATTTTGAGATGAAACCTGTACAATAATGATGGTAAGATTAATATGTTTTTTTTTTTCAATTATTTTGGTTAATTTAATTTGTTTTAATTCAAATATGTTTTTGCCGATTTTTAGTGTATTTAGTTAATTTAAAACAAAGATTCAGTGTGTTATTGAGAAAAAACGAGATTAAAAACGTGCATATGAAATGTGCACACGAGGTGTTTGATAAAATGTCTACATGATATTGTATAACTATGATGCACCAGTGTTGTACTGCGATGCACTAATTTTCTAATGTGATGCAGTAGTTGTTCATCCTTGCAGTTGTATTTCATAGTATAATGCAGCAGGTTTAAATTTTTATTGTAATGCAGTAGGTTATTGTTTTTGTATGTTTTATGTGTCTAAACTTGTTTGTATGCTTGGTTGTATGCCTAATGCAATGGAATCTGAATTGAGATGCAGTAGGTGTTTAGTTTTTGCATATAAGGATGAAGTAGGCTAAGCGTAAGATGTTTTATGTGCGTAAATGTGTTTTTATGCTTGGTTGTATGTGTGATGCACTGGCAAATGAATTGAGATGCAATAGGTGTTCAGTTGTCATGTGTAAGGATGAAATAGGCTAAGCGTAGGTTGTTTTATGTGTGTAAACTAGTTTATATGCTTGGTTGTATGTCTAATGCATTGCAATCTGAACTGAGATGCAGTAGATGTTTATTTGTTACGTGCAATGATGAAATAGGCTAAGCGTAGGTTGTTTTATGTGTGTAAACTTGTTTGTATGCTTGGTTGTATGTCTGATGCATTGGAATCTAAACTGAGATGCAGTAGATGTTTATTTGTCACATGCAAGGATGAAATAGGCTAAGCATACGTTGTTTTATGTGTGTAAATGTGTTTGTATGCTTGGTTGTATGTGTGATGCAATGGAAAATGAATTAAGATGCAGTTGGTGTTCAATTATCGTGTATAAGGATGAAATAATCTAAGCGTATGTTGTTTTATGTATATAAACTTGTTTTTATGATTCATTGTATGCCTGATGCACTGGAATTCGAACTGAGATGCAGTAGGTTTTTAGTCGTCGTATATAAGGATGAAGTAGGCTAAGCGTAAGTTGTTTTATGTGTGTAAATGTGTTTTATGCTTGTTTGTATGTGCGATGCACTGGAAAATGAACTGAGATGCAGTATGTGTTCAGTTGTCGCGTGTAAGGATGAAATAGGCTAAGCGTAGGTTGTTTTATGTGTGTAAACTTGTTTGTATGCTTGGTTGTATGTCTGATGCACTGGAATCTGAACTGAGATGCAGTAGATGTTTATTTGTCACGTGTAATGATGAAATAGGCTAAGCGTAGGTTGTTTTATGTGTGTAAATGTGTTTGTATGCTTGGTTGTATGTGTGATGCATTAGAAAATGAACTGATATGCAGTAGGTAGGTGTTCAGTTATCACATGTAAGGATGAAATAATCTAAGCGTATGTTGTTTTATGTGTGTAAACTTGTTTGTATGATTGGTTGTATGCCTGATGCACTGGAATCTGAACTGAGATGCAGTAGGTGTTTAGTTGTCGCATATAAGGATGAAGTAGGCTAAGCGTAAGTTCTTTTACGTTTGTAAATGTGTTTTTATGCTTGGTTGTATGTGCAATGCACTGGAAAATGAACTAAGATGCAGTAGGTGTTCAGTTGGCGCTGTAAGGATTAAATAGGCTAAGTGTATGTTGTTTTATGTCTGTAAACTTGTTTGTATGCTCGGTTGTATCTGATGCATTGGAATCTAAACTGAGATGTAGTAGATGTTTATTTGTAGCGTTCAAGGATGAAATAGGCTAAGAATAGGTTGTTTTATGTGTGTAAATGTGTTTGTATGCTTGGTTGTATGTGCGATGCATTGGAAAATGAATTGAGATGCAGTAGGTGTTAAATTGTCGTGTATAAGGATGGAATTATCTACGCGTAGGTTGTTTTATGTATGTAAACTTGTTTTTATGATTGGTTGTATGCCTGATGCACTGGAATTTGAACTGAGATGTAGTAGGTGTTTAGTTGTCGTATATAAGGATGAAGTAGGCTAAGTGTAAGTTGTTTTATGTGTGTAAATGTGTTTTTATGCTTGTTTGTATGTGCGATGCAATGGAAAATGAACTGAGATGCTGTAGGTGTTCAGTTGTCGCGTGTAAGGATGAAATAGGCTAAGCGTAGGTTGTTTTATGTGTGTAAACTTGTTTGTATGCTTGGTTGTATGTCTGATGCACTGGAATCTGAACTGAGATGCAGTAGATGTTTATTTGTCACGTGTAAGGATGAAATAGGCTAAGCGTAGGTTGTTTTATATGTGTAAATGTGTTTGTATGCTTGGTTGTATGTGTGATGCATTAGAAAATGAACTGATATGCTATAGGTGTTCAGTTGTCGCATGTAAGGATGAAATAATCTTAGCGTATGTTGTTTTATATGTGTAAAATTGTTTGTATGCTTGGTTGTATGCCTGACGCACTGGAATCTGAACTGAGATGCAGTAGGTGTTTAGTTGTCGCATATAAGGATGAAGTAGGCTAAGCGTAAGTTGTTTTATGTGTGTAAATGTGTTTGTATGCTTATTTGTACGTGCGATGCACTGTAAAATGAACTGAGATGCAGTAGGTGTTCAATTGTCGCCTATAAGGATGAAATAGGCTAAGCATATGTTGTTTTATGTGTGTAAACTTGTTTGTATTCTTGGTTGCATGTCTGATGCATTGGAATCTGAACTGAGATGCAGTATGTGTTTATTTGTCGCGTGCAAGGATGAAATAGGCTAAGCGTAGGTTGTTTTTTGTGTGTAAATGTGTTTGTATGCTTGGATGTATGTGTGATGCATTGGAAAATGAATTGAGATGTAGTAGGTGTTCAATTATCGTGTATAAGGATGAAATAATCTAAGGATAGGTTGTTTTATGTATGTAAACTTGTTTTTATGATTGGTTGTATGCCTGATGCATTAGAAAATGAACTGATATGCATCAAGTGTTCAGTTGTCGAATGTAAGGATGAAATAATCTAAGCGTATGTTGTTTTATGTGTATAAACTTGTTTGTATGCTTGGTTGTATGCTTGCTGCACTGGAATCTGAACTGAGATATAGTAGGTGTTTAGTTGTCGCATATAAGGATGAAGTAGGCTAAGCGTAAGTTATTTTATGTGTGTAAATGCATTTGTATGCTTGGTTGTATGTACATTGCACTGGAAAATGAACTGAGATGCAGTAGGTGTTCAGTTGTCGCGTGTAAGGATGAAATAGGCTAAGCATAGGTTGTTTTATGTGTGTAAACTTGTTTGTATGCTTGGTTGTATGTCTGATGCACTGGAATCTGAACTGAGATGCAGTAGATGTTTATTTGTCACGTGTAAGGATGAAATAGGCTAAGCGTAGGTTGTTTTATGTGTGTAAATGTGTTTGTATGCTTGGTTGTATGTGTGATGGACTGGAAAATGAATTGAGATGAAGTAGGTGTTTGTTCAGTTGTCATGTGTAAGGATGAAATAGGCTAAGCGTAGGTTATTTTATGTGTGTAAATGTGTTTGTATGCTTCGTTGTATGTGTGATGCATTAGAAAATGAACTGATATGCAGTAAGTGTTCAGTTGTCGCATGTAAGGATGAAATAATCTAAGCGTATGTTGTTTTATGTGTGTAAACTTGTTTGTATGGTTGGTTGTATGCTTGATGCACTTGACTCTGAAATGAGATTCAGTAGGTGTTTAGTTGTCGCATATAAGGAAGAAGAAGGCTATGTGTATGTTGTTTTATGTGTGTAAATGTGTTTGTATGCTTGGTTGTATGTGCGATGCACTGTAAAATGAACTGAGATGCAGTAGGTGTTCAATTGTCGCCTATAAGGATGAAATACGCTAAGCGTATGTTGTTTTATGTGTGTAAACTTGTTTGTATGCTTGGTTGCATGTCTGATGCATTGGAATCTGAACTGAGATGCAGTAGGTGTTTATTTGTCACGTGTAAGGATGAAATAGGCTAAGCGTAGGTTATTTTATGTGTGTAAATGTGTGATGCTTGGTTGTATGTGTGATGCACTGGAAAATGAATTGAGATGAAGTAGGTGTTTGTTCAGTTGTCATGTCTAAGGATGAAATAGGCTAAGCATAGATGTTTTATGTGTGTAAATGTGTTTGTATTCTTGGTTGTATATGTGATACACTAGAATTTGAATTGAGATGCAGTAGGTGTTCATATGTTTTAGAATGATGAAGTGATGCAATAGGTTCTTATATGTGGCATATATGGTTTGATTAGGCAACGCGTATGGTTTATTACTTGTCAAAAAGTGTTTGTTTATATGTTGTATGGATGATGCATTCGGTGTCATGAAGTGATGTAGTACGTACATGTTTGTGGCATATGAGGTTAGATTAGGTTAGACGCAGTGTGTTTTATTTGTTGATAGGTGCATATTATGTTTTACTTGTTGAAAAGTGGTTGCGTGTGTACTTGTATGCATGATGTAGTTGCTGTAAAGAAGTGATGCAGTAGGTTTTCATCTATGTCATATAAGGTTCGACCAGGTAATGTGTAGGGTGTATTACTTGTGGAAAAGAGGTTGTGTGTGTAATTATATGCATGATGCAGTTGTTGTGAAGAAGTGATGCATTAGGTGTTTATTGTGGTATGTAAGCTTCAATTAGGTCACACCTAGTGTATTTTATTTGTCGAAATGTGCTTGTGTGTGTATTTATATGTAGGATGCAACTGATGTAAAGAATTGATGTAGTAGATGTTTTATAATGGGTTTTGTTTAATCATGTTACAAGTAGAAATGAAGACGAAAACAACATATAAGATATGATGAATATGCAGTTGATCTGGTAAGTAAAAGTTGATTGACGATTAGTTTTTTTTCTACTACATCATAGTGTTATAATTAGTGCATCACAATGAAAACATGATATTAATTTTATACTCTATTATAAATTATCACAGATAAACATGTATGCTGACTACTTGATGAGGAATAAACACCAAAGATAGAATGAGATGTTTACCGCAACAGTCGTGGTATTATTGAGGCGATGGAAACTTACAAGGGTCACGGTGTTTTTTTAGGAATAGTTAAAGGAAGAAGGCGCAGGTCAAAGAGGACAAATCCATCTCATGCGAGAAAAGTACACGGCAAAGATGATTCTTACAAGTATGAATAAGAAAAAGGCGGAAGTCTTGGCAGGCGCAAAGGCATATAAACAAGATGCAAACAGTAAATTCCAAACCTCTAATACCAAATGCTACACTCAAGTTGAAAGATAGAATGATACAAAGGATTATTGAACGTGTAACAAGGATTCTCAGATGTACTTGTGGATTATTAAAACAAAATGTTAAAATATCATTGGATGTAATACTTGGGATAACTGAATGTTTAATACTAAGTATTGTACACAGTGTTTGTTTAATATTAAATATTTTTGATTGCTGCTGATATCTAAATTAACATAGATGCACAATCAGTGTATACAACTGGTGCATCACAGTGTATACAACTGGTGCATTGTAATGTGTACATCAAGTGCATCACAATGATGTAATTTTAATGCATCACAATGTATACACTAATGTATCACAATGCTATAATTTTTTTTTAAAATCATACTGCATCACAATATTGTTCTACTGCATCAGAATGTTATCATTTTACTACATCACAATATTATCATACTGGTGAATCACTATATAATTTTTCTGCATCACTATGTTAATTTACTGCATCACAATGTCAATTTACCACATCACAATGTTATATATACTCTTGCTACGCAATATTATTATACTACTAAATCAAAATAAAATTATACTGCATCATAATACTGTTCCACTGCATCAGAAGGTTATCATATTACTGCATCAAAATGTTATCATACTACTGAATCATAATATAATTTTACTGCATCACTATGTTAATTTAATGGATCATAATGTTAATTTACTATATCATAATGTTATAAATATTTTTGCTTCTCAACGTTATCATATTGCTGCATGAAAATAATTCTTTACTGCATCTATGTATTATTTACTGCATCATAATAAATATTTTACTGCATCAAAATGTATATTTTACTGCATCATAATGCACTAAAGAAATAACATAATGCAGTAACTGTTATTTATAAAACAGAAAGATGCCAAGTTTATTTCAGAAACACTATTGATTTTTGGTAATAAATGCTACACATCATAGGACAAAAACTATGTTTTTTAAGTAATTCTTTAATATCTATACAATACTTATTGCGAATTAAGAAAAAAATAATGTTGAAATAATGCTTCTAAGCTTTACGAGATCTTCTAAGCCCAGCTCTTGTCGGTTCTACTGGTTGCTTGCTTTTCTTCGATGGTGGCAATTTTAATGAACATGTCCTGGAATTATGGCCTTCTTTTTCTTCACATACTCTACTGCATTACAATGTATATATAAACTGTAAGATACACTAGATAAAAATCGAATATGAAATTAAGAGAAATAACAACAATGAAGTGTAGTTTAAGTGTGATGCAGTAATAAGTATGTATGCACGTAATAAGTTTACTATGATACAGTGAGCATAAAGTGTTAATTCAATGATAAGTACGTAAGCATTTGATTAAGAAATATGTGATGCAGTAATATGTCGATATGCACTTGATAAGATTATTGTGATGTAATGAACTTAAAGTGTTGATGCAGTAGTTATATACGTTATTATGGTTATATAAAGGAAAGATGCAGTACGCTAAGTTATAATTTCATTATCATTGGAAATATAAAAACCAGCATGCTCTTTCACACCAATAGTCTAAACAAGTGTAAATAAAATGCATTCATTGTTAAAACCGAATACATCAAGATGAACATCTTACTATAATACAAAGGATGCATCAAACTTATCAAGTTACAATATATCACAATCATATAAACTAATTAATGAACATAAATTAACAACAAATAGTATCAATTAAAATATGTGTCTACAAGTATGTGCGCGGTGTGTTTCACCAACAACATGTCGATATCATGACAAAATTACAAATTCACTGAAAAAATGCTACCTAACCATGCTTACCTAAAATCAACTCATCTAAATCAACCTCACAAAAAGCTACATAATATATATCACAATCATATAAACTAACATATATATGTGCACGCGTATGTTTAATCCATCGGCATCTAGTCAAAATTACAAACTCACCGGATAAAATGCCATATAGCAACACCTCTATATCGACTAATTCTACAAAAACCTAAAACTAGCTAAACTAAATCAACCTAACAACAAGTCAGAATCAATCACATATGTGTCTAATAACATAAATACTCCGTATTAGCTAATAGATTCGTATTTTTCACAAACAAACACCTACTACAACAGCTACATCATACATATAACTACACATGCAAGCGTATTCTACTAATAAATAACTAAAAAATAAGCTAATAATTTTACACAAACAAATACCAACTGCATCGGTATTTCAAAACAGCTGCATCAAACTAACAACTAAATATACAAGACTTTTCCTGATAAAAAAACGAAAATACTAGCTAATAAATTCAAATTCGTCACAAACAAACACCTACTGCATCAAAGTTTCAAATCAGCTGCATCATACATACAATTACACACACAAACAATTTATACTCATCAATTAAAAAAGATAAGCTTTTAGATATATATTTGCCACAAACAAACACTTACTGCATCAACATTTTAAAAGAGTTGCATCACGCATACAACTACACATACAAGTCTTTTCCACTGAATAAATGACAGATTAATAGTTGATGCATCACAGTTTAAAATTACTGCATCATAGTTATCAAATATCTCAAAGACATTTCAACAAGTAAAACACAATATGCACTTATCAACAAATAAAACACATTGCGTCTAACCTAATCTAACCTCATATGCCATAAACATGTACGTACTACATCACTTCATGACACCAAATGCATCATCCATACAAACATATATACAAACACTTTTTGACAAGTAATAAACCATACGCGTTGCCTAATCTAACCATATATGCCACATATAAGAACCTATTGCATCACTTCATCATTCTAAAACATATGAACACCTACTGCATATCAGTTCATTTTCTAATACATCACACATACAACCAAGAATACAAACACATTTACACACATAAAAAAACCTATGCTTAGCCTATTTCATCCTTACACATGACAACTGAACAAACACCTACTGCATCTCAATTCATTTTCCAGTGCATCACACATACAACCAAGCATACAAACACATTTACACACATAAAATAACCTACGCTTAGCCTATTTCATCCTTACACGTGACAAATAAACACCTACTGCATCTCAGTTCAGATTCCAATGCATCAGACATGCAACCAAGCATACAAACAAGTTTACACACATAAAACAACATATGCTTAGCCTATTTCATCCTTATAGGCGACAATTGAACACCTACTGCATCTCAGTTCATTTTACAGTGCATCGCACGTACAAATAAGCATACAAACACATTTACACACATAAAACAACTTACGCTTAGCCTACTTCATCCTTATATGCGACAACTAAACACCTACTGTATCTCAGTTCAGATTCCAGTGCGTCAGGCAAACAACCAAGCATACAAACAATTTTACACATATAAAACAACATACGCTAAGATTATTTCATCCTTACATGCGACAACTGAACACCTATAGCATATCAGTTCATTTTCTAATGCATCACACATACAACCAAGCATACAAACACATTTACACATATAAAACAACCTACGCTTAGCCTATTTCATCCTTACACGTGACAAATAAACATCTACTGCATCTCAGTTCAGATTCCAGTGCATCAGACATACAACCAACCATACAAACAAGTTTACACACATAAAACAACCTACGCTTAGCCTATTTCATCCTTACACGCGACAACTGAACACCTACAGCATCTCAGTTCATTTTCCATTGCATCGCACATACAAACAAGCATAAAAACACATTTACACACATAAGACAACTTACACTTAGCCTACTTCATCCTTATATACGACAACTAAACACCTACTACATCTCAGTTCAAATTCCAGTGCATCAGGCATACAACCAATCATAAAAACAAGTTTACATACATAAAACAACCTACGCGTAGATAATTCCATCCTTATACATGACAATTTAACACCTACTGCATCTTAATTCATTTTCCAATGCATCGCACATACAACCAAGCATACAAACACATTTACACACATAAAACAACCTATTCTTAGCCTATTTCATCCTTGAACGCTACAAATAAACATCTACTACATCTCAGTTCAGATTCCAATGCATCAGATACAACCGAGCATACAAACAAGTTTACACACATAAAACAACATACACTTAGCCTATTTAATCCTTACAGGCGCCAACTGAACACCTACTGCATCTTAGTTCATTTTCCAGTGCATTGCACATACAACCAAGCATAAAAACACATTTACACACGTAAAAGAACTTACGCTTAGCCTACTTCATCCTTATATGCGACAACTAAACACCTACTGCATCTCAGTTCATATTCCAGTGCATCAGGCATACAACCAAGCATACAAACAAGTTTACACACATAAAACAACTTACGCTTAGATTATTTCATCCTTACATGTGATAACTGAACACCTACATACTGCATATCAGTTCATTTTCTAATGCATCACACATACAACCAAGCATACAAACACATTTACACACATAAAACAACCTACGCTTAGCCTATTTCATCATTACACGTGACAAATAAACATCTACTGCATCTCAGTTCAGATTCCAGTGCATCAGACATACAACCAAGCATACAAACAAGTTTACACACATAAAACAACCTACGCTTAGCCTATTTCATCCTTACACGCGACAACTGAACACATACTGCATCTCAGTTCATTTTCCAGTGCATCGCACATACAAACAAGCATAAAACACATTTACACACATAAAACAACTTACGCTTAGCCTACTTCATCCTTATATACGACGACTAAAAACCTACTGCATCTCAGTTCAAATTCCAGTGCATCAGGCATACAATGAATCATAAAAACAAGTTTATATACATAAAACAACATACGCTTAGATTATTTCATCCTTATACACGATAATTGAACACCAACTGCATCTTAATTCATTTTCCATTGCATCACACATACAACCAAGCATACAAACACATTTACACACATAAAACAACGTATGCTTAGCCTATTTCATCCTTGAATGTGACAAATAAACATCTACTGCATCTCAGTTCAGATTCCAATGCATCAGACATACAACCAAGCATACAAACAAGTTTACACACATAAAACAACATACGCTTAGATTATTTCATCCTTACATGCGACAACTGAACACCTACTGCATATCAGTTCATTTTCTAATGCATCACACATACAACGAAGCATACAAACACATTTACACACATAAAATAACCTACGCTTAGCCTATTTCATCCTTACACATGACAACTGAACAAACACCTACTTCATCTCAATTCATTTTCCAGTCCATCACACATACAACCAAGCATACAAACACATTTACACACATAAAATAACCTACGCTTAGCCTATTTCATCCTTACACGTGACAAATAAACATCTACTGCATCTCAGTTCAGATTCCAGTGCATCAGACATACAACCAAGCATACAAACAAGTTTACACACATAAAACAACCTATGCTTAGCCTATTTCATCCTTACACGCGACAACTGAACACCTACTGCATCTCAGTTCATTTTCCAGTGCAATGTACATACAACCAAGCATACAAATGCATTTACACACATAAAATAACTTACGCTTAGCCTACTTCATCCTTATATGCGACAACTAAACACCTACTATATCTCAGTTCAGATTCCAGTGCAGCAAGCATACAACCAAGCATACAAACAAGTTTATACACATAAAACAACATACGCTTAGATTATTTCATCCTTACATTCGACAACTGAACACCTGCTGCATATCAGTTCATTTTCTAATGCATCACACATTCAACGAAGCATACAAACACATTTACACACATAAAAACCTACACTTAGCCTATTTCATCCTTACATGTGACAAATAAACATCTACTGCATCTCAGTTCAGATTTCAGTGCATCAGACACACAACCAAGCATACAAATAAGTTTACACACATAAAACAACCTATGTTTAGCCTATTTCATCCTTACACGCGACAACTGAACACCTACTGCATCTTAGTTCATTTTCTAGTGCATCGCACATACAAACAAGCATAAAAACACATTTACACACATAAAACAACTTACGCTTAGCCTACTTCATCCTTATATATGACAACTAAACACCTACTGCATCTCAGTTCAAATTCCAGTGCATCAGGCATACAACCAATCATAAAAACAAGTTTACATACATAAAACAACCTACGTGTAGATAATTCCATCCTTATACACGACAATTTAACACCTACTGCATCTCAATTCATTTTCCAATGCATCGCACATACAACCAAGCATACAAACACATTTACACACATAAAACAACCTATTCTTAGCCTATTTCATCCTTGAACGCTACAAATAAACATCTACTACATCTCAGTTCAGATTCCAATGCATCAGATACAACCGAGCATACAAACAAGTTTACACACATAAAACAACATACACTTAGCCTATTTAATCCTTACAGGCGCCAACTGAACACCTACTGCATCTTAGTTCATTTTCCAGTGCATTGCACATACAACCAAGCATAAAAACACATTTACACACGTAAAAGAACTTACGCTTAGCCTACTTCATCCTTATATGCGAAAACTAAACACCTACTGCATCTCAGTTCAGATTCCAGTGCATCAGGCATACAACCAAGCATACAAACAAGTTTACACACATAAAACAACATACGCTTACATTATTTCATCCTTATATGTGATAACTGAACACCTACCTACTGCATATCAGTTCATTTTCTAATGCATCACACATACAACCAAGCATACAAACACATTTACACACATAAAACAACCTACGCTTAGCCTATTTCATCATTACACGTGACAAATAAACATCTACTGCATCTCAGTTCAGATTCCAGTGCATCAGACATACAACCAAGCATACAAACAAGTTTACACACATAAAACAACCTACGCTTAGCCTATTTCATCCTTACACGCGACAACTGAACACATACTGCATCTCAGTTCATTTTCCAGTGCATCGCACATACAAACAAGCATAAAACACATTTACACACATAAAACAACTTACGCTTAGCCTACTTCATCCTTATATACGACGACTAAAAACCTACTGCATCTCAGTTCGAATTCCAGTGCATCAGGCATACAATGAATCATAAAAACAAGTTTATATACATAAAACAACATACGCTTAGATTATTTCATCCTTATACACGATAATTGAACACCAACTGCATCTTAATTCATTTTCCATTGCATCACACATACAACCAAGCATACAAACACATTTACACACATAAAACAACGTATGCTTAGCCTATTTCATCCTTGCATGTGACAAATAAACATCTACTGCATCTCAGTTCAGATTCCAATGCATCAGACATACAACCAAGCATACAAACAAGTTTACACACATAAAACAACCTACGCTTAGCCTATTTCATCATTGCACGTAACAAATAAACATCTACTGCATCTCAGTTCAGATTGCAATGCATTAGACATACAACCAAGCATATGAACAAGTTTACACACATAAAAAAACCTACGCTTAGCCTATTTCATCCTTACACACGACAACTGAACACCTACTGCGTCTCAGTTCATTTTCCAGTGCATCGCACATACAACCAAGCATAAAAACACATTTACGCACATAAAACATCTTACGCTTAGCCTACTTCATCTTTATATGCAACAACTAAACACCGACTGCATCCCCTACTGCATCACAGTTCAAAATCAAGTGCATCATACATACAATCAACCATACAAATAGATTTATGTACATAAATCAACCTATGCTTAGCCTAATTCATCTTTATACATGACAACTTAGTACCTATTGCATCACAGTTAAAATAAAAACTTAATGCATCACAATGTAAATTTAGCGCATCACAGTTATAAAATCTAGTTGGGACATTTTATCAAACACCTTGTATGCAACTTTCTTAAACACGTTTTTTATTTATTTTTTTCTACATTTTGTTCCAGATCTCGAAGAAAACATACATAAGCATACACATACGAACACTATTCAATAGATTTGAAAGTCTACTTCATAATATTAAAAAAAATGAACTTAAATTGAAAAATAAAACAAGATTTTAGCAAACCAAATGTAACAAAAAGATGCAGTAATATAATTAGGGTTCATAAATCAGCTTACGAGGTTGTTTAAGATGCGGTAGATTCATCTTAGATCGTGATTAGAAGGTTCAACGATTTGATTAAGATGTGTATGAATTTCTAGTGTGAGAAAGTGTGTTTAGAGAGAGAAAGTGAGATCCAGGAATTGGTTTGAGATAAATGAAGGGATATGTTTTGTGTAGAAAATACACTATAACGAATTTCCCCCTGAAGTTTGCATTATTTACAAAAATGCCACCGCCCCTTTTCATCTTGAAGGTTTTGATCCAATGGTTGGGAAGGCTTCCCATTCTTTTCATTTTAAACATCTTTTCATTTTAACCCCACCCTATATATATATATATATATATATATATATATATATATATATATATATATATATATATATATATATATATATATATATATATATATATATATCAGTATTCAAAATTACATGTAATGGCCACCAAACTCACCTGTGGTGGTGACGTTTGACGCGCAATGGTGGGTTTTGGCACTGGTTTGGTGATGCACTATTAGTTTTTATGTGATTTCTTTGATGGTCATAATTGTAGCGGTTTGTTAGTAGATTTGAAAGTATGTTGAATGATCGCTTGACATTGACGTGAAAATAATGAGTTTGCATTCTAATGTTGAAGAAGAGGTCGTCCAAATAGGTTGTTTATCACATGCCGGAAAGGAAAATTGACGCCAGAAAATAGCAACGGGTGTTTGACATGAGCAGTGAAGCAATTTTTGAATAAAAATTTGGATTGAGTTTTATGTTATTAATAAAAGAGGTGATATAGCATAAGAAATAAAATACGAAAATGAAGGCGGCCTCCAGTCCATCATTAACCGTGACGATCGAAGGCAAAGAGTTTCAAATTTGATTTTGTTTTCGCAAATCTCAAGTCAAAGCAAATATTTAAATAAAGTGAAATAATTATCTTTTTTTTTTTTTTTTTTAGTTTCGACTACTTGTTAAGTAATATTTGTAAATTTTGTTTAACTAATAGAAAAAAGTGAAGAAAAGTTTATGAATTTTGTTTAACTAATAATGCATTAATTTTCCACACTTACGTACCAAACTCTTGAGCCAAAGAGCTTTTACATGGTCTTGTGAAAACTTGATGCTAATCCAAGGACGTGCAACTCAAGTACGTCGTAGTATATTAAGCTAATATAGTTCCCATTTTTATCTGATGTGGGACACCAAGTTGGGTTTCATCAAATAATAATAAGATATCTATATATGTGCTCATTTTAGTGGTTTATTTCTAAACCTTCCATGATAATTGGATTTAAGATCCACCATAAAGTATTTCATAATCCTAACTTTTTATGTTTGTTCATTTATGATTTACGTTCATTTAAGTTATTACCAGCAAAATGTTATTGTTTGATTAGATCATTTACAAATCTAAGAATAATTTGTACACTATAAAATGTGATACTCAGTGGTGCTAGGAACATAATACCAAGATACGACGCAGTTAAAACACAACATATATACAGTGCACACAACCATGTTCTAAACGTATATCACAAACATTCTATAACTTAAAAGGTGAACATTCTTTGAGCCTATCTACAAACATGTTTACATTTTATAGAAAAAAAATAGCTAACAATAATATTTCCTATATCACAACATGTTGTATGAAACATATATCTTAAAGTGCAGTTCTTTTTCATTTTAACCCCTCTTACGGTTGAAGTTGATTATAAGCGTCACGCGACAGTTGAGCCAAAAAATTTGCATGTACTATAATTAAAGATTGAAACAACAATGCGATTGAATTTGACCTCACTAGCTCGTTTGTAATCACTTTGATTCCAGATTACGTATTATAACAATACTTGAAACGAGTTATTTTTTTTAAATCTTTGCCTGTATGGTGATGTGTAAAAAGTATATCAACAGGAAAAGAAAAAATAAAATGAGGATGACGTTTTAGAAAAGAATTAAGACTTTCATATTGTGCAAATGAAAGAGAACGTTTAACAGTTTTTTTTAGCTAGTCCATTATTCGAAGCTCTTAATAACCTTGTCACGTGATCGATATAATGACTCTCACTCAACTTAATCAATATTTTGTAAACTTAGCTCGTATTCCATAACAAAATCAAGTTCTTCTGCGTAAAAAATAAAATTAAAATTCACTTTAAAAGAATATTGTGAAAACTCATATGGTTTTAGATAGCATTTGTTTGATCACCTTGGTTCGAATTTTAGTATATTATATTTGACCATTTTTATAAGCTAATTATACAACTTTCAAAATTTATTAATTACTATAACTGCATAAAGAAAGAGAAAAATAACTTTTATAAAGTAAAAGTTTATACATTATATGGAACAAATTGTCTTCCATCACATGGAACAATTGGCTTCAAAACCCTTTAGAGGTTTCTACTTTGTAATCGTTTCTCTAACTCCTTGCTAGTTTCTAATATAATTCCCACTGTTCAAAAAAAAAGTTTATAAATTATATTAACTGTAAAAAAAATTAAGAATTTATAGAAATTTTACTTGAATCCACATTAATACCTAATAGTCATGACTTAGCAAGTATATAAACTGCCACATTCAAGAAACTTTCTATTAATCCAGAAACATACATTTTGTCTGCCGTTTGGTATATAAACTGCCACACCAACTTTTATTAAGCCAATGTGGGACTCTTTTTCCATGAAACATATCTAACACTCAAAGTTGATCATCACGTCATCCCACATACACTAATCACAATTTTAATGATACGTACTAATATTTGGAACAACAATGTGATTTCACTTCACTTGCAAATAGACGTCAAAAAACGACGAGTGTTAGCTCGCGTGAAATAAACAAAAAAACCAAAAACCATATTGTTATTATCTTTTCATTCACAACATGTTATGTGAAGCATACAAATAAAATGCTAGTCTTTTCAATCTAAATGCAGACCCCTCTTACATTTGGAGTTTTTTATAAACGTCACCCCACAATCACACGATCGAGCTAGATAGTTGAAAATGCTAGTATTTGAAACTACGATGTGATTTATTTCAACCTCGTGATCTTGTTTGAGCTTGTTTGTAATCAGTGGCATAGAGCTGCCAGCACATGACAAGTGCAAGCTTGTGAGTTCAAAACTTGATTTGAAAATGTTATATGTTATGATCAACGTATATGGTACACTTTGAGTCTTAGGTCATATTTTCCCTAGTGTTAAGATCGACTTGCTCGATTTTGTTTCTAAACGTGTATGAAAGTGTAATACTAACAGGTAGTCAGAACACATATAGATTCTCTCTCCCCTATAACTGTTCCTCTTCCCCATCTCTTTTCCTTGCACGCTGGTTTAATCCATCCACCACCACCTCACGACCTGCCTCCGCCTCTCACCTTCTACACCAAAACATTCCCCTCCACTTCTCTTCCCGATCTCCTACATCACGCGCCCATCCCTCCTCCTTCACCCGTTCATACCACCTCTACGCGCCACCTTTTCCCACCTCCACGCGCCACCTTTTCAGCTCCTCATCACCACCATCTTTGGAGATCGCGAAGAAGTAATCGTAGGGACGAGCCACGCGATGTGACTCGGTGTTTTTTGTAGTCGGTTAACTGAGTCTCGGGTTGACTCTCGGTTGACTCAGTCTCGGGTCTCAGTTTTGGATCGGGCTAGGCTACAACACGTGGGAACTGATATAACTTAGTTGCTATCTGTTTTTCTTGTGTTGTTCGGTTTTGAGTAGTGTTTGTTGTGGGTTAATGTGAAGGTCACGGTCATGGAGAGAGGGTTTTTGGGTTCGGGAGAGAGGGGAAGTATTCATAAGAAGAAGACTGTTAATGAACCAGCTGGTTCATTGGACGAACGGGCTGGTGTTAATGGTGGTAATGACAAGGCTGATGACGGGGATGTTAACTTGGTTACACGTGAGGACACAAATGTCCAGGACACATCCGTGCGTGCTTCTACTTCTCCACAGGTGACAAACTCATCTTTTGCTAATGTCGTTAATGCTACTCGTAATGTCCAAACTGTGAATTTTAGAGCATTGGTCAATGAAGATCTTGTGATTGATCATGATACGATGCTTCCTTTGGCTGCTATGAAAAAGGTTCTAAGTCGGTATGATAACACGCTTGTTGGTTACTTTCTTGGTAAGACCATTGCTTTCCCTTTAGTTAAAAATTATGTCACTAATACATGGGGAAAATTTGGCTTGCAAAAGCTAATGAAAAATGGTGACGGTGTGTATCTTTTTAAGTTTGCTAGCAAGGAGGGGTGTGAATCGTGTCTTGGAACGAGGTCCATGGTTAATTCGTAACTCGCCTATTATTATTAACAAATGGACTCCTACATTATCCCTTAATAAGAACGAGGTAAATAATGTACCGGTTTGGATAAAAATGCATAATGTTCCATTACTTGCTTATTCTGAGGATGGTTTGAGCTTGATTGCTACGCAAGTAGGGAAACCTATTATGCTGGATGCTTTTACAAGTTCTATGTGTGTCGATTCATGGGGACGTATTAGTTTTGCCCGTGCTTTAGTTGAATTAAGTGCGGATTCAGAACCAAAAAGCCAGGTTACTATGGCAATTCCAAAGGGAGAAGGTAATGATTTTACTACTGAAATTATTAATGTCGAGTGTGAATGGAAACCTCCACATTGTGCTGAATGTAAAACTTTTGGACATGCTTTGATTGAATGCCCAAATCATGTTAAGGATGTTGTTCGTAGTAATACTAATGTGGATGCAAAGGCTTCTGCAGTTTCAGCTACCTTGGAAAAGACGGATGATGATTTCATTGAGGTAAGGAATCGTAAGAGAAAGGGGAAGAATGTGGCTGCTCCTTCTCGGCCTATTGGGGGTATTCAACTTAATAAGCCTAAACCAAAATTTTGGAGACCTGTCCCAAAGAAGTCGGCTGTTACAAAAGAGAAACTCTCTAATGAGGCAAGTACGAGTGGAAAGACTATTGCTACATCAAACCCTTTTGATGCTCTTGATATATCCGATACTGATGATAATGGTATTCCTTGTGCTATTAATATTCCTCCTAAAGATCGGGCTGAGGTTGGTAGTATAAAGGACACTAAAGTGGCTGGAGAAGTTGTTAGTTCTTCTAAGAGTGGAAAAGGAAGTACTACTCCTATTGTTGAGAAAATTGGGAAAATTGAAAAGCTTATTATTGAAGGTAAAGTTAATCTTGTGGATGATGATGGTAAACCTCTTAAAAAGGTTGATTCTTCAATTAAGGTGGGTAACCCATTTTCTAAGGTAGGCAATGTGGTAGTTTCTGACAGTGATGATGATGAAGTTTTTGATGATCACATTGGAACGTTGTATCCTGGAAGTAGAGGTATGGAGAAGAGTCCTTATGAGCAATGGAAAGCGGATACGGGTGACAACAACAATTATAATGAGGATGAATTTGACCTCACTCCTGCACAATTAAAGGCTATTGGAATGCAAGATTTTTTTCTTAAATAGCTTTTTTTTATTTTTTGCATAAAATCTTGATGGTTCTTATTTTATGTTGGTTTTGGTTTGGTGGTCGTGTTGGTTGTAGCTAGTTGTCATTTATGGCCTGTCATAAATGATTTAGTGGTTGTGTCAAGCGATTGCTTGCGGTTAATGTGGTACTTCAGCCACATTCCATTGTACTTAAACGTTTTTTTTTGGAGTTATATATTTTACCGGGTAGTTTACCCTTTACCAAAAAATAAGATCGACTTGCTCGTATCATATATATAGTGCAGATGAATTGAAGGAGAATGTTAACACCTTTTTAGTTAGACTAAAAGAGTTTTTGAAGCTCGTTATTTTTTTTGGTAAAAGGTTTTGCCCCGATAAATGTATAACTCAAAAAAAAAAAAAAAAAACCGGTTCAGTACAAATAATGTGGAAGAGCTCCACATTCACAATGGATATAGCTACTCCCTTCCAGTTTGTTCAATCTTTGATAAAGTATTAGCCCGTATGCGCGTTCTACAAAATTTGATCCACTTCATTTGTGTAAAGAGTATGAAATAAGTTCATTCAGAAGAATCAGTTTAAAAGAACACGCCTCGTAACCTTTTTAAATGTTTTATAAAATCATGAACTTAACAAAACAATAATCATAACAACTGAAGGAGAAGAATACTTAGTCTTGTAATCTCATCAACACTGATCATTACTCTTCAAAATCTTAAGACTTGTTGCCTTTTTTTCAGCCCTGCAATAGTTAAGTTTTCGTGTTCTTAAACCAACAGCGATGTGATACTAGTACTATACAGGTATCTCTTTCCGAAAAATAGAAGAATGTGTAGAGTAGGTAAGCCATCTCTAAAATCATCATGTAGAGCAAATACTTTGTCGGTCAGGGAGTGATATGTTGAATTGTGCCGGCCATTAGTCAGGGACCATATGATATGATATATGAGTAAATGAATTCGCCATCTAGCATTGAATATATACAGTAGAAACTCTATAATATAATACACTTGGGACCACCAAAATTTATTAATTAAAAGAGTTATTAATTAATCGATAAATTAATAATTATTACTACCTCCGTCCCATATTTATAGTCCATCTTTCCCTTTTCGGTCGTCCCAAAATAATTGTCCACTTCCATAAATAGATATGGAATATAGATCAATTTTACCATATTACCCTCAGTTGAGGTTATTATTACAAACTTTAAAGAAGTTGGAAATTAATTGGTTAAGGGTAAAACTGTCTTTTTGCAAAAAGTAAGAAAGAGAAAGTTGTAATGATGATGTTTTTCTTAAACTGTGTGTTTTTTGTCTGTGGACAATAATTTTGGGACGGAGGTAGTAATTTATACTACGTATATTAATTAATATTTTATTAATTTATAGTAGAATACTTAGTTTACAAACATCTTTCAAGCTTCCACTTAATTATTGTATACAATGCATGTACAGTATATCAAATGAACGGCCCAATTTGAAAGAAACCTTCAATCTCCCACCTTATTATGCTTCTTGTGTTCAATGTATCACTTTATGGACATTAAAAATATTTTCTATATAAATACACATTGAACAATTTCTTGTTGAGCTATGAGAAAACAAACACCAGAAGTTCTTACCATGCTAAGGAAAATTAGAGACGAGATTCAAGGGGAAATTGATTTCAACAAAAAACAAAAAACAATTGAGTCATTTTTCAAGAAACCTTCATAAATCATTCATGTAATATGCTATATATATAAGGAATTATTAATTTATATTTTATATGGGGTCTAAAGAAATTATTAAAAATGTATTATCTTATAATTTTAGCGAATTATTAATTTAGCATCTTATCCCCGAGTCGGGACCGGCAAAAAATATAATCTTAAAGAGTTTATTAAATAATCGAGTATTAATTTATCGAGTTTCTAATGTATGTTGAATTGGTCGATCAAAGAGATTATAAGCATTCCTAAATTCCTAAAACTGTGTGCCCGGCCATTCAATGACCTCGTACAATGCATGAGGTTATTCTAAGTGCAACACCTCAAAATTCAATCCATTGACCTTGAATTGCTAATTAAGGTTTGATATTTGCTTACATACATATATCGAAGCTAAACTACATTCACCATGTGGCCATAAATTAGTTACCCAATCGACCTATTCCATGGAACTCAGCGTAGCAGTCTCTGGAGCAACCAAACGGTACATACAAGCACTCTTTTGTAAATGTTAATTAGAACTCAAAGTGATATGATTATCAAGTTTCATAATATTACTGAAAGAAAAAAGTATTATGAATATATTCAGATGTCTATTATTAAGGCGTGTTTATTATTAGATTGGCAGGTAAAGTTGCACTTATTACAGGCGGAGCTCAAGGGATTGGAGAGTCCATTGCAAGGCTGTTTCGAAACATGGTGCAAAAGTAATAATTGTTGACATCCTTGATGAGCTAGGTCAAAATGTTTGTGAAGCTATAGGTCTCGAAATGGCTTCTTACATCCATTGTGATGTGTGCATTGAATTGGATATCGAAAATGCAATCAACTTTGCAGTGAAAGAGCATGGTAAGTTAGATATCATGATCAACAATGCTGCTATTATTAGTCAGCCAAAGCTTAGTATTCTTGAAAATGAAAAATCTGTTTTCGAACGAGTGATGAGTGTCAACGTAACTGGTGTTTTCCTCGGAACCAAACATGCTGCTCGTTTCATGATTCCAGCGTGCAGTGGTAGCATTATTTCGATTGGAAGTGTTTCTTCGACCATAGGTGGTGTTGCTGATCATGCATATACATGTTCCAAACACGCAATTGTTGGCCTTACTAAGAATGTTGCTGCTGAGCTTGGAGTGTTTGGAATTCGTGTTAATTGTATATCACCCTACTTTATCCCAACATCAATGGGAACATCTGTTTCCAAGAATCATCCAGAACTGTTTTCTAACGCATACTCAAACCTTAAAGGAATGGTTCTTCAAGTAGATGATGTGGCCCATGCTACTCTCTTCCTTGCAATATTTAACTGTTTTTTTCATGACTTGTGAACGTTTTTTGGCTATGATCTTTTTTGGCGATGAAGTTTTCATTCTCTTTAAACCAAGTTACATAATCGACATAACTACTCTCGTTCCGTTTAATCAATCTTTGATAAACTATACACCCGTTACACATTAATTCATGCCTTGTAACCTTTTTATGTACTCAGTTTTATATAAAATCGTTCAGTGTACAAAACATGAAATATCGTTGAGATGCAAAAGGTACAACAAGAACGGGATTCTCAAATTTATAGGACCTTTTGCTGAGAAAAAGTTCATACATTTTGGTAGCTAAAAATTAAGAAACCATACAAATGTTACTCCCGTTGATTGGCTATCATTATAACATTTTGGTAGCTAAAAATTAAGAAACCATACAAATGTTACTCCCGTTGATTGGCTATCATTATAACATTATAATGATAGTTAATAGCGAAAGTAAACTTTAGAGTATTCCCACATTCGTATGATCTATATACAGTGTGGTATATAAAGAATTACTGATTCTTTTATCTAACCGATGTGGGACTCAAGTTGTTAATCTTTCATGAACCAAATCTTACAATCGAAGTTGATCATGCATCAACGTTACCCCACATTCACACAAACCACAATTCTACTGATACTAATATATGAAATAACAATATGTTTCCATTTCACTAGCCGTGCGTATTCACATGCATATAGACGCCAATACATGATGAGCGTTAGCTTGCGAGTTTACTATTAGTCTGAAAATGAAGGACTGTTAAATTATCTCTAGTATAGCTACACATTCCTCTTCTAGGATCTTGATGCAATTGTCACAACATAACTAGGCAGCATCTTACCATCACCAAACGTTGTGGTACATCAAACCATGATCTTTCAATCACACAACGAACTCAAGTATTTGATTTAGTACTCGGCTCCTACTCGTTGAAGCTTGCTTTGTTAACTGATTTCATAGTGTTAGTTGTACAATCAAAATCAAAGTATTTATGAGGTGTAGCATGGTGCACCACCAAATTGATAATAAGACTATATATATCTTAACGATGTTTTGCTACTTGATTTGATAGCCCGATGCATATATCTGTGCATTTGCACTTTTGAAGGTATACCCATGAAAAAGAATATAGCTTGGTAATTAATGATTTACTACACACAATGATAGCAGATACCCAGAAATAATATAGCGTCGTAACTGATATACATGTTATAGCATGTTGCTTAGTATTATTCCATCATCCTCATCTTGTGAATCACTTGAACAAAGTAGAAGAAGTGAGATGATAAATTAATTATCCAACACAATGAATAACACTAACAAAAGGGGCATAGATCGATGGGCTGACCAATCAATGTGATATCAGCAACCTTTTAAAAAAAAGAACTCACGTGTAAAACACATAGAAACCTTTAAAGATTGTTGAATTATACAAGCAGCAACCGGGATAGTCACATGTCTGAAACAGCACCCCAAAATAGCCTCGACCAGTAGCAAGCCAACACCCGAAAACATAAACCCTGCACGGGATTGTGTAATTAACTCTTTATTACGAGTAATTACTTTAGCTGCATAAAGAAAGAGAAAATTTAAGAAAATCAAATTTTATAAGTAAACGTACTTTATAGATTATGTTAACTATTAAAAAGTATAAGAATTTATACAAATTTACCAGAACTCATAATTAATGCATGATGGTCACTACTTATCATGCACCAATTTCACTTTCTAGAAACTTTATAATAATCCAAAGTTGAAAATTCAATCTGCCTTTTAGTATATAAACTGCAAAAATGTCTTCTATCTAGCCAATGTGGGACTCAGTTTTCATGAACCATGGTATTGATTACTATGGGATTGATTATGAATCCCATGGGATTGATTACATTTGAAGTTAATCATCACGTTACCCCACACTCACGCTAACCACAATTTCATGGATACTGATATCTGAAACAAAAATGTAACATCACTACACTTGCATATAGACGCCAATAAACGCCCAGTGTTAACTTGCGTGTTAATCGTTTCCCAGAATCATTCTATCAGTTGTTTTAGCACTTGATGCATTTGCTTCAGAGCTTTGTGAAACGTTTTGTTAGCTAAATCCAAAAAGCCGGGTGTTTTTTGTGTAAACAAAGAGCAATGGCCTGCAATCCATTGGGTTGACTATCCAATTGAAAATCTTAATGCAAATCGAGGACTACAAAGTGATGCGATTCACTGGGACTTACCTTCATAATAGCTTCATCATCGCACATAACCCGAGTTATCTGAAACCTTTAGAACTTTCTTGCTAGGTGCTGCTTTTTTCGGCTTTGGCTGGGAAAAGATTCATATTGGTGATTATTAAAGTAACATTGGTAAACTTGTTAAGCTAATGCAAACTACAAATAGCTATCAACTTTGCACTTTTTCTCCATTGTAGCACCCAAATTTTAATAAATGCAAAATAGTTAAATAGCAACCAAGTTACATATTTAACCACTTTTGCAACTAACCTAAAATTAACGTGTGATCTGTTTTTAAACATGTGGCATGTGATGTGTGCAAGGGCTGAGGTTAGTGAGAAATAGGGAGGGCAATAGCCCCCCAATAGTGACTAGCATGTTCAGTCAATAGATTGAGACCTTTTATAACCTTTTGTGTTAGTCCAATATTTGAAGCTCTTTAAAAAAATAAAGAATTTATACAAATTTACCTGGATCCACATATAGTCATTTACTTATAAGAATAAGTGTGCACCCTGGGAACTTTTGGTATATAAAGTGCCACAAGTTCTTCTATTTAGCCAATGTGGGACTCTTTTTTCATGAAACATATCTAACATTCAAAATTGATCATCTCATCATCCCAAACTCACACTAATCACAATTTTACTGATACTTACTAATATTTGAATCAACAATGTGCTTTCTCTTCACTTGCGTATAGACGCCAATAAACGACGAGTGCATGAAATAAACAAAAAGAACCTAAAACCATAGTGTTATTATCTTTTCATTTACAACATGTTATGTGAAGCATACATAAAACATGCTAGTCCTTTCAATCTATATGCACACCTCTTACAGTTGGAGTTGTTTATAAACGTCACCCCACAGTCATACGATTGAGGTAGAAAGTTGAAACTACGATGTGATTTACAACATGTTATGAAGCATACATATAACATGCTAGTCCTTTCAATCTATAAGTTTGTAATCACTGGCATATACCCAGTACATGACAAGCGCAAGCTTGTCAGATGAAAATTTGATTGAAAAATGCAATATGTTATAAATCAATGTATCTGGTACATTATGGTGCATAACCAATTTATAACAAGACTAGATTATGTTATATGCTTGATTTTAAGAACAAAAAAAAATGTTTATTAAGTTGTCATCGCAACTTGCAGATGAAGGAGAATGTTAACAACCCATTACCAGTTAACTTTCAAAACTTGCTATTACTATAAAGAAAGATACTTTTTATCTTTGCAAAGAAAAAGATTACACGTTTTGTTAACTATAAAATTAAGATTTTATACAAATTATTCAGAGTTCGTAGCAGGTGCAGGTTAGGAATAACACATTCCTGCGCCATTACGATACGTGAACACTTCATACTGATCAACAGACATCAGGTCCATGCATGTTGATATAAGTACATACTCTTGTTCAACTCAGTCAACTTTTGATACAGTTAATTATACATAATTAGATCAATTAGTTTTATGTAAACATTAGGACTTGGAGCGTCATATGTTCTACTTATATCTAGTTACATAAACAAATGGACTCTAAAACTTTGTAACGGGAAAGTTAGAACTCCTTGCTAAAAAATATTTATACGTTTTGTCCACTAAAAAAGTGAATAATTGATATAAACGTACTTTTCTGATATAGCATGCCACCTTGTTAGTCCTAACAAGGAACATAATACATCAGAAAACTTGATACTAACACACACACACGTATAGTGCATAATATATCAATCAACTTTTGATACACTTAATTATACATAATTAGATCAATTAGTTTTATGTAAACATTAGGACTTGGAGCGTCATATGTTCTACTTATATCTAGTTAAATAAACAAATGGACTCTCAAACTTTGTAACGGGAAAGTTAGAACTCCTTTCTAAAAAAGATTTATACGTTTTGTCCACTAAAAAAGTGAATAATTGATATAAACGTACTTTTCTGATATAGCATGCCACCTTGTTAGTCCTAACAAGGAACATAATATATCAGAAAACTTGATACTAACACACACACGTATAGTGCATAATATATCAGTAAACTTTTGATACAGTTAATTATACATAATTAGATCAATTAGTTTTATGTAAACATTAGAACTTGGAGCGTCATATGGTCTACTTATATCTAGTTACATAAACAAATGGACTCTCAAACTTTGTAACGGGAAAGTTAGAACTCCTTGCTAAAAAATATTTATACGTTTTGTCAACTAAAAAAGTGAAGAATTGATATAAACTTTTCTGACATAGCATGCCACCTTGTTAGTCCTAACAAGGAACATAATATATCAGAAAACTTGATACTAACACACACACGTATAGTGCATAATATATCAGTAAACTTTTGATACACTTAATGATACATAATTAGATCAATTAGTTTTATGTAAACATTAGGACTTGGAGCGTCATATGTTCTACTTATATCTAGTTACATAAACAAATGGACTCTCAAACTTTGTAATAGGAAAGTTAGAACTCCTTTCTAAAAAAGATTTATACGTTTTGTCAACTAAAAAAGTGAAGAATTGATATAAACTTTTCTGACATAGCATGCCACCTTGTTTGTCCTAACAAAGAACATAATAAAAAGTGAAGAATTATTATAAACTTTTCTGACATAGCATGCCACCTTGTTAGTCCTAACAAGGAACATAATATATCAGAAAACTTGATACTAACACACACACGTATAGTGCATAATATATCAGTAAACTTTTGATACAGTTAATTATACATAATTAGATCAATTAGTTTTATGTAAACATTAGGACTTGGAGCGTCATATGTTCTACTTATATCTAGTTACATAAACAAATGGACTCTCAAACTTTGTAATATGAAAGTTAGAACTCCTTTCTAAAAAAGATTTATACGTTTTGTCAACTAAAAAAGTGAAGAATTGATATAAACTTTTCTGACATAGCATGCCACCTAGCTTGTCCTAACAAAGAACATAATATATCAGAAAACTTGATACTAACACACACACATAGCATTGATACACACACGTATAGTGCATATACATTGTGGTATATTAGGTAGTATAGTTTGTTTTCTTTTAACTATGTGGGATTCATAGCTTTTAACTTTTAGAATCTTCATTGAATCTGAAACATTTTAATCAAATCCGAAACATCTTCATCTATCCATTCTAACTTCATTCCCACCTTGGCAGCCCTGCCAAAGTGAAATTTCAGGTTCCTAATCAGTAGTTAATCCTTTATCTTATGATTCGAGATATATAGTTTTATCTAAATGTGTGTTTTAGTGACATTATCACCATCACCAAACGTGGCTTGGCAACGACTTACCATCACAAAACGTGACTAGTTGAGGCTCAAATACAAAATTTTCTTCTTATCTCTAAAAGCTAGTATTTAAACCTTTTGCATACTTTGCGATATATTCATTAACCGGTTAAGGTATTTACAGCTTGTTGAGCCGTGTCACATAATCTACATAACTACTCCCGTTCTATGCGATCAATCTTTGATAAATGATATGCCCCAAAGCTGAGTCACATGATCGATATGACTACTCGTGTTTAGTACAGTCAATCGTTGATACATATAATTATACATAATTAGATCAATTCAATTTTTATGTAAACATTAGGACATGGAACGTCATATAATTTAGTCATATCTATATTTACATAAACAAATCGACATGAGTTTTTTAACGGGAAGTTAGAGACTCCGTTTATCAACAAAAAGAATATAGATTTTGTTAAATATGAAAAAGTGAAGAATTAATCCAACGTTAAAGGATGAAATAAATTATAAAAATGAAACATATGTTACATTCAGGGATGGACCCAAGATTTTCGAGAGAGTGTTGCACAAATTTTTTTCATAAGTACCCAAAAAAAATTCAACGTTATATAAATTATAAAAATGAAAACTAGTCAAGAAAGTTCCCAAAAAGAATTATCGGGGGTTGCACATATCAAGAAATGACAGTTTTAAAAAAAAATTACACTTTGTGACCTAAAATTGGGTGTAGCCCATACCACACCCGGCACCAATGTGGGTCCGTCCATGGTTACATTTGATGTTACCCCACACTCACACAAACCTAAAAATGTTATTCATACTAATACATGGAAAAACAATGTGGTTCCTCTTCACTTACATATATAGACCCTAATCCACGACGAGTGTTAGCTTGTGAGTTAACCGTTATTGGTCTAGCACTGTTAAACTACCTCTATAAGCGAAACATCACCTTTCTTCCAAGGTATAGTCACTCATTTCTCCTCCAAGATCTTTATGCATACGTCAATTGAGTAGGCACTGGCTTACCATCACCAAATGTGAATGGTTTTTGTTCAAACACAATGATATCTCGTTTGCACATCCCTCCATGAGCAACAACCTTGCTGTCAAACCATGTTGTACTTTGCGAAACCGGACTTGGTCATATCTGAATCTTCAGCGAATCCGAACCATCTTTCATATATCCTTTCCAACTTCATTAAAACATTGCAGCCTTCCATAGTCAAATTTTCATGTTCCTGATTAATACATAATCTTTCATCTTACACGGTACATTTTAAGATTGTTTCATCTAGACGTTTGTAGTCAAAAACATTATAAGTCAAATATAAATACCATGACCTAGTAATAAATTAACTGGGTAATGTTAAGTATGAACTACTTCAACATAATAAGGAACAGAACTTATGAAACAAATTAATTCTTAAATTTTGCAACACGAAAGTTAGGACTCCTTCTTAGAAAGAGTTTGTGGATTTCAATAATTATGAAAAAATAATAATGATTATAATAATCAAGAGTTTATATAAATTTTTCTCTTTTGCTTACATTTGTACTTCAATAATTTTGAAGAAAAAAAATATGAAGAGTTCATATGAAATTTTCTCTTTTAATGATAGTTTGTATCGTTAATGCTACTAACAATACAACCTCAAGATAAGTGAAAACTTGATATTAACCCAAATTTGTATATTACACATGCATTCCGGTATATAAGCTAGCATAGTTGTGTTGTTTTATCTATGTGGGATTCAAAGCTGTCATGGTTTCCATGAAGCATATCGTGCATCTGAAGTTGATCGTCAACGTCATCCAACACAAACACAATCCACAAAATGTTATTAGTATTACTATTTGAAAAATTAATGTGATTCCATTTGAATAGCCGGGTGTAATCACTTGCATATAGAAGCCAATACACCACGATTGTTAGATTGCGAGTTGACTCTTTGTCTAAGAAAATGAATTAATCACTGCTAAATTATCCATAAGGTATAGCGACTCATTAGTCATTCCTCCAAGATCTTGATGCAATCATACACCCATCGAGTGGGCTATGGCTAATTACCATCAAAGTGTGATCGTTTCAGATTCAAGTGCAAATTTATCTTGTTCGCGTGTCCTCCGTGAGCAACCACCATGCTTTTGAACCAAGTGTTGCTTTGTCTTGCATTATCAACTCTAAAAGCAGGTTTCGGTCTTAGCCAAACCATCTTCATTTATCCATTCCAACATCATTACAAAATTTACAGCCCTGCCATAGCTAAATGATCCCTTGACGTACGTGTACGATCCCAAGAACGACATCATTTAAGAGAATATGGAAATGGACTACTTTGAAGAAATAAATACACTTTTAATAGCTAGTTAATTTCGATGGGTATATTATTTTTTTTTGTTTGGTGCTACTGGTTGTTAGAAAATTGAAGGAATGTAACTCGATTTGATTCTTTCTTGAATAGCTCACATGAAGTGAATTAGGTTTAATGCTTTTGCTGAAATTAGAGGAATTATATCACAACCTCAAGTACTTGCATATAAATTTATGTTCGTCACTTTTTTGGGTAAAGGGTTTATACCCTATGAATATATTAAAAAATTATTAGAGTTCATGTACATGGAAGAGTGGTCATGATCCACCCTTCAAAATAAAAGACAATGTGATTTGAAAAAACTCCAACCACAACAATCATAACCAAACAAACTAACAGCATGAAATGAAAAAACATAGCTAGCACTTGATGACCATTAACACACATAACTTGAAAACATTAGCCTCCATCCATTTGAATGTTATCTATCCTCCAAGTACTTCACATTTTATAGATCTGGGCTTTCTTCTTGAACCGAATAGAAGCAAGTTTTAATCTTACCGTATCAACAATAACCTTAGAAAGATGTTTGAGATTCCTTTCGCCTTTCCCATACACACGATTGTTCCTCTCTTGCCATATGAAATAAGCAACCGCAACCAAGACAAGACGACTCACAATTGTATTCACATTATTACATTTGGAAATGGGCAGTAGCCAAACCATAATATTAATCCATTCATCAGAAGCAAAGAGAATTTCAGCCACTTGCAAAACACGAAACCAAACCTGGGAATAATTTGAACATTCACTCAACTTGGTTTGGTATCGACATAGCATCCCTCGACATTTGTTCCACCCATGGCTTGTTATGCGAAGGTGTCTAAAGACTCAAGATAGGATGACGCAATGGGATGTTGGCATCAATGTCGACTTAAACCTGCTTCGGTGCCCTCTTTGTAAAGCACAACAAGATTTTCACGAACATTTGTTCTATGAATGTAGCTATTCAGAGAAAGTTTGGAAGCAAGTCTTGAATGCAGCTGAAATGCCAAATGTGTCGCCTATTTTGGATGATATCATGATTTGGATTATTCCTATATCTAATGATAACACTATTGAAAGCATAGTTGGTCGTCTTCTAATTGGTGCATCATCTTATTATTTGTGGCAAGAGAAAAATAATAGAATTCATGGCAAGGGTGATAGGAACACTCATTAGATAAGGAACTGCATTTTGGATGTGGTTAGGATGAAGCTCGTTTCTATACGTCTCAAGAATTCGTATCAAGCTGTAAGGTTGATGAAATTTTGGAAGATTTCAAGCTTGGTGATTGAAGGTGGCCAATTTGCGCATGGAAGCTAGGGATCTCTTGAGCATTTTGTTGTCATATTTATTTTATGTAGATTCTTAGTTTGTGTTTCGTGGTTGTTATGCTTTGAGTTTTGTTCAAAGTGTGTTTTTGATGTTCATCTTTAAAAAAGGGGCTCATTACCTCTCTTTTATGTACGTAAACTCATATATGTTTTTCTAATATATTTACCGGGGGTATAATCCCTTTACCCAAAAAAAAGTATATATTCTCTCAATTATAAAAATTTTAAGAAAAAGTATATATTTTGTAAGGGTTTTGCTAATAACAACCCTTAGGGTTGTCGTTAACAACTAATTCCCGAAATCTATGTTTAGACATTATACAATGTTCAAATAAAATCATTCAAAATCATTAACAATTTGCAAAGATATCTCAAATACAAATACAATACACTCTTTCTATTGGTTATATTAGCGAAAAATATAGAGCTTGTCTTTAATTATGTCTTAATATCAATAGATTTTGCGAAGATTTAGTTGTTAACAACAATCTTAAGAGCCATTATTAGGAGGTTGGTAGACTCTTTTATATCAAGATCCATATATAAATGGGAGCTTTATGGTAATCCAATAATGTATGGAGCATTTACTTTGTGGTATATAAGGAAGCATTATTTCTTTTATATAACAAATGTGGGATTGAAGCTGTCAGGTTTTCATGAAGCATAACTTACATTTGATCAAAAAAGTCACCTTGCACAAAACGTTATTAATACTAATATTTGAAACATCCATGTGATTCCGCTTCACATAACCCGAGTTATCTGAAACCTTTAGAACTTTCTTGCTAGGTGCTGTTTTTTTCACCTTTGGCTTGGAAAAGTTTCATATTGGTGATTATTAGTAAGATTGGTAAACTTGTTAAGCTAATGCAAACTACAAAATAGCTATCAACTTTGCATTTTTTCTCCATTGTAGCAGCCAAATTTTAATAAATGTAAAATATTTAAATAGCACCCAAGTTACATATTTAACCAATTTTGCAACCGGCCCAAAATTAACGTGTGATCTTATTTTTAAACATGTGGCATGTGATGCGTACAATAGCCCCCAATGGTGACTACCATGTTTAGTCAATAGATTGAGACCTTTTAAAACCTTTTTTGCTAGTCCAATATTTGAAGCTCTTTAAAACTTGTCACATGATAATATAATGACCCTCATTCAACTTTGATTAATCTTTGATAAACTATCAACCCATACTGTATAATAAAATCAAGCTCAGTCGCATAAAAAGATCAAAATATATTCACTTGAAGATACTATGAAAGTTCCTGTGGTTTTTAGATAGCATTTGTTTAGTCATGTTGGTTCAAGTTTTAATCTATTATATTGATCATTCTTATAAGCAGACTATACAAGTTTCAAAACTTATTAATGACTTAGATACATAAAGGAAGAGAAAATCATATTTTAGAAGTTTGTACGTTATGTTAACTGTTAAAAAAAATCAATTACTTATCATAATGTCAATAAACCCTAAGAACTTTATACTAATTCAAAGACATGCATTTCTTTAGTCTTTTGGTACATAAACTGCCACAACTTCTTCTATTTAGCCAATGTGGGACACTTTTTTCATGAAACACATAATCATCCCAAACTCACAATAATCACAATTTTAATGATACGTACTAATATTTGAATCAACAATGTGCTTTCTCTTCACTTGCATATAGACGCTAATGAACGACGAGTGCATGAAATAAACAAAAAGAACCTAAAACCATAGTGTTATTATCTTTTCATTTACAACATGTTATGTGAAGCATACATATAACATGCTAGTCCTTTCAATCTATATGCACACCCTCTTACAGTTGGAGTTGTTTATAAGCATCACCCCACAGTCATACGATCGAGCTAGAAAGTTGAAACTACGATGTGATTTGACTGAATTTGAGCCTGTTTGTAATCACTGGCATATACCCAGTACATGACAAGTGCAAGCTTGTGAGATGAAAACTTGATTGAAAAATGTTTATTAACAAGACTAGATTATGGTGCATAAACAATTTATAACAAGACTAGATTATGTTATATGCTTGATTTTAAGAACATAAAAAAAAATGTTTATTAAGTTCTTAGGACATATATATTTTACCTAGTGTTAAGATTGACTTGGTTGTCATTGCAACTTGCAGATGAAGGAGAATGTTAACAACCCTTTACCAGTTAACTTTCAAAACTTGCTATTACTATAAAGAAAGAGAGTCTTTATCGCAAAGAAAAAGTTTACACGTTTTACATTGGATTTGAGATATATCTTTGAGTAGTCACTCCTGCCAAATTAAACACAACGACATCATTTCATATGATGTGGAAGTCGACTCATACAAAGATATTCAAACGATGGCCGGATTAAGTGAGATGAGCCTAATAATTCTTTTTCGATACCGGTGGAGGGGAGATTTGAAGTCAATGCAAATCGATTTCTTTGTTTCTTGAAAGACTAACATGAGGTTTAGCATAGTTGATAAGTCAAGAATTTTACGTATCTAGCTTTTATACGGCTTAAAAAGCTTTCTAACGCCTTATTCGGATTTAGAAATTCCATTGAGAAAAGTTTCAAAATTAAAACATAACTTTATAATTTGTTGATACATAAGTTGGGCGTTCCTTGTTTGGGCTCCGGCTCTCATACCAATTGATGATTGCTGCTTGAGACCTGCACACTAAGTAAACATAAAACACCGTTAGGCTTATCGTGGGATTATCTCCCACGATTATCCTCCGTCGTGAGAGTAAGTAATCGGTTTTTTGGGTTATGGAGAGTTAGGGTTTTAGATCGTACCTTTAATGAGGGATAGGATTCCCTTTATATACACACGGAATCCTTATTGGTTCCGTGTTCCCCAAACTCCGGCGTATCCCGGCTAAGTCGGTTGACAAATGATTATCTCCAAAGTTAGGAGATATCGGATATCTTATTCCATAAATGAATTTGGGCTTGGGCTTTCATGAGCCCAAACCATTATTAAAGTAGCCCATTCGTAATGGGCTAGTTAGTACTATGCACTAGTCGGGTTCGTGACCCGAGTTGGGACTATACGTCGTCATGTCCCCCCAGTCTAGTATGCGCAGTGACTAATTGCGGATGCTAGACTAAGAACTGTAGTATTGAAAGTCCTCGTAGCGTAGTGGAGAAGTTACCACTAGGTCAAATATCGTCAAACAAATGCCTCGGAATTCGGGGGAAAGTAACTGCCCCCTTGTCATCTCAACATATCCTAGCCACTTATTCGGAGTTAGTGGGATCCACGTGTCGTGCATCGCGTGGATATAGGAAACTTATATAACCCTCGACCTTTCATTTACTGTGATTATCACAGTTAAAAGCTTAATCCGCCATTGTTAATAAACCTTCAACTTGCAACCCATAAAACTACTATTCCAAAGGTAACCGCGCGTGCGCATATTAACACAATACCATGGTCAAAGTATTATTTGATTTCACATCTGACATAACTGAGGGCGAACTTCTAGAGTTCGCCTCCGATTATTACATTCCCCTCGCAGTGCATCCGGAAGTTCCGGCTGCACAGGCGTCAATTGCGGACTTCCCCGAAGGGAAAATAGGGGTATACACGCGTTTTTTTGAGTTCGCGAATCAACGCGTTCCAATATCTTTATTCCTGAGCGACGTGTTAAACTATTACCGTCTGCATATATCCCAGCTACACTGCATAGGTGCAGCTAAGACAACCAATTTCGAGGTTAATTGCCGATTACTGGCGATTAACCCGACTATCCACCTGTTCCGCGCATTTTACCACACAACGTGGTAACACGGGTGGGTATCATTCGCGAAGCATGCTGGGCGCCTTCAGTGTTACACGGAAAAATATTTGCGCTCCGGCATTGGAGAGAAATCTTTTTCTGGGTAGACAACGTGTGTTTCCCATCGCGCTTCGATTTCTATACCCAAGGAACACTGCCAAAGGATGAGCGCCCCCTCCCTGGATCTTACAATGCGGCGGATGCGGATACAATAAACACCAATCGCATCCCCATCAATTCCTACCCGGAGGAATTTTTGGTGCAGATAGGCATTAGCCACAACTATTTTGGTAGTCCGGAGGAGGTTCCGATCTTCTTAGGCGTGGATGGCCAGGGTGGGTGCTCATCCTTTCGTACTCCGTTGTGTTATATTACTGTAAGCTTTTTTCTTTCTTCTCCATGTACTTGTCGTAACCTATTTCTGTTGTTTGTTTGTTGTTGCGCAGAAATGGATCTATTTAGGGTCGTGCAATTGGCGAAGCCGCTGCAGGTTAATGTAGGGACACGACCGTTGAGAGAGGGAGAAGAGCCCCTCCTTGATGCTACGGCAGGGCGTACCCTGGACATGGATCTAGGAGAAGCAGGGGCTAGTTCTTCTGTCGCACTGGAAGCTGCGCCACTGCAAAGTGTGCCGAGTCCGAGAGTGCCTTCCCCCTTGGTGCAGCCATCGCAAGTAGCAGTGGCGGAGCACATGGAGGAAGAGGAGGACCCGGGGTTGAAGCGCAAAAGATCGCTTGGAGGCGACGGCGCAGGTACATCGAGGAAGAAGAGCCCCGTGGTTCACGTGGTGGACTCGTCATCAAGTGACGTTGCATCGCCTCCTCCTTCTACCCAGACCACTGGTCCACAGTAAGTGCTATCATAAAGTTTTTTTGCGCATATCCTGTGTATGTATAAAACATTTAATAATTCCCTGTCTTGTGTGCAGGTTTGAACAGTCTGCGGAGTCGCCCCCCAGAGATAGCCCTGTGCGCTATGAGTTCTCCGAGCCAAACAGTCAAAACGCTGAGCCCTTGGCGGCTAGGGATGCACCTGTGGACCAGCTTGTTGAGGAGTTAATGGTGGCTGCTGCGCATCAGACCTCATTAGTGGAGAGGCTAAAGGCTAAGATTTATGGGGAAGACAGCCAAGGCGCGCAGAAGGACCAAAAAATTGCTTCGCTGGAGGCGCAGCTAGCTAGTGCCAAGGTTGAGGCAGAAGGCCTGAGTGTGTATGCTTAGAAAATCGTTGAGGAGAAAATGGCGCTAATGGGCCAAATAAACCAAGAGCGTGCCGAGTCATCAGGGTACAAGGCTTCATGTCTCTGGGCACTAAAGTATCTGGAGAAGGGAAAGGAAGAGTTGACTTCGAAGTTGGAAAACTTTGGTGCGACCGTGCACAGTGCCCTGGAAGTGCAGGAGATGAAGTTGCGCAAACTCTGCCTGGAATATGATGAGGAGTTGTATCCCCAACTCCTGTCTACAATCGCTGAGCACCGGTGGCTCATAGGCTATGGTATGCGACTTGATGCTCTTAGTACCTTAGAGTCGCAGGAAGTGGTAGATGCCTTTGGGGGAGTGGTTCAGTGAGCACTGGCGCTGGGTAAAGCAGAGGCTGTTGAAGAGCTACATGAGGCTAAGTTGTTGAAGGTGCCTGCAGATAAGGTACCTGGGTATAATGCACGATCATATGATGAGCTTGTAGCTGCTATGGAGAGGATGAAGTCATTGGAGCTTCCCTTGATATCTGAGTTAGAGCGCGATCAGGATTATCCGATAGGGGTCATTATGAAGGGGCTGACTTTAACACGACATCGTGGTGAAAATGCCGAAGCGCAGCTGGACCATTTTTTGAAACCCGATGAATCGCAACTCCAAGTGCCTATATTTGCTCATCCCAAGGATATCTTGAACCCCTTTACTTTGGAGAAAAAAGTACCTTTGAAGCAAGTGCTGGAAGCGCATGCCACCAGGCTTGCCAAAAAAGAAGGGGTGAAAGGTAAGGCTGTTTTGTGCGGTATTGGTGCAGCACACCTCCCCAGATCTGATGGGATACCAGTTAGTGAGGCAACGGTGTCGCGCCAAGATTATGACCTACTGAAGAAGCTAAACGAGGTTAAGGAAGCAACAAGCCGCGTGGGGAGTTCTTCTCTGAAGCGTTGTAATAGTTTCTAGATTGTAACTTATATTTGTAAACGTCCTTTTGTATGCGCGCATGGTACTGAATGGGACATTTATTTTTGTTAAACGTGGTTGCTACTTATAATATTTGCACTTAGTTACTTGTTTTTCCATAAAAAAACGTGCGTATTGTCTAAGAAGCAAACTGTTGATAATCATGTATGAGATTCATGGTATACTTAAGACATAATTTCTAAGTACTTTTTATCATAGTCGTGTATGTTGTGATATGCAGCATACTGTAAATATCACCTTTAAGGAGTCAAGTGTCTTGATTCCTAATTTGTTAAACGTGCATCGTATGCATTGTTGCGCACCCATCGTGGGATGCGTACAGAACTTATTCCAACGTCTTGAGAACAAGGTGTTTAACAAGGATACGTGATTCACTGTTGATGGGTTTGTGATAAGGTTTTAAAAGGTACCTTTTTTAGGGGTCGTTTAAGCCCTTATTTGATCACTTTTGTATCCGTTATTGCTTAATATCGTTTCTTTTCACTTTTTAGGTCTCTTGAAGGCAAAATGCTGGAATGGCACTTATTTGGACGAAAAGGCGCGAATATACGAAGAAAATGGCCAAAGTCAAAATCGAGACACTCAAAGCTGCTGAAAACATAAGGTGACGGCGTCACAGCTTATACGCGACGCTGTCGGAGGATTTTGTGACGGGACAAAAGCCAAAACTCCTTTTTTTAAGTGACGACGTCAAGTTATAAAAGAGTAGGCCATCGCAACTCAGAAGGCCTAGATTCAATCCAGACGGCGTCAGAAGCATAAGGTGACGCCGTCGCAAGTCTAACGTGGCCAAGACAAAACCCTAATGACGGCGACACGACGGCGTCACAAAACATAAGGTGACGCCGTCGTATGTGTAATCTTATATATAGAATCCGAATTTTTCAGTATTTGTGTGTAGTCTTTTGGAGTAAAAACCTAAACCGAACCAAGGCTGTCTTGTACAGTATTTTAGGGTTCCAAACCCTATCTTACATCAAGATAAGTGTTTTACTTCATTAATACAATTATGTCTTTGATTATTTGTGTGTATGCTTGCATGTTTTCCATGTTCGGCTAATTTACTTGTGTGTTTGCTTAGGGAATATGAAACTTAATTATTGAATATTGATTGGTTGTCTCTTATCTTAGTTGATTAATGATCTAGTAATGCGATAGGTCATTCGTTGTGTACTTAATGCTTGATTAAATCTTTGTGAACCTTAGAATATAACTCCTTGAGTAGTTGTAAGCTAAACCATCCAAAGAGTGCCTTAGAGTAAGAGTTTATTATCCCTAGTGGGTTTTGTAGACGAGACCCTTTGGTAAGTTCAAAGAGTTAGGGAGAAACGCATACCCTACAACCTTAGACACACAACGAAACTAAGAATAAGGATGTGACAATTCAACCACCAATAGGAGATAATTAAGGAGTAGTAAAACCTAAGTAAACACATCTTTAAACTATCATACGAGTACACAATAATTAGACATAGACTACATACACCTTAGATTAGATAATTAGATAAGTAGAGTAATCGGTAGCAATACCAACCCCCCAAATCCAAACCCCGAGATTCGTACCTTTCCTTTCCTTAAAAAATATAAAAAGATAAAACAATAATCTTCCTCAACCCCAACCTTAGCGTAGTAACTTCTCACTAGCATTCCTATTCCCCTAGAGAACGATATCAATACCCGTGGCTTACCCCATTACTATACTACAACGATTAGGTTCACTGCCTATGGTGTTGAAAAACTTGCTCGACGAAAAGGAAGTTCCTTTGACCCCGAACGACGCGTGTAGCGTTATCAAGTTTTTGGCGCCACTGCCGGGGAATAGAATAGCTAGTTAGTAGTTCACCTCGTTTAGGTTTCTTTGCTTGATTCCTATCTAGTAAATTTTTCTCATTCTTAGCTTTCTCGTAGTCTATCCCCATTCTTCGTGACCTTTGTTCGTAACACCCATCACTTTTCATCATGGAAGGTGATAACCAACGACCATTCATCAACCTACCACCAAATGACCCGCCAAGAGCCCGTACTCTTGGTGAATACTCGAGACCAAGCCACCTAGGCTATAGAAACACCATTGAGCTTCCCGACCAAGCCCAAACTACGGCCCTGCGATCCGACACCATCCGGTTGGTGCAAAACGGATGTGCATTCCATGGACTTCGTTCCGAATATCCAAATCAGCATCTAAGGGATTTCCTTAAAATTGTCGATTCCATAGACCTTGATGCTACTACTCGGGAGACCACGCGCCTGCGTCTCTTCCAATTCTCTCTACGGGACCAAGCTGGCAATTGGCTTGAGCGACTTCCCGCCGGCTCCATCTCAAGTTGGGATGATCTTACCTCTCGCTTCCTTGCTCAATTTTTCCCACCGGGGAGAACCACTAAGCTTAGGAATGACATCTTGATGTTCCAACAACGTCAGGGTGAATCTCTCTACGAAGCATGGACTCGATTCAAGGACTTACTTCATAAAGTCCCTCATCTCGGCATTGATCTTTGGCTCCTAGTCCAAATATTTTATGATCATGTCAACTTCCCCACCAAGCGATCCATTGACCAAGCGGCCGGTGGAAAACTTAGTGATCTCACCGCGGAAGAATCATGGGGTATAATAGAGGACCTTGCCCTCTATGACCACGAAAGTTGGGATGACCCCCGTGAGCTGCCCAAAACCGTTAAGGCAATCTCCTTGCCTCCCATTGACTCACAACCTTCCGACCGTAGGATGATCGAACTTGAAGATCAAGTAAAATTCCTAATGAGTTCCTACGAAAATCCTAAGTCTTCACACCATGTGAACAAAGTTTCTTCCTCGTGTGAGCCGTTTTGTGATCCTCATAACACGCGCACTAGCACCCGATCCCCCAAACATGCTTTCGTTGACTACGCATCCTCGCGTATTAATGGAACGGGAGGAAGATTCCCTACAATACCCGGACCTAGGAATTTCAATGAAACCCGAGAGGCATGGAAAGGCAAGCCCGACTTCTACTGGGGACAAACCAAAGAATTCACTTCCAATGATTTTTCATGGCCCCCACCTAACGGTCCTAACCAACAAAACATCAAAGGGATGTTGCAGAACCTAGTTGCATCCCAAGAAGCCCAAATAGCTAAGCTCTCGGACCGCTTTAACCAACAACAAGCCGAAATGGATAGGAAGATAGACAACCTTTTGAAAGTCATAACCAATAGTGATAGGAAGGTTAGTGCTATCTCAACTCCCGAGCCTTCCGGTGTAGAGATTAAGGACCCAAGTAAGCTAGCTAAGCACATTCAATTCGTCAATAAATCGCCTTAGTGAAACCTAATGGAACAAATGACGAAGAGGACCATACACTTGAGAATAATGAAACAACCGAGGAAGTAGATGAAGTAGACAATGACTATTTCAATAAGTTTCCTACAAAAGAAGAACTATCTCGCCACCCTCACTTAGTGCGTGACCTCCGTCACATGTATGTTAGGAAAAGCCCTAGAATCAAGTTTGGGAACCCTTGGAATCTTAACATACCATGTTGCATAGGACACCCTTTTGTGGCAAAGGCCTACATTGATCGCAAATCCCCAATCAACATAATGACTAGCACCTACTACAATTGGGTAATGAAGAAGCCTATTCCAACTAGGCAAGACCCCAATAATCCTAGGGTTAAGTGCAATTTTCTTGGTAGAGTTAAGGGATTGCCCGTTTATGTAGGTAGTTTCACGTTTCCTACGGACTTCATAATTGTGGATGATATTAGCACGGCCATAGACCCTAGCTTCTCCCACGTTATTCTAGGAAAAACTTTCATAGAAAGCACCGGGATGACCTATGATCCCTCGTTAGGAGTAGTGCGATTCAAGGATGAGACCGATGACATAGCTTACCAAATGCCGTTTAAGATTGAGAAGTTTTCATCACTCTCTAATGATGAAAAGGAACTTAAACTGTCGGTCTATTATAGGAATGATGAGGATAGGGAAAAATGAGTAGATTATGTTATGGCTAAGATTTTCGGATTCTATAAGGATTGCTTGAACTTAGGACCGAAATATTGGATCGAGTGGGGAG
Source organism: Chrysanthemum makinoi (assembly GCA_910596185.1). NCBI lineage: Eukaryota > Viridiplantae > Streptophyta > Magnoliopsida > Asterales > Asteraceae > Chrysanthemum > Chrysanthemum makinoi. The sequence continues at coordinate 316,807,996 of OU343220.1, read as the reverse complement.
AGGACGAACTCTTAGAGAGGTGCATCATAGGGCACTTCTACAACATGGAATCCCCCATTAGAGACCGTCAAGGTGGCGGTAATGAAGTCACGTAGGAGCACGACTACGAGTCTAGCTACAAGACTCTTAAATAAAGAAAAGCGCTTCGTGGGAGGCAACCCATGCTTAATTGTTTGCTTGTTAGTGTCATATGTCTTTTATTGATTGTTTATTCTCATGTTTAAATTTGTAAAAATGCTTTATTTTATTTTTAACCTCGTCTTAATTGGATATAAAGGTATTTTACATAAGAGATAAGTGTAGGGAGGATTACACACGTTTTCAAAAGAAACGTAAACATGAGAATAAAAATTCATTAAAAGATATATTTGTGTGTTTGTTCGAGTCAAATGCTTGTATCGAGTCATAATGGATGTTTTGCAGAAATTTTTCCTGATTCTAAAGATGTAAATTTTCCAGAATTTTTTCCAGAAAATCACAAACCAGTTTTTGTTAGGATAACCAGACGGCGTCAGGAAGGAGTGAAAACAACAGATTACTTTTTTCTCGTTTTCTGAGCTACTTATAAATTTTTGGAATTTTCCAGGTCTTAAGTTTCCAGAAATTCTGTAAATATCCATTCCACAAGCATTATATCCTAGTTTAAACCGAGTCTTATATATATTATTACCGCCGATTTTACGCGAAGGTTTCGCTTGTTTTCTTCAAGTGTCCAGGTTTAATTTATCAAGAAGAAGTTACATAAGATTGGAATGAGCTTTTCACGCATAAATTCTTCTTGGAAAGGATTTAACCACTACTTCACACACGGATCCTACCGAGCTAATCAGGGGAGTACTAGTTTCTTTCGTTTTTAATTACCTTCCATTATCATAACTTTGATACTTTCGGGGAACATTGGGGACAATGTTCAGTTTAAGTGTAGGGAGGGAAAATAAAATGGGAACTTTGAAACTATGCTTATCCTTGAATATTTTCTTTGTCCAATTGTATTTGTGTAATAAACCATGAGAAAATGTCGGTTAGGGTTTGGCACCAAATTTTAAAAAATTTCATGACATATAGGAGTGGGCCATTAGTTTTAACAAAAGCGTGTCACGGATAGGAAGTTGCATGACTAGCACAAAAACCCTTTACCACCTAAATTCCACCCAAAATGTGAGGATCGCCCTTAGATTAGTAGGAATTAAAGCATTCATCTTTAATGCTTAGAGTGTGAACCGGTAGTATATTAGATTCTAGAACTTGTTTTGTGATGCATTCCGAGATCGCTAGTAAGACTACACTTGTGTAGTTAGGAATAACTAAATGATAAGAGGCATTACGATAACCCTTGTTTGATACCCGTAAGATAATTACTTTTTCCACATTGGTTGAGTAATTCCCCCACACCCTTTGCGTTGTACTCATCTTCAGTACACGATACCCCTAGTTAACCCCTCAGAGCCTATCCTTTTCGCGATTCTCGTGAGGTTTCGGTTTTTCCGGAATATCAATGAAGAGCATTGTTTACACCCCACCCCCAAATATACACCCAAATCGCCTTAGCCTACCCTGTATGCACTTACTTTTAGTGCATTATTGTTATCACCCTAAACCCTTAGTTCAATTATCTGGTTGCTTGTATGAGTTGCTAAGTCGAGTCATATCCTTTGTATACAGTTTTGGGACGATTGGGATTCATGGGAAAAGTTAAAGTTTATGAAATGACGGGAAGGGAACGTTAAATTCAAATTTCCTTTGTTTGCATAATAATGTACCCCAAGTGTTTTGATCTTTTCAATTCGGGTCAAATTAGTGTTAGAGTAATAAAAACTCAAGTGTAGGGATGTGCCTATAAATCCCTATCATTTTGATGTCACCATAGAGGATGGTAGAGTAAAAGTGTATGAAAAAAAAATCGAAAAAAAAGAGAAAAAGAGAAAAAAAAATAGAGTGAAAAAAAAAACATACGGGCTACCATCCTACATCTATCCTTTAAATTTATGTTTGTTTATTTCAGTTAGCTAGAGTCTAGAGTGTCGAGTCTTGGCTTAGCAACGCCATTCTTCGTATGCATTTAACATAGAGATTTTTGACTTGCCACCACTAAATAGCCTATCCCACCAAACCCTTTGTTTCCCTACCGTAAGCCTAACATTACAACCCTTTAAAGACCTCTTTGATAGTCTTTCCTAGGTGCTTACGCCAAAGCGACGGAGGATTGATCTATTCTCAAGCCTATAGTAATCTATGTACTAGGACCGGTTAATGAGTGTTTATCTTCCATTTCCGATTTGTTATATTTCATATACACCCGAGAGAGATGTGAGTATCCAAACACCCCATGTGAGGTCCTAGTATGTGATTTCCGTGCTTGTTATGACTTTTGCGGGGCTTGTATGTGTTTTGGACCGTTTTAAACCAATGCTTCATGACCCCTAACTTATAAATTAATTGGCTAAAAGCACATTTGCTTGAGGACAAACAAATACCAAGTGTAGGGATATTTGATAAGGTTTTCAAAGGTACCTTTTTGAGGGGTCGTTTAAGCCCTTATTTGATCACTTTTGTATCCGTTATTGCTTAATATCGTTCCTTTTCACTTTTTAGGTCTCTTGAAGGCAAAATGCTGGAATGGCAATTATTTGGACGAAAAGGCGCGAATATACGAAGAAAATGGCCAAAGTCAAAATCGAGACACTCAAAGCTGCTGAAAACATAAGGTGACGGCGTCACAGCTTATACGCGACGCCGTCGGAGGATTTTGTGACAGGACAGAAGCCAAAACTCCTTTTTTCTAGTGACGACGTCAAGTTATAAAAGAGTAGGCCGTCGCAACTCAGACGGCCTAGATTCAATCCGTATATCGCCGAAGTTGAAGAGGACGGTGTCACAAGCATAAGGTGACGCCGTCGCAAGTCTAACGTGGCCAAGACGAAACCCTAATGACGGCGACACGACGGCCTCACAAAACATAAGGTGACGCCGTCGCATGTGTAATCTTATATATAGAATCCGAATTTTTCAGTATTTGTGTGTAGTCTTTTGGAGTAAAAACCTAAACCGAACCAAGGCTGTCTTGTACAGTATTTTAGGGTTCCAAACCCTATCTTACATCAAGATAAGTGTTTTACTTCATTAATACAATTATGTCTTTGATTATTTATGTGTATGCTTGCATGTTTTCCATGTCCGGCTAATTTACTTGTGTGTTTGCTTAGGGAATATGAAACTTAATTATTGAATATTGATTGGTTGTCTCTTATCTTAGTCGATTAATGATCTAGTAATGCGATAGGTCATTCCTTGTGTACTTAATGCTTGATTAAATCTTTGTGAACCTTAGAATATAACTCCTTGAGTAGTTGTAAGCTAAACCATCCAAAGAGTGCCTTAGAGTAAGAGTTTATTATCCCTAGTGGGTTTTGTAGACGAGACCCTTTGGTAAGTTTAAAGAGTTAGGGAGAAACGCATACCCTACAACCTTAGACACACAACGCAACTAAGAATAAGGACGTGACAATTCAACCACCAATAGGAGATAATTAAGGAGTAGTAAAACCTAAGTATACACATCTTTAAACTAGCATACGAGCACACAACAATTAGACATAGACTACATACACCTTAGATTAGATAATTAGATAAGTAGAGTAATCGGTAGCAATACCAACCCCCCAAATCCAAACCCCGAGATTCGTACCTTTCATTTCCTTAAAAAATATAAAAAGATAAAAAAATAATCTTCCTCAACCCCAACCTTAGTGTAGTAACATCTCACTAGCATTCCTATTCCCCTAGAGAACCATATCAATATCCGTGGCTTACCCTAATACTACACTACAACGATTAGGTTCACTGCCTAGGGTGTTGAAAAACTTGCTCGACGAAAAGGAAGTTCCTTTGACCCCGAACGACGCGTGTAGCGTTATCAGTTTGCAACCCTCTTACTCAACGAGTCATTTAGTAGGTTTACTCATCCTTTTACCATCGTGGGTTTTTTAGGTGCATGCACGCCATGTAGGCAAAAGATAAAAAATGTTAAGACATAAAGTATATGGAAATAACAAATTAAAATGTGTTGCTGAATTAGCTAGAAACCGCGACGGTTTATTGATATTTGCAAGTTTTTATGAAAGAAAATGATTAAGACATTTGCCTAAGTAAAAAGAAAAAATAAATACACGGATATTTATTGGGCACTAAAGTGCAAGAGTGTTGGTGCGTTGGGCCGTAGCCATTCCTAGAGATAGCATCGCTTGAGATTGCAAATGTTCCACGTACGCGGTAGTTTCCGACCATCCATGTCTTGTAACTTGCACGCGCCTGTTCCTAATGCTTCAGTAACCTCATAGGGTCTTTCCCACTTCGGTCCAAGTTTTCCTGTGTCTTCTGCATGGCTCGCATCATTGGCGCGGTAAACGAAGTCACCTGGTCTGAATGAAACACTTCTTACTTTAGCATCATAGTATCCCTTCATTTTTGACTTCAACCTTGCTTCACATATGGCTGCGCGCTCGCGCCTTTCTTCCAACAGGTTCAAGTCGATACGCCGCTCGTCATCATTGGTTGCCACATTGATTTCAGCGGTGCGAATAGTAGGCATCCCAATTTTGGCTGGTATGGCGGCTTCTGTCCCATAGACTAGAGAAAAGGGAGTGTCCCCTGTGCTGGTTTTGATTGAAGTGCGGTGCGCTTACCGAACATGCGATAATTCTTCTACCCACCTTCCTTTGTGCTTGTCTAGATGTGCTTTAATTCCTTCACCAAGACTTCGATTTGCACGCTCGACTAAGCCGTTGGTCTGTGGATGTTTAACCGATGCGAAGTGTTGCGTGATATTCAACTTCTCGAACCAGTCCTTAAAGGGATTGTCACAAAATTGTTTCCCGTTGTCCGAGATGATTTCCCCAGGTAGTCCGAAGCGGCATACAATATTGTCCTAAACAAAGCGTTTGACCTGATTGCCAGTAATTGTTACCACTGCTTTTGCTTCGATCCACTTCGTGAAGTAGTCTATGGCCACTATGAGAAATTTTAATCCGCCTGCTGCAACGGGGAAGGGACCTACAATGTCTATACCCCACTTGTAGAATGGCCATGGCGCCGTGATGGGCGTTAGCTCCTGTTGTGGTTGGCGCGGAATAGGTCTATGAACCTGACAATCGGCGCACTTTTTTATTACTTCACGCGCATCGCGGTGCATGGTGGGCCAATAGTATCCTGACCGTAAAGCGCGCGCAACCACGAACCTTGGTCCTGAATGCATGCTGCATGAACATGCGTGGATTTCCCGCAGTACATAATTTGCTTGTAGGGGGCCACACAGCGGAGCAATGGTTGCAGAAAGGAGCGTCGATATAGTACATCGTCTCGGAGCTCAAACCTCTGTGTTGTGCGCCATATTCTTCTGGCTTCCTTCTGCTCTTGGGGTAATACGCCCTTGCTTATGAATTCCCTTATCGGTGTCATCCACGTAGGGCCTTCCTCCTCGATTAACGTGGATATTTCCATCTCCGAGATGGATTTGTTCTTCAATGTTTCCACTAAAACTTGTTTTGACAGGTGTGCGAAGCTTGTGGATGCAATCTTGCTTAGTGCATCCGCCTTTCGATTTTCCCTCTAGGGACCTGTTTGATGGTAAACCTGTCAAAGACTTGGATCAGTGACTTGGTCTTGTCGAGGTATTGGATCATATTCTCCTCTTTAGCCACGTACTCGCCCAACCCGTGGTTGGCTACTAGCCGGGAATCTACATTTGCTTCCAGGTTGCGTACACCCATTCGAGCTGCGATGCGTAGCCCGGCGATTAGGGCTTCGTACTCTGCTTCATTGTTTGTCACTGTGAATTCAAAACGCAGTGCGTAAGTGAATTCCATTCCTTCCGGACTTGTGAGGATAAGGCCTGCTCCAGACCCATCCACACATGAAGATCCATCTGTAAACAAGATCTATGGATCTTGTAGTTCCTTCTTGCCTAGTACGGGTGCAGCATCAGTGTCTGGTTTTTCGATGATGAAATCTGCTAGTATCTGCCCTTTTATCGACGTACGTGGTCTGTAGGAGATGTTGTGCTCACCTAGCAACACGCTCCACTTCTGTAGTCATCCTGATGTGTCATTTTTGGAGATGATTTGCTTGATTGGTTGGTCTGTGATCACTGCTATTGGATGTGCTTGGAAGTATCTGCGAAGCCGCTTGGCGGTGAATACTAAAGCTAGGACCAACTTTTCCATTGCACTGTAATTGATCTCCGTTTTCTTGAGCGCTTTGCTTACAAAGTACACCGGTGTTTGCACTGACTCCCTGTCTGTCAGGACATACCGACCGCTCCATGTGTCGCAGATAAGTACATAATTAATTCTTCCCCGGTCGGGTGCGACTAATGTGGGGAGCGCTGCCAGGTGTTGTTTAAGCTGTGTGAAGGCTTCTTCTGCCTCCGTAGTCCAGCGAAAATCTCCCTTTTTTATACACTTCTTGAGTGTCTTGAAGAGATGTAGTGACTTGTCTGCTGACTTGGATAAGAATCTGTTTAGACCAGCCAGTTTTCCATTGAGAGATTGGACTTCCTTCAACGTGCGCGGTGAAGGAAGTTCGATGACAGCCTTGGTTTTTTCTGGACATGGTTTGATGCCATCAGGTTCTATCAAGTATCCGAGAAACATGCCTTCTGTAGCGCCAAAGGTGCACTTTTTAGGGTTTAGCTCCATGTTGATCTCTTTGAGTCTCCTAAATGTCTCCTCAATGTCGCGCACCAACTCATCCTCAGTGTGGCTTTTTATGACTAGGTCGTCAATGTAAACCTCTAAGTTGCGGCCCACCTGTTTTTCAAATGCATTATATACTAACCGCTGATAGGTGGCGCCTGCGTTCTTCAAGCCAAAGGGCATTTTGGTATAGCAATAGACGCCTTGGCTTGTATGAATGGCCGTTTTTTCCTCATCTTCCTTAGCCATCTGGATTTGGTGATATCCTTTGTATGCATCTAGGAAACACTTGAGCGGTTATCAACACAAAGATTCTACCTTCCAGTCTATCTCCGGTAGTGGGTAGCAGTCTTGTGGACATGCTTTGTTGAGATCTGTGAAGTCCACACACATCCGCCAGCTACCGTCTCTCTTCTTCACCATTACTAGGTTGGAAATCCAGTCGTGGTAGTAGACTTCTCTCATGATACCTGCCTCCACAAGCTTGTGTACCTCTGCCAGAATTGCTTGTGCGCGTTCTGGAGCTTGGCCGCGCTTCTTTTGGCGTATTGGTGAGTATCCTTGTCGGATTCTCAGCTTGTGTTCTGTGATTGAACGTGGTACCCCAGTCATGTGCTTTGGCTCCCATGCAAAAATGTCCAGGTTCTTTTGCAAGAGTGCGCATACAGATTCCTTGCCGTTGTCCGACAGGGATCCTCCGATCGATACTTCCTGTTCTGGGTAATCGGGATGAATTGCAACCTTCAGATTTGGAACTTTGGTTGCGCGCTGTTCTGGGATGGGTGCCGTCTCGCATGTAATCGTGTTACATTCTCTATGTGGTACACTGGCATTGTAGAGAGTAACAATATCTCCTTCCACTGGGAATTTGAGCATCCCATGTGCTGTAGACGGTACTGCGCGCATGGCTGATATCCCTGGTCTTCCGATAATGCCATTGTATGGCGAAGTGGATTTGATCACCATGAAATCCATCCAGGCTGTCGCGGAGTGTTCTTTATTGCCCACACTGACTAGTAGGCGTATTTGCCCCATTGGCCATATTTTTTCTCCTGTAAAACCATTCAGCGCTGTCGTGACCGGGCTTAACTGACTGCATATCTCAGGTCGCAGTCGTTTGAAACAGTGTTCGTACATTATGTTGGTGGATGCTCCTCCATCAACATACATGCGGTGGATATCGTGACCCCCCGCATTAATTTCAATGGTGAGCGGCTCTACCACTGCGTTGTCCGCAATTAAGGTGGGGAAAGAAATTTCACTTCCCCGGGAAAATTTCTGGCTGACCTTCTGCCTAGTTACTCGCTGCCATGATTGTATCATGTAGATGGTGTCAGCCTTGTCTTTGGGTGTGTCTTTCTTGTTCCCATTCTTTTGTTTATCCTTTCCTTCCTTGATGTTCTTGACCAAATGGTCCAATCTGCCTTCTTTCACTAGTTTATCGATGAGTTGTCGCAGTTGGACACATTCATTGGTGGTGTGGCCCTTCTATCCATGATAGTCACAGTATCCACTCCCCACGCGCCAATCCTCTGGAGTGCGCATTTGTGGGGGTCTTGGAAAGTTCGCACCTTCTGTTGCGAGTATTTCCTTTGGAGTCTTGGTCAGTGGGGTATACCTGTCATTATCCCGTCCGCTCCCCTGACCGCGGTAGTTCTTGTTACGGTTGCTACTCCGGTCATGGATTGTCTCCCGTGTTGTTCCTGCGGACCGATAGTTTGAGTAGCTTTTCTTGCTATCCGCCACGGCGGCTTCTCCTTGGACGAAGGACCTTGTCCGTTTCATCAATTCATCGAAGGTTTAGGGGATCATGTCGTTCAGCCTTTTGATGAGTTCTGGGTTATTGATCCCATTCATGAACCCCGAGATTTTCAGACTTCGGGCATGCCTTGACCTGTATGCACTCATCTTTGAAGCGCTCCATGTATGCGCTTGTAGATTCCCCGTTTTTTACCCTGGCGAAGTTCGAAGGGTTTTAGCGCACTTCTTCCGTTGAGTGAAGTTTAGGCGGAATGCCTTTCTTAACTCTTCAAAGCCATCGATGCTTCGCGTGGAAGCTTCTGAACCGTTCCGCGCTTTCCCACTAGCGTGGAATTAAACATGTGGCACCACACGGTTGTGGCCAATTTTGATAGTAGCGGCCGATTCGAAAACTTTTAGGTGATCATCAGGATCACCTGTTCCATCATAGGTTTTGACGTTAGCGGGCATGAGCCTTCTCTTATCTTCTGAGAAGTTACTGATACGTCGAGTGAACGCATCCACCTTCTGGCGGCGCCATGGAAGAGACATGTCTTTCTCCTCCTGGTCACGGTATTTCCTCCTGGACTTCCAGTGTCCAGTTTCGCTATCCTCATTGTCCGAGGAATTACCGGAGGACGAATTTTCCCTTCTTCGGCGTTTGCGCCGACTGCCCTCAGAATCTGCACTTGAAGGGCTTTCACTTGGGGAGTATCGTCGCCCAAGTCTGTCCTAGACTCTACGGCTACCAAGCCTGGTGTGGACATGGGTACGCCGTTCATCCTCCTCGCTTCCTTCCAGATGCTGCGAGTTAGATGTCTCATCATCCTCGACTCTCCTCCCAATTCTGTTAAACACTAGGGGTCGGCGGTTATCCCTCCCGCGCTTCTCCTTCTGACGGCGCGGTGGGGACGTTTCGTATTCTGAGTCAAAATTGAGTCGAGCATGCAGGCTTCGACTCGACCTCTTTTTTGCTTCCTCTTGCATGAGGGCAGCCAAGGTTTCGTAATTTTGAGATACGAAATCTCCCAGTGCGAGTTCCGGTGCGACCCCTTCTAGAGCGAGGGTGCCTGCTTCTACTACCGGGCCCTTGTTTCTTTCAGGTGCATCTGGTGCCTTCGAGAGGTCAGTTTCTAATACTGATTGAAGGGGAGTAGCAAAAAGGGTGCACAGCGGTTCTCCTGCGCTGGTGGTGGTTGTGGTAGCTTGGGTTGTCCCCGAGCGTTGTTCCACCGTAGGGAAGACTAGGTCTGCACCTAATCCTTGGTTTTTGGTGACACTGGTTGTCCCAGAAGTCTGCTTAGAAGCTGATCCGCTTTGTTGCTTCTTTCCTGTAAGGTCTGCTTGCGATCACTGATTTCCATGTTTCGTTATTCTAGTTCTTAGTTCTTAGTGATGGTCCCACGGATGGCGCCACTTGTTGATACAAAATTTGGGCGTTCCTTGTTTGGGCTCCAGCTCTCGTACCAATTGATGATTGCTGCTTGAGACCTGCACACTAAGTAAACATAAAACACCGTTAGGCTTATCGTGGGATTGTCTCCCACGATTATCCTCCGGCGTGAGAGGAAGTAATCAGTTTTTAGGGTTATGGAGAGTTAGGGTTTTAGATCGTACCTTTAATGAGGGATATGATTCCCTTTATATACACACGGAATCCTTATTGGTTCCGTGTTCCCCAACCTTCGGCGTATCCCGCCTAAGTCGGTTGACAAACGATTATCTCCAAAGTTAGGAGATATCGGATATCTTATTCCATAAATGAATTTGGGCTTGGGCTTTCGTGAGCCCAAACCATTATTAAAATAGCCCATTCGTAATGGGCTAGTTAGTATTATTCACTAGTCGGGTTCGTGACCCGAGTTGGGACTATACGTCATCATAATTTTAGATAATTATAACATTCTTAACTAATAACTAATATTTAGCTACATAAAAAAGGGACTCTCTTTGTTAAGAAAAGTTTTTACGATTTTCCAAAATAACAAAAAATAAAAAAAAGAATTCATATAAATTTGATAGTATTCCAAACTTGAGAGTCCTACATACATTCTGGTATATAAACAAGAATTGTTTTTTTTATTTGATCTATGTGGGACTGAAAGAAGCAAATATACTTTGTACCTGTTCAAATTTATAGCTGTATGCTTTAACCTTAGGAAATCATTTTACAACCTCAAGTACTTGCATTGTTCATTGTTAAATCTTGTTTAAATAAACTATTCTCAAAGGTATAGAGTATAGTTGTTACTGTCAAATTATATGGTGTTGTATGGTGCACTACCAATTCAATAACATGTTCTGTTTGATAAAAAAGACTTGAGTAAAACAAAATGTTTATCATATGTACTCTTAAGAGCATAGAGATTCAGATGTAGTGCATGACGCGACTAGTATGTCATTTTCTGGACATCGAGCTTGAACCTTGAGCAAGCCGAGACCCGCAAACCGAGGTTCTATAGCACGTTTCTGTTTGAATCGTAATAATTATTTCAAATGTATAGATAATCGATGTTCAATGCGCCCAAATCGGATTTAGAAGTTCCATTGTCGTACGTTTAATATAAAAAACCAGAGCTTTTTTAATTACTATGGTTCTTTGAGTATTCACCCCGCAAACACAACGATAGCATTTCAATTTTCAATCAATATTGTGTTGGAAATGTATATCTATCTTTACTACATAAAATAGAAAAATGGTCAAAGGTGAAAGTGAAAATTGAAAGTTGAAAGTTGAAAGTCAAAGGTGAGAGAAATGTATAATGTAATTAATACTCTTATTAAAACACCACATTACTTAAAAGTACATTGATTTATTCATATTGTACAACCAACTAAAAACATATCCACCAAATTAAATATAAACAATTAAAACACCCCATACTAAAAAGTACAATAAAATTTTCACAATATACAATTTAAACAAGCTTCAACAAAATCCAGAATATAAAATAATTATTTCAAAAGGAAACTATTAATACACATCGAAAATCGGGTTGACACGGGACGCTTCAAACCCGACGGGTTGACCCGGTTTAATTTCACCCGTGTTCAACCCAACCCGTCGGGTTGACCCGATTTAAATCGACCCGTTTTTGAACCACCCGGTCTACCCGGGTTTCAAAATATTATGTTTAATACCCAAATCTTCAAACTTTTATTATTTTTCGTTTATAACCATAAACATTTTTTATCACTAAACGATATGTCGCTATAAAATCCCGTTGTTATGCACGGGTACTCGTTTTTAACTATATGTATATATAATTACCATTAAAAATTCAAACTAATATTAAATGAAAACTGATCTCGCATATTCAATGTTGGAAAGTCGATACAACTTTTTTTTTATTATTATTATACATACAAAGCATGTATCCATGTTTTTGAAACTTAAAAAGTGAGTAATGTTAAATTTCTAAAATTCCTTTAAAACTAAAATTTCTACATAAAAGTTCAAAGAATTTGTCCTTAATGAAGTAGCTACCATAACAATTCACACCTAAAATTTCAAAGAAATGTATGACAAATTTTGACAACTTTTACTAATATAATTTTTCAAAAATATATATATATATATATTTTAATTTATTTAATCTTAACACTAATAATTTCTAAAAGTTTATCAATATATTTTATTTTATAAGGCACCATATTACAACTTATTTTTTATTGTTATGTTACTTTATAGTGTGTGTATCATATGCGATTTCAGTTATTAAATATTGAAATGTGTGCAATGACCATATGATTTTTAAAATATTGTTTTGACATTTATATATAGTTGAAATTGCAAAGATATTGTTGTGAATAACTTGAATGTTTACAATCACAAAACATTGTATCGATTTATTATATAGTCACTGCGTTCATTTTTTTGTTCTTGTTCTTGCGCATTAAATACGCTAAATACAAATCTGTTTCCAAATATTGCTATAATGATGGTGATTGATTGGTGCTTTAATTGTTGATTGTTCCGGCGCATTAATTTCAAAGATATACAATTTTTTCTGAAATAATTTGGTCAAAATACATTATACAACCGGTGTATATATTTTTGTTAAGTTTATTAGGTTTGAAGTTTTTTTGATTGAGTCAAATACCATGCCTTGATGGATGATAACTACAAAGTGAAGCAAGTCAAAGAGTTCGGTCAAAGAGGATTCAACACCTCATATGCCGTGTACTAAGAAATTTTACACGACGAGTAACGTGCATTGTTAGTTATCTCATAACTGATGTAATGTTTTATTTTCAGTTTCAATAAATATTTTTATATGTTCTTTGATACATGTTAAGATTTTTTGCTTCAGTTGAATTATCGCATGTTACGAAACATTTGCTACAATATCGCATATTGTTAATTATCTGCCGCTAGAAACCGCTGCCACTAGGCGCGGGTACTCGTCTAGTACTATATAAAATGGAAAAATGGTCAAAGTGGAAAAAGTGAAAAATGTTGAAAGTTGAATGTTGAAAACATGGTCAATGGAGAGAGAAATAAATAATATAATTAATACTCTTATTAAAACACCCCATTACTTAAAAGTACAATAATTGATTCACATTGTACACCTAATTAAAAGCACATCTACCAAATTAAAAACAACCAATTGAAACTGATACCGGGTTGACCCGTTGAAACCGATACCGGGTTGACCTGTTGAAACCGATAACGGGTTGACCCGGGACGCTTCAAACCCGCGGCTGACCCGGTTTAATTTGACATTTTTCGACCCAACCCGTCGGTTTGACTCGGTTTAAATCGACATGTTTTTTATCGGAACGGTTCAACCAGTTGAACCACCCGGGTGAAATCGGGTTTCAAATTTGACAAAATTATATGAGAAATGATGAAGTAGTTGTGGAACCCGTGACAATTTTTTTGAAAGGAGAGACCAAGTAATTGTAGTTTTTGGTTTATTTTGCTTTGACACATGTAATTTGTCATTTGTATAATGTTATTTTAAAAAATATTGCTCTTGCACCATTTAAGGGACTAGCATATATGAATCGTCGTTTAAAAGTTAATATATATTGTATAGCCCTTTGTCCAGTGTATCAATAATGTTATGTAAGTTTATTAAAATCACAAAAAATAAATAGTATTGTTATCTTTAGCGATAATTATTTGTACCTCAAACAAATAGCTTTGAACAATGCATAAATATCTATACAAATTGATAGTACAAAATAATCTTATATGGTGATATCCAATTTGCAAAGTTACAATTTTAAAAGCCACACACCAAATGATAAACGTTACACATGTAAAAAAAATAGTTATCACTGCCTAAATTACTGACAAAACAAGAAAAAGCGGTCACACATGTTGGCTATACCTCTAAACAACAATATAATATTGTCAACTACATAATACCGTTGCTTTTTGTAATGCTTGAATCTATTATTACTAAAAATCTTAATAACTTAAAACAATCCTATTAGAAAATATACTCGCACACTTAGATCGACTCCACATAATTTTTTAAAAAACTATATATTTATGCTGCTATGCAACCACGCATCAGAATTGTAGTTATTCGAAAACGATTCTCTAATGCTACAAATACAGTTTGTTGAAAGAAACTTATGGGTCATCGGAACTTTGCAGAAAACTAGACATCGCTGCCGCTAGGCGCGGGTACTCGTCTAGTATTTACAAACATGTGAATGTCCGGATTCGAACTCGTGACCACGGGATTGCACACATTAGCGAATGAGAATTAAAGTTAATAATTAATGTTTATGTTTACGATTAATTATTGCACATTAAGTCCGGTTAACGATCGTTAAGTATTTAACGGAAAAATGACTAACGACCGTTAAATGAAAAGAGAAAGGACTAGTAATGAAAAGACTTGAAAAAGTTATGGGTTTCTCTTGGGCTTGTCCTATGGCCGCCAAGGGAGGGTTTCCAAGCCTAAACCCTAACTTGTTCCCAAAGGTTTCATTCACTATATAAACAAGGCTAGTTTCTAGGGTTTTTCATATCTTTGTGCATTGAATTAACCCTAGATCTCTCCTCTCTCTTGTCCTATAATCGGCCGAGCACCCCAATTGTAAGGGAGTTCGGTTTCGTTTTGCTTAAACGAGGACTTGTGTTAGATCTAGCAATCGCTGGATTCGTTTGGTTAATTCGTGTGTACAAGAACGTGGTTGTAAGACATTATTCTTACACCAATAAGTACTTCTTTGTTTTGCTTTGCTCGAGGGTTGTTTTGCTTTGCTCGAGGGATTTGACATTCGAAAGAGGTACGTTACGCATACTTTCAGTTAATTAATTTATTTGTTATGATCTTAAGTCTTCCGCTGTGTACTCTTGATGTTTACTTGTTTATTGTATGTTATATATTTTATAAACTCGACAGTGGCATCACGAGCCTTGTATAACAAGTAATTAATTACTGAAACACATAATTAAAATAAACATGAATGTGTTATTATTTGTATGCTTAGATCTAGGGTTTGCAAAACCTAAACCCTAATTTTGAGGGGGGCGTTTTTTTGGTGCCCTAATTAGGGTTTTGTAAACTATTGTTTTAATTGGATTAGAAACCCTAAGATGCATGCAACTTTATGTGTATATGCGTAACTTTGATTTAATTTCATTAATTGTTAAGTGTAATTTTATGTCCATGATAATTATCTGCATGTTTTATCATGGATCTGCTTTTATTGTGTGTCTTTCTTGTTTAAGTGATATACACTAAATTATGATAGATCTAAAATTGGGGAAGACCTCAATAATTATTAATTTAATCAATTATGTGCTATGTGGTATGTATTTAATTTTGACTTGCTCAATCGATGAATCGATGCATGTGGTTCACCTTGTACATAGATGAAAACGGGTGAAAGTCTTAATTAAATATATGCATATTGTCAAATCTAGAATTGGTTATTAATAGGATTTATCAAAACCGTTTGCATGTGGCTATTTGATATGCATGACTTTTATTTGTTATGCATTCATTGTTTATTTGTTTATTTTTTCAAATACTTGCTTGTTTGTTATGTGTAACAAGAGGGTATTTTTACAAGAAAAATAAACTGACCTAAACAATGGTGAAACATGTATTTTAAGAATAGTAATCATAATCGTTTAATTGATTGATGACTTTGGTACAAATGGTCCGAAAGGCTCACCCATGAGAATGAACTAATAAAAGGGGTTTAAAGAAGTGCGCACGTCACACTAAAAGGATGTCTAAGGTTGTGCTTTAGCGCACTGTCCTCTCGCCTCTCTGTAAGTTCGAATAGAGCTACTTAGTAAGCCATTAAATGTGCAAGCTCATCTTAAGGGCGAATTAGTTTTAATTCCATGCGCCACTTCGGTGGTAATTATCCGAAACACTAAGTGTTTACACTTATGCAAAAGTACGGTATAATGGATGATAATTAACACTAAATTCCTTGATTGGTGAACCCAATACCTCAATTAAAGTTTGATGATGAAAAGCTTATTAATTAAAACAAGATATAAATGTTTTAATAAAAACTATGCTACAAAGGTGAATGCATGACATCTTTGTACATATTTGATTTAACATCAAAACTATTACCCTTTAATTTAAGTTATATGCCATCCAATGAAACGGAAACACCTAAGATTACTTTCTATTTGCGTGAGAACGTGACTTAGATCTTAATCGAAGGGTAAAATGTCCACGTGTCGTGAGAACGGGCATGGACGATTTTGCAGTTTCTTAAGTTGGACAACTTAATTGAGTTTTGTAGTGAGAACTGGCAACTACAGGCATAAGATGGGATAAAACATGTTTACATGGCGATTGATATTGGCTATATGTAAATCCCATAAATCTAGGAATTGCAATTGAAATTGGCAATTGAGCAAATGCTCTACCATTTTGTATAAGGTTCATTACTAGCAGATCAACTAATGTAATGAAATTATTACAATTTGGATCCTAGTTTTCAATAAATATTAATTGGTTATATGAATATGAACCTTGGGTATTTAATTGTTTATTGAAAAGGTTAATTATCGAAAATACTAAAATTGAATTTTGTAATTCTTTTGAATGTATAAATGCAACATTTAACCGTAAACGTGGTTTAGTCTTTGATTAGTAAATTCATCCATTCTAGCATTCAAACAAATGTTTGATCGAGAATAATTTACTGATAAAACAAACGAAGTCTCTTTTCCATGAGAGAAGCATGAGACTCAATCCTATTCCTTTTCATGAATGAGAAAGGTATAATAGGAACATTTGAATTGTCTAAATTCTAATGTAACTCTTAGCAATGAATTGCACAACTTATTTTCCATAAAGATTTCATTACCCTCATTTGGTGAATGAATCCTTTGTAACAACATGAATGTTGGTTAACCGGAAAACATGTATATGAGTTACTAGATTAGAAGCTAGACTAATTACCGAAAAAATTGGTAAAAGGCAAACTAGCATATTTTATCTAGTTGTTTTGCTTTAGCCTTTAAAGGTACTACATACCAGTATGGGGATGGTAGGCTTGTTGAGGAAGAAATTGCATACCCAATTTTTCGAGTTAATAACATTGATGGATAACCTATCATTCATATAGTAGAATACACCTTTTAGTACCTTAGTAATGATTACGTATGGTTCTTCAAAGGTGTAGGAAAGTAAAAAGCAAGCAAGTTGTTTTCACTGGTTATGCAACACTTACAATGTTGTCAGATTCAGTGGGAGCATTTGTGTTGCATTACTGAATAAGAAGTTGTTTTAATGATTTCTAATTCAGTGGGAGCTACAAGCCTTATTTCCTGTGTAGTAACCCATATTATCTTCAAAGATAATTACTTTCCAATTGTAGACACTTATGTTTCTAAGGATAGTCGTGTACGTTTCCTTACTAAACAATATAGTTCTACATCTACTTGTTATATCTATGACACAAATCATATTAATCAAATAAACGAACGTGTATCGTATTGTTTATATGCTACATGATGTTGTTCCATGCACAAGTGGGAGAAATCTTATTGTGTGCAAGGCACAACACATATTAATATGATTTAAAAGGATTCTCTTGACTGTAAAGTAAGAGAATAACGTTCTAATAGGAAGTATACATTTATATATGTATGATTGCCCTATTAAGAACATGTGTCAAGATGATAACAAAGACTACTTTATTTTAAATATTTATGTAATTCAATATTTAAGAAACACTTGTAGTTACAATTTATGTTACGTGAGAACGTGAATTAGATTGTAGCCCAAGGTAAAATATCCACGTGCCGTGAGAACAAGCATGGATGATTTTGCAGTTTCTTACGTTGAACATTTCATGGAATGACATAATTAAATGAAGTAATCTAATACTACTTTGAATTTAAGTATTCGTTGAATGACTTAAATATATGTAGTAAATATTAACTTGAAATATTAATTGAAACCTGAGGTGGTGTTCATAATTACTTTAATTATAAATGTTTATGATTTTGTAAAGTCACAAACATGAAGTCTTTTAAAGACTTAGAATATAAAGTAAGACGTTAACTTGCTATGTTTTAAGACATATGCATGAAGTCAATGAGTTGATCAAAGACTTATAACGTATAGTGGGATTATAACTGTTATATCTTTTGACTTGATCAAGAATATTTGTGTTATAATACATGCAATTGACTTGGTAATTCTATTGTACCATTAAAGTTTTACTTTGTTGGTAAATAGGATAAACCAAAGAGTAGATGGTTATCTTAAATATTGTTAGATTAATCTTACAATATTAATTCTAAGAAAATACCATAGTTTTATGGTATGTTCACTTAGAAGAATCAAAATCTATTGGCATTGTTTGATTCAAGATAACTATAGTTTCTTCCAAAAGTTATCAAGGTTAGTAGATTGAGTATAGATTGAATATACTCAATAAGACTCCAACCTAGAAGATTAATAAGACACCATTTGTTTATGGAATGTGATGAATCACATTAAGTCTTATAAATGAAGTTCAGAATTTGTTAAACTACTTATAGAGTGAGTTGTAACAAACTAATGTTAGTAACTGTCAATGTTTTTGTAATATCCCAAAAGAGAACAATGTATTGTTGCTCTACTTGCTAAACTATTTAATGGTTATCTTTAAATTTTTAAAGGCAAGTGGGAGTTTTGTTTAGATCTTGAAAGATTGAATTACAAAATACATAATCTTCTAAAATGCACTAGCAAATATCATGATGAGGCTAAACATGAAAATGATAGACCTTAATATGATGGAATTGTCATTCATAGATCCGTAAGGATATCTCGGATATTTAATATGCTGAGGAATATGAGTTACAGGATCATGGTAAGCCTGTTAATCATAATGATAAATTTACCAAATGTTGAATTGTGGAAAATCAATCATACTATGAATGTAGAGATGCTGTCCATAAAGATAATCAACTTTAGATACTTGGTTTATCTTAATAATGAAAATAAGTTTCTTCAAAGGATGGAAACCCTAGTGGTTTAAATCTTTGTGTAGAAATCATATGGACAATATTGTACATGTATTTAATGTATGTCTAGTGATAATAATATCAATCATACTTAAGCAATTAACTATGATTGAATATTGTTTCCTATATACATTAAATAGAAGTATAAAGATTATAATTGTCATACTTAGTTTCATTGATATGAAATTTTGACAATGAATGTCATAACTCTTTGTTGTGAAATTACTTTTGCGAGGACGATGAGTAATACAAAGAAGTTTTATGAATTCAAATAATCCTTGGATATGTACAAACTGCAAGAATCCATGAATGGATATATGCAAGCATCTAGGAGATGTTTCTTATGTTTAATATTAAATCCATGTTTGATTTAATAATTAAAATAAGATTGCTCATAAGTATTCCTGAAAGCTAGTGGGAGTATTATTTATTTTTCTTAAATCTTATATGTTGTATGGGCAACTACATTCCACTTAAATTAAGTTTTAGTTGGGAATGAAACTTCGTTTGTAAGATTTGGAAATAATATATACAACTTTGGAATATATGTTTATTATTATAAACATATGTGGTAAATAAATGAGTCAAATAGAACATGATGAATACATATCTTTGACAAGATAGATGAGATCTTAAAGTTTAACTTGAAGATTCATCATGAACATCATGTTGTGTATAAAGTTGTTGTGTCATGCTTGATTACAAGATGATTTGACAACATTGAAAGTTGTTAGTGTAATAAATATTTTAAAGGAATATGTTTGGATTTAGAATCACATTCCACAACTGAGATGCTCCTAGATTATATGGATGATTATATGACAATTGTTTCATAATTGTCATTGCCAACAAACTTGAGTTTTGGTAGGCACCAACATTACACTATAACTGTTCAAAAGTTTACGGATGTTTAAAGAGCATATTGTTGTACACAATGATGCTGGTATAATTGAGATGACACTCAATTCTAGTCACGGTATCCTTGATGATGACCATGTTGACTAGTTATGCTCAACTAAGAGCATAGTTGCATTATACATTAAAGAATGAAGAATACTTTAAAACTTTAAAGTTTTGAAAGATGATTGTCATATAAAGGTGGTTCAGGTTGTCACGCACCTTATGGAATAAATATGACAATATCAAGATATGTGTAAACACATACAAGAAATTCACTTATTGAATTTTTTGAAATAACTATTCTCAAAATTCTTATAGATCAAAGTTAGTTGAAATTATGCCTTGTCGACAAGTATGAGATGCATGACTTGTGGCAAAAATTCATTAACTAAGAATTATCATGCATTGATCTATTTAGTATTTGGATAAAGGATGTTAAACAATTATTATTTATAATGAATTAAAGTACGGTATACGTTTAATTTCATTTATGATATTGTGTCCTGTATTTGCATGTTTAAATCCTTGAATAACTTAAGTTATTCTAAATAGTCCGTTGTCGATCAATAACATGGGAATGATATTGAATTAAGACAAATCTGAGTATTAGTTAGAATATACTTAAAAGTATATTGATGCGTAGCATGAATAATTTCAGATGATATTCAATGAATTGAGTATAGGACTTATCCCACCCACATGATGATACTTTATGGATCTTAGTCATTAAGTATATCATGTATATTTATCCTCGGACTTGAGATACAAGAGATATGTCATGGATGTAGTGCATTTTTGTGAAGCAATCTAACGCTACACGTGAATCGGTAGTTATAAGGGTTGTTTTCGAAGTGTTAAATTTATGAATCCTGATTGTAGTCAAAATGGGATTTGTTTCCTTCAAATTTATTTTGAAGTATAATACTGCTGGCCCCTCGTAGGGTTGTCAAGATGTTTGCATGGCCATGCCCAAGGTCTTCGGAATATGTTCGTAAGAATTGGTAATCTTGATCAATATCATAAAGCGAGAAACAGAATAGTTAATTAAGAAATGAGTGAGATCCATATTCTTATTAACATAGTATTAGAAACAAAAGGATGAATATGATGATAAATCATCAAAACTTGGTTTTTCTCCAGAAAACCATACACGAGTTGTACCGGGGCATTGGCGTGTTGCTAGACGCTAACCAATGTCATTTCACGCTTTGTAAACATATCCAAGTGGGAGCTGTTGGAAATGTATATATTTACAAACATGTGAATGTCCGGATTCAAACTCGTGACCACGGGATTGCACACATTAGCGAATGAGAATTAAAGTTAATAATTAATGTTTATGTTTACGATTAATTATTGCACATTAAGTCCGTTAACGATCGTTAAGTATTTAACGGAAAAATGACTAACGACCGTTAAATGAAAAGAGAAAGGACTAGTAATGAAAAGACTTGAAAAAGTTATGGGTTTCTCTTGGGCTTGTCCTATGGCCGGCCAAGGGGAGGGTTTCCAAGCCCAAACCCTAACTTGTTCCCAAAGGTTTCATTCACTATATAAACAAGGCTAGTTTCTAGGGTTTTTCATATCTTTGTGCATTGAATTAACCCTAGATCTCTCCTCTCCTCTCTCTTGTCCTATAATCGGCCGAGCACCCCAATTGTAAGGGAGTTCGGTTTCGTTTTGCTTAAACGAGGACTTGTGTTAGATCTAGCAATCGCTTGATTCGTTTGGTTAATTCGTGTGTACAAGAACGTGGTTGTAAGACATTATTCTTACACCAATAAGTACTTCTTTGTTTTGCTTTGCTCGAGGGTTGTTTTGCTTTGCTCGAGGGATTTGACATTCGCAAGAGGTACGTTACGCATACTTTCAGTTAATTAATTTATTTGTTATGATCTTAAGTCTTCCGCTGTGTACTCTTGATGTTTACTTGTTTATTGTATGTTATATATTTTATAAACTCGACATATTGATTACTAATTACTAATATCGAAACTACCTAAAACGATAGACGTACAAAATGATAGCATTTCAACTTTCAATCAATACTGATTACTACTACCTCCGTCCCAAATTATAAGTCCAGTTTGACTTTTTGACTCAAACTTTGACCTTAAATATTTTTGTTTTGTATTATATAATACTTGATGCAAAATATATAAATGGATTGTGTTTTAAATGTATTTTCATTTGGTCTAATTTTCATCAAGTGTTATATAATACAAACGAAAATATTTAAAGTCAAAGTTTGAGTCAATAAGTCAAACTGGACTTATAATTTGGGACGGAGGGAGTAATTACTAATATCGAAACTACCTAAAACAATAGACGTACAAAATTTCGACCACCCGTTAAGAAAAGTTTATAAATCTTGTTTAACTATTAAAAACTTAGGAAGTCGCATTAATTTTTCACCTATCAACAAACAAAGATGTTGACCCAAAGAACATCTTGTGAGAGAGATGAGTGAAAACTTGATACTAATCCAAACACAAGGAATGCGAGTACACTGTGGTATTTTGAGCAAACTTAGTTTCCTTTTTTATCCGATGTGGGACATGTCTCATCAAGTAATAATAAATATCTAATAATTGGATTCAAAAGACCGTCCATTAAGTATTTCATTATCTTACCTTCTTATATTTGCGACTAAAAGTTGCATTCCCATATGCGAATATTTCATTATGCTAGCTTTCTGTGTTTGTTCGTTTATGATTTACATTCATTTTAGTTATTACTAGCAAATATCAATTATTTACAAATCTAAGAATAGTTTGTAGACTATAAAATGTGATACTCAAAGGAACAAAATACCTTGATACGTCACATTTAAAACACAACATACAGCGCACACAAGTAGAGTCAGAATCGAACCGAATAAACATGAACGGAGCCATGTTCATGTTCGTTTATTTAATTTTAACCAGACAAATAAATGGACACGAACACTTAAACGGACGAATTTTCTTGTTCATGTTCATTTATTAAGAAAATGAGTTGTTCATGTTCATTTATGTTCGTTCATTAACATACTAAACGAACGCTAAACGAACATAAACGATCAGGCATAAATGAACAGAGACAAACAAACATAAACTTTATTAAATATGCATAATATATTATTTTATAAGTGTTATTTTGTTTAAAAAAAACCAATTTTAAATTTATACAATTAAAAGATATAATGTACGAACATAAATAAATAAATGAACATAAACGAACGTTGACGAACGCATAATCAGATGTTCACGGATATAAATGAACGGACATGACTTTTGTTCATGTTTGTTCATTTAACTAAACAAACGTAAAAAATTGTTCATGTTCGTTTATTTAATAAATAAACGAACATAACGAACTTTTTACCAAACGACTCATGAAATATCTACTGAACATTCAGTTCGTTTACAACCATACACACAAGTATGTTCTAAACTTTA
The DNA here is from genome assembly GCA_910596185.1 of Chrysanthemum makinoi. NCBI lineage: Eukaryota > Viridiplantae > Streptophyta > Magnoliopsida > Asterales > Asteraceae > Chrysanthemum > Chrysanthemum makinoi. The sequence continues at coordinate 316,784,765 of OU343220.1, read as the reverse complement.
AATAAATGATAATTCTTCCTGCAAGATATTTTTACTTATCTTTTTATATACAAGATCATAATATATATATAAAAAAGAAAATGATAGGTTAAATGACAAGATACAGTGGAAAACAACACTTGTGATATTTTAACATTAGTAGTGATAGTGAAGAATTAAACACAAAGTTATAATGCATATATATATCAGTATTCAAAATTACATGTAATGGCCACCAAACTCACTTGTGGTGGTGACGTTTGACGCGCAATGGTGGATTTTGGCACTGGTTTGGTGATGCACTATTAGTTTTTATGTGATTTCTTTGATGTTCATAATTGTAGCGGTTTGTTAGTAGATTTGAAAGTATGTTGAATGATCGCTTGACATTGACATGAAAATAATGAGTTTGCATGCTAATGTTGAAGAAGAGGTCGTCCAAATAGGTTGTTTATCACATGCCGGAAAGGAAAATTGACGCTAGAAAATAGCAACGGGTGTTTGACATGAGCAGTGAAGCAATTTTTGAATACAAATTTGGATTGAGTTTTATGTTATTAATAAAAGAGGTGATATAGCATAAGAAACAGGCCCGGATTTGGGCAAGTGCGGCATAGGCAACCGCACAGGGCCTCCATTTTTTAGGGGCCTCCGATTTTTTAAACATCAGTAAGATATAAATACATTTTTGGAGGATTTGATCGTGTTAATAGATTATTTGGAATGAAGAATATAAGATTTTTTCAGCATAAAAAAAAATACACATTGCGTGTTTACAGAGAACAATGGCGTTTTGGGTTTTGTTGGGGAAGATAACCCCAAAGTGATGAGAGATGTAAGTGGGGCCTAGCTTTCAATGTTGTCTTTTTAGACCAATATTTTCTTTAGGTTTTAAAAGAGCCCTTGTCTTTGTAATTTATATATTTGTTTTCCTACCATTGTTTCAAATTTGTAGAAATTCTGAACATGAAAAAACACACTATATTTGCAGAATAGCGGTCCAAAAAGTTGAAATATATGATATAGTTTCGAAAAAGAAAAATACTACAAAGCATACCATATAAAATCCTTGAAATTATTGGACTTTGTGGACATGGTTGTAAATATCGCTTGGCGGTACCTCGGCGGTCGACCACTGTCAAGCGTCATATCGGTCTTGGCGGTGATATATCGGAGACCATAAATTATAAAGAAATTTATTTAAAAAAAAATAAATATTAGCAATATCATAACAAAATAAGTCAATAACCACAAAAAACTAAAAAATTTAACGTCCTTGAAAAATAAAAGCCGCAAGTCCATAAGTATTTATCAATTTATATAAAAATAAATAAATAAATAAAAATACGAGTTTGACCAATTTTTGACCTAGTTTGACCAATATTGACCGATTTTGACCGATTTATCACCGATTTTGACCAAACCAATAAATTGACCGATAAGCGAAATATCGTATCGATCGACCGCCGATAAGCGATATATCACTGATATATCGGCCGCCAAGACCGATATTTACAACACTATCTGTGGATTATTGTAAAGGTTGAAAAAAAAACTATATATCTATATTAGAATAAAAAGATTAGTAAGCTGTTAATTAATCAATATCAAAAAAGCAATGCATGATGAAATTACTATTTGTTAATTTTACGTATGATTTAATTCAGAGCTGAATTAAGGGCCTCATTCAAAGTACGGCACAGGGCCTCCGAATTTCATGGGACGGCCCTGATAAGAAATAAAATACGAAAATGAAGGCGGCCTCCAGTCCATCATTAACCGTGACGATCGAAGGCAAAGAGTTTCAAATTTGATTTTGTTTTCGCAAATCTCAAGTCAAAGCAAATATTTAAATAAAGTGAAATAATCATCTTTTTTTTTTTTTTAGTTTCGACTACTTGTTAAGTTATATTTGTAAATTTTATTTAACTAATAGAAAAAAGTGAAGAAAAGTTTGTGAATTTTGTTTAACTAATAATAAAAAGTGAAGAAGTCGCATTAATTTTCCACGCTTACATACCAAACTCTTGAGACAAAGAGCTTTTATATGGTCTTGTGAAAACTTGATGCTAATCCAAAGACGTGCAATTCAAGTACGTCGTAGTATATTAAGCTAATATAGTTCCCATTTTTATCTGATGTGGGACACCAAGTTGGGTTTCATCAAATAATAATAAGGTATCTATATATGTGCTCGTTTTAGTGGTTTATTTCTAAACCTTCCCTGATAATTGGATTTAAGATCCACCATAAAGTATTTCATAATCCTAACTTTTTATGTTTTTTCATTTATGATTTACGTTCATTTAAGTTAGGGTTAATATACAAAAAAGTTACTAAACTTTTAAAAAAATTTGTCCTAAGTCACTAATGTTTATCTTCTGTCATCTAGGTTACTACACTTCACGGGTTTTTCACATATGTTACTAAACCTTTTTATATGTGCCACCCTAGTCACTACATGGAAGGGCAACCGGTTGTAGTTTGCCACGTAAGATACTTATACAAACAAGTCACTAAACTTTGCGAAAATTTTGTCCTAAGTCACTAACGTTTCATTTATGTCGTCTAAGGTACTCAACTACACGAGTTGTTAAATATGTTACTGAACCTTTAAAATATGTTTTCGTCTGTTTTTTTACGGTTTCGTCCGTTATCATTCCCTTTTTATGTTTTTATACGTTTTATACAAATTTTATAAGTTTTTATTCGTTTTCATCCGTTTTATACATCTTCATACGTTTTTATCCGTCTTCGTCCGTTTTTCTTATGTTTTTGCCTATTTTCTTATGTTTTCTTACGTTTTCATCCGTTTTTTATGTTTTCATACGATTTCGTCCCTTTTTTTTACGTTTTTATACGTTTTCATCTGTTTTTATATATTTTCGTCTGTTTTTCGTACGTTTTCGCCTGTTTTTATGTTTTCATACATTTTCGTCCATTTTCTTATGTTTTTGCCCGTTTTTCTATGTTTCATTCGTTTTCGTCCCTTTTTTATGTTTGAAAACATAAGAAAATAGGCGAAAACGTAAGAAAATTGGACGAAAACGTAAGAAAAACGGACGAAACCGTATAAAAACGGATGAAAACGAATAAAAACGTATAAAAATGTATAAAACCATATAAAAACGGATGAAAACGGACGTAAAAAATGGGACAAAAACGGACGAAAACATATAAAACGGATGAAAACGTTAAAAAAAACAAAAACGTATAAAAACGAATGAAAATGAATAAAAACGTATAAAAGGTGTATAAAATCGTATAAAACGTATAATTTTAAAGGTACAGTAACATGTTTAAACAACTCCGTGACACCCGACTAACCACAAGGACCGTTTTGTACTAAAAAAATGTGCAATGTCATCATTTTAAAGGTTCAGTAACATGTGCCACAACTCGTGAAGTTTAGTACCTTAGGTGACAGGAATGAAACATTAGTGACTTAGGACAAATTTTTCGCAAAGTTTAGTGACTTATTTGTATATTAACCCATTATGCTCCAATACACGTCAACTTGGAACCGGTAACAATAGGTTGCAAAACTAGTGGTATCCAATATAACCGGTTACGTGAAGTATAGTAACCTAGATGACAGAAGATAAACATTAGTGACTTGGGACAAATTTTTTTGAAAGTTTAGTAACTTTTTTGTATATTAACCCTTTAAGTTATTACCAACAAAATGTTATTGTTTGATTAGATCATTTACAAATTTAAGAATAATTTGTACACTATAAAATGTGATACTCAATGGTGCTAGGAACATAATACCAAGATACGACGCAGTTAAAACACAACATATATACAATGCACACAACCATGTTCTAAACGTATATCACAAACATTCTATAACTTAAAAGGTGAACATTCTTTGAGCCTATCTACAAACATGTTTACATTTTATAGAAAAAAAAAATAGCTAACAATAATATTTCCTATATCACAACATGTTGTATGAAACATGTATCTTAAAGTGCAGTTCTTTTTCATTTTAACCCCTCTTACGGTTGAAGTTGATTATAAGCAACACGCGACAGTTGAGCCAAAAAATTTGCATGTACTATAATTAAAGATTGAAACAACAATGCGATTGAATTTAACCTCACTAGCTCGTTTGTAATCACTTTGATTCCAGATTACGTATTATAACAAAAATATATGGCACCATTAGATGCTATGGGGCACGGTCAATCGAGAGTAAGACTAGAATAAGTTTTCTGTGCGGTATAAAAACTCAAAAATAGCTTTATTTATTCATCTTTAAATAGGAGAAAATTTGATACTAACACAAAAATGTGTGATCCATGTATATTGGATATGTAAGCTAGCCATGAGTTACAAGATTTTATTGCTTCCGTAAAATGAAGAAGATCAATGTGGTTACCCCACACTCACACAAACTAGAAAATTTTCTGCATACTATTACATGGAAAAACAATGTGGTTCCTCTTCACTTACATATATAGACCCCAATCCACGACGAGTGTTAGCTTGCGAGTTAACCATTATTGGTCTAGAATTGTTAAACTATCTATAAGCGAAACATAACCTTTCTTGCAAGGTATAGCGACTCATTTCTCCTCCAAGATCTTGATGCATACGTCACTTGAGTAGGTAATGGCTTACCATCACCAAATGTGAACGGTTTTAGTTCAAACACAATGATATCTCGTTCGCATGTACCTCCATGAGCAAAAACCTTGCTGTCGAACTATCTCAAACTTTGTGAAACCGGCGGTGGTCGTAATAGAATCTTGAGTGAATCCAAACCATCTTTCGATTGTCCATTCCAATTTCATTAATGCATTTGCAGCCTTCCATATTTAAATTTTAATGTTCCTAATTAATAAAGAATCTTTTATATTATAAATTTTAAGATTGTTTCATCTAAACGTTTGTAGTCAGAACATTAAAAGTCAAATAGCAAGAGAAAAAAAATGGAAGATATTTCAATAGCAAGAGAAACAAGAGAAATAAATGATTCAATGATCTGATCAAATAATATTATTATGGTTCGAGAGAAAATAACAGTATCTACTCGGACACTCCAGTGGAAGTGTGTTGAATCAGCAGCAGACAGTAAGCGTCTTTTTTATGGGCGCTTTATTCTGTCTCCGCTTATGAAAGGTCAAGCAGACACAATAGGCATTGCGATGCGAAGAGCTTTGCTTGGAGAAATCGAAGGAACATGTATCACACGCGCAAAATTTGAGAAAATATCACACGAATATTCTACCATAATGGGTATTCAAGAATCGGTACATGAAATTTTAATGAATTTGAAAGAAATCGTATTGAGAAGTAATCTCTATGGAACTTGTGAGGCGTCTATTTGTGTCAGGGGCCCTGGATATGTAACTGCTCAAGATATCATCTTACCGCCTTATGTAGAAATCGTCGATAATACACAACATATAGCTACCTTGACTACTACGTGGTAATTTAGTGAACCTTTTTTCAGATAGGGTGTCAAGTTCTCTTTTATTCCTTAAATTGGGTTCCAAAATTTTGAGACATAGACAAATGGACTCTAAAATATTGTGACGGGAAAGTTAAGACTCCTTGTTATGCGTTTTCTTTAGTATGAAAAAGTGAAGTATTCGTATTAACTTTTTACCCAACTCCCAACCCGGTTGTTCGAGCCTAACAAGCAACCTCAGAATAGGAGAAAACTTGATATTTACACACACACCTATGACCCATCTATATTGTTAAGACTTGATATTTACACAAGCAACCTCAGAATAGGAAAGTTAAGACTCCTTGTTATGCGTTTTCTTTAGTATGAAAAAGTGAAGTATTCGTATTAACTTTTTACCCAACTCCCAACCCGGTTGTTCGAGCCTAACAAGCAACCTCAGAATAGGAGAAAACTTGATATTTACACACACACCTATGACCCATCTATATTGTGAAAAAGTTAAGTATTCGTAATAAATTTTATCCCACTCCAAGGTAAGCTGTCTAAGCCGAACAGCCAACTTTAGAATAGGAGAAAACTTGATACTAACACAAACATGCATGACCCATGTATATTCTGGTATATAAGCTAGCATAGCTTCTTTTATTTTACCTATGTGGGATTCAAAGTTGTCTAAGGTTCTCATGAAACGTATATTACATTTCATCAACGTCACCCCATTCGCCTGCCTTCCATAAGCAACCACCATGCTAACGAACCATGTGTTGACTTTTCTTTCATTATTAAACATAAAAGCCGACTTTGGTCCCATTAGAATCTTCGCTAAATGCGAACCATCTTCATCGTGTCTATCCATTCCATCTTCATTCCTCCCATAGTGAATTTCATGTTCCTTATTAATATAGTCAATCTTTAATCTTGTGATTTTCGAGATACTTATATCTAAAACGCGTGTTTTAGTATGGCAAATAGAAATTATTAATCGGTATGTTTGGTGATGAAATGTGTTATCTGGTGGAGACTCGTTGGAATATAAACTCGCGAGAAAACTTGTGTCCTAAGTGCACCGCGGCCTATATATTCCATGTGAAGAACACCTTTTGCTTCAACAACGTCATTAAATTCATAATGAAAATACGTAGGGAAACCTCGAAAGAGTGTAGCCCTACTTAAGAAGCTCCTGTAGCCATGATTTACTAGATTTTATTGCATTCGTAAAAGGATGAAGATCAATATTCGCACCTGCGGGAGAAACTCCAGTGAGGGAAAACGTGATCGTCGCAAAATTTCAAAGTGTGAGTTGTTACAATCAAACAACATCTAGTTGGTGCTCTACCCATTTAAGTGTTCAGTTTGATAAGTCAAGAAGTTTAACGTATCTAGCTTTTATAGGGCTTACAAAGCTTTAATTTCTAACGCCCTAATCGAATTTAGAAGTTCTTTTGATTTAAGTTTGAACATAAAAAAACATAACTTTATTATTTTACATAATTATATACTCTTTAACATTCTTGACTAATAACTAATATTTAGCTACGTAAATAAAGGGATTCTACTTGTTAAGAAAAGGCTTTACGTTTTTGTATATTAAAAAATGTTAAGAATTTATATAAATTTACCAATCATTCGTGACAAAGCCGATAAGCATGACAGCTTAAACACAAACGAGAGACAACTGATACTATTCCGAACACATGAATCTTACATACATTGTGGTTTATAAACAAGAATAGTTTCTTCTCTTTGATCTATGTGGGATTGGAAGCAGTCAACCTATTCACAATCCATATCTTACATTTGATTGAAATCATGGTTATTTACCTTGATTTCATCGAATCCTGGGGTTACATTGAGGATGATCTTTCCAAGTAACTTATTCCTAGATATTAATTGATTAATCACATATTGAGTTATGTTCACACGAGACAACTCTAGTACTCATAGGTTGGTGCATCGGATGACACGATTGTAACTAATGTGAAGTTAATGATTATTCTTATGAGGGCTTATAAATTCCAAACATAACGTGTTGAGATTTTCATTTGAGAATATCTCATCAGGCAAAGTAAATGATGTACCCAAGATTGTGAGGCGAAGACGATCTTTGAGATAAGTTTTAGAAGAAGAAGTTGCTTGCATAATCAATTTTCGAGCAGCACAATAAGCGGTGTGAATGCCCAACCGAAGATCAAGACTTGTGATAGGTAAGTTGTGTCGGTGATAATTTAGTAAAGTCAGGTGGATCCACCTCATGTACTTTCTTTGATGTTGCTTTTTGAAAGACGTGGGACAAAACCTGATGGCAGGGCTAGTAGACCAAGCGTGTAGCCATGACTTGGACAAGATGCAGGTGCGTGCCGCATCTTTTGACGGCAATGCTAACTGTATCAACTCCGGAACATCATCTAGTTGTTGTCTGTGCATGTCTCATTCTCTTCACTTGCTCCATTCACGCGAAAAGAAAACCGAAACCCTCGATCACTTTAGAACCTGAAAACCGTCGACAGAAACTTTAAAAAGAATCAAGTACTCGATCACCTCCAGTGGCGGATCCAGGATTTTGAATCATATGTGGCACCGTTTTTTTCTCACATTGTGTCACTGATAGTTCTTAAGCTCTAGGCGCAATTCAGGTAAATTAATGGCTCTTTGCGATTTTTGTTCCCCAATTCGGTTATTCACTTATTCATGATTGATTTGATTTTCATATATATCTCATTGTTGGATAATTTAAATTATCAAATAATTTAAGTTACTTATAACAAAATAGTGTGAATTTAACTTTGATTATTTAGTACAGTAATATACTCTAAGGGGCCGTTTGGTTGGGGTATATTGGGGGCATTTGCATTTTAAATCTCTTTAAATATCCTGTTTGGTAACTCAAATGAAGTAATTTATAATTACATGAATTGCCAAAATGGAGAGAATTAAAATGCCTCCAAAAAGTGAAAAAATTTTAATTTACTTGAAAAAAAAATTTATAAACTTTTTTTCTTATTGTTTTTTTATAAACTTTTAAATAGAATATTTATGAATTTTTTTTATAAACTTTTTTTATCAATTTTTTATAAACTTTTTTTTATACATTTTTAATAAACTATTTTTATAATTTTTTATAAACTTTTTTTATAGATTTTTTATAAACTTTTTTTTATAAACTTTTTATAAATTTTTTATAAACTTTTTTTTTAACTTTTTTTTTATAATTTTTTTATAAATATTTTATAATTTTTTATAAACTTTTTTTATAAATTTTAATAAATTTTTATAATTTTTTTTAAAGTTTTTTATAAATTTTTTATAAACTTTTTTTATAAATTTTTTTTATAAATTTTTTTTTTATAAACTTTTAAATAGAATATTTATGAAATTTATATTAAAAAAATAAAAAATATTTATAAATTTCTGTCAACCAAACGTGCGACGGTATTTTAAATTCCGGAATTTTAAATTCTCAATAATTTAGATTTTCTAGAATTTAAAATTCCGAAATTTCAAATTACCCAACCAAACGCCCCCTAAATTACAAAGTAAGATAAAACTTTTGTTACTTATAAGTGTTTTAAATAAAAAATTCTTTTTTTAACATGATCAGACAAATTCAATACTGCAAGACTACCCTACATCTTACATCTAGCTGTGTCACTACTGTAGCAGTCAAAACATTAAAAAAATATGACGCAAAAAAACAATATTCTTACTATTTCATCATCTTCTTCCTCGTTTTTTTCTATTTATTCTTCAAAACACAACAAACTTATTCTTCTTCATGAATATTTTGCTCATTTTGTGCACCTTTAGCTGTAAAATATGTATAGCACTCTCAAAGTGCAAGAAATTTTCATGAAAATATTACACTTCGTCGGATATAACCATGTGTGGCACGTGCCACAGGTGGCTAACACTTAGCTCCGCCCCTGATCACCTCCTTTTATAAAGAATAATAATGAGAGATTTTAGAATACCGACTCTACTTCATAATTGCATATATACGTAGTCGTCCAAACTTTCTTCTTTTGCTTTCCATAATTAATAATTTTTCAGTTAGAACCTTAAACTTACACGAGGTTATTGAATGTATTTTTTCTCTTATGAAATTTTATTTTAGTTTCCTATGAGTATAATTTTTTTTTATAAGAGAACCATCATCTCACCATTATAGTTTTTTTCTTAAAGTGACTAGAAAACTTATAATGAACAGATAAAAAAAACGATGTATCAACAAATATTAAATAAAGCGAAAAAATATATACAATAGTAATCAACAACATGAATCAGTATTTGTGGACAAAGTTAAGATTAATATAGGTCCAAAATTCTTTATAGATTCAATAAATAAATATTGTTTATTCATTTTTCATCAAAATTAAAAATAAAACACTTTTAGCTATTTAAAAAAAATCTTGCCAAGGATAAATCGTTAAGCGACAAAAAATAATATCGTGACGAGAATTTAAGTTTTCAATCAGACTATTAAACTATGTGGTACACTCTCAATTTTAAACTGTTTCGAAGTGTTAGCTGTCACAATGAAAATACACGTTTTACTTTTTTTTTATATATATGTTCCAACAAAAAAATAATAAAAATAACAAAATGTTTATCGGTTGGGACTCCTTTTGACCCATCAAATGTATGAGACTTAAAACTACTCAAGCCCAACTAGTATGTAATTTCCGGTAGATGTATAGGAATAAAAATGGAAAATAAAAACATGACATATTGAAAGAAAAAATAAGACTAGAATTACACATTGAGCAAAAATAAAATGTCAATTATGGGCTCCGCTTTTCTTATAATTAAAATAAAAGTGATTAATCAAACATCACATCTATCGAGCAAAAAACATGATGGTAGCAAAAAATGTCACCTTCAGACAGAAAAAAAAAAACATTTGGTTACCCTCGGGACACGTGCGGTAGATTTTCAGTCAAAAGTCAAGAGTTCATATAAATTTACCTTTAACAAACCCATGTCTAGCATAACAAACATGGATCAATGTTCTAGACAACTTCATACTACTCAAAACATGTGAGTCCTACATACATTGTGGTATATAAACAAGAATAGTTTCTTTCTTTGATCTATGTGGGATTGAAAGCTTTCAACCTTTTCAGAGTGTGTATCTTACTTTTGTAGCAATGTCATTCCATTTCCTTAACTCGTATCTTGCATATAGACGCCAATACACGATGTGTGTGATCGAGTTGACCATTGATAGAACATCACCTCAAAATTTATTCAAAGTATAGCGACATATTCCTCTTCTAGGATCTTGACGCAATCGTAAACCACTTAAGAGGAAATGGCTTAACATCACGAAACCTGACCAGTTCAGTTTCACACACAATGTTATCTCATACTTTTGGACGACTCTCTATAAGCAACCACCATGCTGTTGAACCATGTGCGACATATTCCTCTTCTAGGATCTTGACGCAATCGTAAACCACTTAAGAGGAAATGGCTTAACATCACCAAACCTGACCAGTTCAGTTTCACACACAATGTTATCTCATACTTTCGGACGACTCTCTATGAGCAACCACCATGCTGTTGAACCATGTCTTACTATGTCTTGCATAATCGCTCAACTCTAAAAGCCAGCTTTGCTCATATTAGAATCTCCACTGAATCCGAACAATCAACATTTATTCATTCCAACTTCTTTACAACAAATGCGGCCTTACCATAGCTAAATATTCATGTTTATAGTTATTTAGACTTTTAGAGTGCCACCCACAAACTGAAGTTCTATAGCACATTTTTGTTTAAATAGTAATTTTTATTTCAAATGTATATATAATCGAAGTTTAATGACGCCAAATCGGACTTAATTAGTTAAATGTATCTGTGAATTTAAAGCAATTGTACACAACATGGGCAGAAAGCGACATACTCTCACCAAACGTGACCAGTTGAAGTTGAAACACAACGTTCTCTCGTTCACCATGCCTTCCACGAGCAACCACCATGCTATTGAACCATGCCTTGCTTTTCATCATCACTAAAAGTTGGTAGTTAAACCTTTGCACCCTTGCCTGTAGCTAAATTTTCATGTTCTTAATTAGTTATATATTTATTTATCTAATACTTTTGACACTTGATTTTATTAGAACATTTGCGTGGTAACATTACATATTAAATACGACCCGATTAAAATTTAATTGTCTTATGTTAACTATACTTGTCTAATATTTTGATTAACCTATAATTAGCTATGAATTTTAAGATTTGCAGGTAGGGGTGTCATATTTCCCGACCCGACCCGGACCCGAACCCGACGAAGGATATTCGGGTCGGGTTACTCGGGTCCAAAATCCAATTCGGGTCAATCGGGTCAACCCGATTAACCCGAGTACGAACTAGGGTCGGGTATCGGGTTCAAAATAATTGAAAATTCGGGTTCGGGTCGACCCGACTAACCCGACTTTTTTTTTTTTTTTTTTTTACTTTTCCCAATCTTTATTTAATTGAAAGGCCCAAATTAGTGCATGAACATATATTGCTTCATATATTTGGTTTTATATTCATTTTCATTCTATAGAATTGACCTCAGATTGAAAACAAAATGCATTACAAAAAGAAAATGTGTAAATCCAACTATAAAATGCATGTATTAGTGCATTGCTCTACTGGTATGAATATAATAACCTTTTAAAAACCAATAAACATTATATTCATAACGTTTGGTTACTAAATTTAAGAAATTAAATTCTAGAATTATATAAATGGACTTGACCCGAACCCGACCAACCCGAATTCAAATAGGGTCGGGTTCGGGTATATTATTTTTTGGCTTGACCTGACTTCGACCCGACCCGACTGACCCGAACCCGACCGACCCGACCCGAATGACACCCCTATTTGCAGGGGTTTTTAAGAAATCTACTTAAGCTATTTAAGAGTGGATTCAATGTTGTGATGAGCCCAATGGGCTAAAACTTTCATCTGGGCCATCTTTAACTACTCTTTATGTTTTTAATTTTGTGCACACTTTTAGATGGTGATACTTCAATCTTTATTTTTATAATGTTATTGTTGAATTTTGTCTGTGCATTATAGTAAAAAGTAATAGGTGTAAATGCTAAATATATTTGTGTACGTATATATATCAGTTAATTCATATAAGATTCTGTTATAAATGCATATGCTATAAAAGATCACACTTTAACATAATAAAAGAACAGAACCGATGAAAGATCACATTTTCTAAATTTTGCAACAGGAAAGTTAGGAATCTATTGTTAGAAAAAGTTCATGCATTTCAATAATATGAAAATAATAATAATAAAAAAAAAATCAAGTGTTAACATAAAATCATCTCATATACTACGGTGATTTTGGTTGTTATAACTAACAATTCAACCGCATGATATGAGAAAACTTGAAATTATCACAAATTTGGATGGTACATATGCATTCTAGTACCGCGCAATACGGCGGCGGATACCGGATGATTAATAAAGATATATCAAATACATCAATTAAACGAATTAAAAACTAACAAAAATAAAATAAACTTACTAAAAATATAAAAATTAAAAACTGATAAAAATATATCAAAATGGATGTTGAATTAAAGAGCACAAAATTTTAAAAAATATTGTGAAATTAGAACATAAAAAAATTAAACGAATTAAAAGATATTTAAATTTAAAAATAAAGGTGATTAATTAGTTAAGAAGTGACATGTGTCACCCCATTATTGGAGCTCCTTATTTTAGTTTGTTAGAGCTCCTCCCTTTTTGTTATTTTTTAGTTAGAGAAGTGACACATGTCACTCAATTATTGGAGCTCCTTATCTTAATTTTTTAGTTAGAGAAGTGACATTCTTTCCATAATAAGCAAGTAAAAAAGTCTGAATTTTTAAGCCTTCTAATTTTAGAAGGCCTAAATGTATTATAAAGTAGTATAGATAAGCTAGCATAGTTTGTGTTGTTTATCTATGTGGGATTCAAAGTTGTCATGGTTTCCATGAAGTAATAGTACTTTGAAGTTGATCATCAACGTCATCTAACACAAACCACAAAATGTTATTAATATTACTATTTGAAAAATCAATTTGATTCCATTTGACTTGATGGGTGTAATCACTTGCATACAGGCGCCAATACAAGATGAGTGTTAGATTCCGAGTTAACATTTTGTATAAGAAAATGAATTAAGCACTACTAAATTATCTACAAGCTAGGTATGGTGACTCATTCCTCCTCCAAGATCTTGATGCAATCATACACCACTTGAGCGGGCAATGGCTTACCATCAAAGTGTGACCAGTTCAGATTTAAGTGCAAAGCTATCTTGTTTGCCTGGCCTCCGTGAGCAACCACCATGCTTTTGAACCAAGTGATGCTTTGTCTTGTATTATCATCTCTCAAAACATGTTTCAGTCTCAGTGAATCCGAACCATCTTCGTTTAATCATTCCAACTTCATTACAACATTTGAAGCCCTGCCGACGTGCGTGGGTGTATGATCCCAACAAGTCAACAACGACATCATTTAAAACAATATGGAAATGGGCTACTGAAGAGATAGATACAGTTTCAATAGCTAGTTAATTGAGATGGGTCTAATAATTCTTTGTTGGGTGCTACTGGTAGAAAATTTGAAGTGAATGCAACTCGATTTGTTTTTTTCTTGAATGTCTGACATAATGACATGAATTGAATTTGGTTTAACGCTTTCGCTAAAATCAAATTATATGGTGTAGTATGGTGCACTACACATTTAACAATATGACGAGATTAACTCTTCAGTTTGATTTAAAGACTTGAGAAACAAGATGTTTATCATATTTACCCTTATATTGTAGCATATTGGTTCATATGTATAAGGCCCAACTAGTATCTCATTTTCTGGACTTTAAGCTTGAACCTTGAGCAAGCCGAGTCGACGAGCCCCGAGAAATATGAAGTCCTATAGCAAGTTTTTGTTTAACTCATAACACTTTTTTTCAGGTTTATACATAATTGATGTTAAATATAGTTACGTTCTATTCGGTTTTAGGAATTCCATTGTTTAAAGTTCTAACAAACAAAACAACACTTTACTGTTTTAAATGGTATTTTTCCAAACACTCTCGTGCAAGTTTTATCTATTATGTTGATCCTTTTTCCGTTTTTATAAAAATATACTATCATTTAAGTCCAAAATTTACTAGTTAATAATATCTGGTTGCATAAAGGAATACTTTTCAATTTTGTAAAGGAAAAGTTTGGACTCCTTGTTGAAAAAGTATTTATTTTGTTAATTAAAAAAAAATTTAAGAGTTCCTATAAATTTACCACATATAGGAAGTTTGATTTTAAGAGGTTGGTAGACTCTTTAATATCAAGATCCCTATATAAATGGAAGCTTTATAGTAATCCAATAATGTAGGAAGCATATACATTGTGGTATATAAGCAAGCATTATTTCTTTTATATAACCAATGTGGGATTGAAGTTGTCACGTTTCCATGAAGCACAAAACGTTATTAATATTAAGGGCATGTTTGGTTTGTTGCTAGGAATAACAATGGGTATGGGTAAAATGACAATTGATATGAAAAAGTGTATCATTATGATTGTTTATATTTGGATGACAAAATATGGTATGAAAAAAATGTATAGATATTTGAGTTTTGTAGTTGAAACGAGAGGGGCCTACGGGAATGGATTTCATAGACACCAAATTAATGTGTAATGAATCTATGGCTATGATATACTCATTTCATTCCCGGCTCCACTAAACAAACACCTTGAGTCTGAATGAAATCCATAGACTCATTCCGATTGGGGATACCAAACGCACCCTAATATTTGAAACATCAATATGATTCCGCTTCTCATGCCTATAGACGCCAATGTCTACGAGAATGAAGCAATGCTAGATTATCTATAAGCAAAACATCACCTTTATTTCCAAGGTATATATATAGTGACTCATCCTTTTCCAAGATCTTGATGGAGTCGCACAACACGTGACACGAAATGGCTTACCAATATCAAACGTGATTCCTTCTCGTTCAAACATTATGTTATCTCGTTCTCCTGGCCCTCCATGCGCAACTACTATGTTGTTGAACCATTTCTTACCTTGCCTTGCATCATCTACTCTAAAAGCCGGCTTTGGTTGCATTAAATCTTCACTGAATATGCACTATCTCCATCTATCCATTCCAACTTCGTCGCAACAATTGCAACCACACGGTAGTTAAAATTTTCATGATAAGAAACCAAAACAGATATTATAGAAAAAAGAATAAATACGTAAGCCATTGCGCGTTGAAAAGCAATATGTTGATCCAGTGGAGCCTAATTCACGGTATAAAAATTTGTGTCCTAAGTGTACACGCCTATATGATACATGGGAAGAAAACCCGATGCTTTAGCAGCGTCGTTAAAACCATAAGGAGAATCAGCAAGTTAACTTCAAAAGAATACAACCCCATTTTTCTTAAGAAGAACCTCTAGCCATGTTCTATGAGGTATTCACACTAGCGGAAGAAAGTACATCGGGGAAAAACATGATTGTTGAATAACATATAGAATTTTGTACATGTTCAAAGCAAGGTTTTCAAGTTCGGGATCTTACCCAGGATCGTTTTTGTCTTTGCAAGATTGTGATCGTAAGATCGGATTGGGATCTTAAGATCCTACTCTAAGATTATTTCTTAATAGTTTTTGTAATATTATACAAATCTACAAATTATTATACATTATAAACACAAAATAATATGAATGTTTCATACAAATGTTGTCCTAACTTATGATTATCAAATGTTTAAAAAGATTAAAGTGGTGTTTTTTTAATTCTAAAACAAACAACCCATCAATTTTTAGTTTTTTAGTTTGTAATCCGAGAAAGTAAGATCTGATTGGATTAGATCTTAAGATCGTATAGTCAAGATCGGGATCCTATAAGGTCTTAAGCTTGTAAATAGCACAATTCTTAATTGTATAATAGTTTCACCCTAATCATATATAGAATTCCATATATTTTTTTAAATAGTATTTGTTCAGGTGCAAGGACCGCAAGTTTTAATCTAAGCTATCTACAGAAATATACGTACAGAATTCCAACTAGCTCTTTCGGGTAAGGGTGTAACTGTGTACATCTCACCTTCTCCATATGTCACTCCGACAAGATTGAGTATTGTTGTTGTAATTCTAACTACTTGTTAAGAAAACTTATAAAGTTTGTTTATAAAACTATTAAAAAGTCAAGATTTCGTATAAGTTTTCCACATATTCATACAATAGCTCTTAAGTCTTAAGACTAAGAGCCATGCTATACAGAAGTGGAAACTTCATACTACTCCAAACACGTATAACCAAAGTACATTGTGGTATTTAAAGCTAACATAGTTTCATCTCTATATCTTATGTGGGATACAAAGTTGGGTTATCTCAAATAAACAATAAGGTATAGTATTTCATCAATTATCAACATGTAAAATCTTGAAAACATCATGAGATGTTATGCATATTTATCAAGTATTTATAAGCATAATACATAAGATAACCTAACTTTAATGGACCGTATCCTGTATCTGGCTTGCGTTACATCTATAATCTAATATTCCCGCAGTCTGTGCGGCGAAATCATAATAACTCGTAGTGTATGAGAAAGCAATAAACTATAAAGCAATAAAAAAATTGTTGATGAAGACGTTTGTTATCAAGCGGAGACAAATCCTCATCTACAATAGCGAAAACTAAAACAAGCAACAAAAGCATTAAAAAAACAATTATAAATTTGTTGCTAAAATATCTGAGAACAAGCAATAACAAATTTTCAAACAACAACAACAAAAGCAAAACAAAGCAATAGTAAAAGCATAGAAGCAAAAAAGAAATGGCATCAAGTTGCGGTGGCGTATGCCGCAGCGTCAGGAAAACCAAAACACAAAGTTATCAGGTGCATTTACTACTTATGGCATCTACTATGATAAACCTATAAAAAAGTTTATACATTTAAAAATCCATTAATTTATAAGCCTTTTTCAAATCATAAACCTATTTCCACCATAGATAAACCTCTTCATAAACCTTTTCATATCATAAAACACTCTCAACACTCTTAAAATACATAAATTTTAGACATCTTTAAAATCCTAGACCTATTCATGCCACATAGACATGAAATGATTTCTCACTATGGTACACAAATTCTTAGACCTCCTCAAAAGATTTTAAACCTATTCTTGAAACATCCTCAAAAGATTTTAAACCTATTCTTGAAACACCATCGTGGATGCTCTTACTACATATACTTTTTTGGGATAATTTTTTCTAAATGTATCGAAGTTACCACTTTTTACTAAGTTGTGTATCAATCTATTAATCCTCCTAAACAATGCAAACAATTTACTAATCCTACTATTATATGCAAAGTTTAACATTTGTTTAGAGTTATTTACATAAATCGTCCTTGTGGCTAGGACCTAATTGCAACGGAAGTCCTTAAAGTTATTTACATAAATCGTCCTTGTGGTTAGCCCGGTCAATGAGCGGGAAGGGTCGGGTTGCCACGTGGACCAATGAGGTGGTGCCATGTGGCATTGGTATAATATACCAATTTTTTGGCTGGCCTAGGATTCGAACCCGGGACATTTGTGTGGGAAGCAAAGCTTTGCCCAGCTGGGCTAAGCATAGCTTCAATAATATTTCCCTAAATCATCTACATAACCCTTCCTAAAAGTTAAGGCCCAATTCAATAATACTAAAGGTTCAATTTAGTTTTTTGCCTATCAATTTAAGGGGTTATATGGACTGTAAAAAAATAAATAAATATACCGTCGAACTCGTTTTTTCTTGCTCTTTCTAATGGTATGCTCGGGGAATTTTTTCGACTTGGTCTGGACCTCGAAAAATGCGAAAACAAAGGAAAAACGGTGATTTCGCATTTTTCGAGGTTCCAACCAAATCGAAAAAATTCCCCGAGCATACCATTGGAAAGAGCATGAAAAAAAGAGTCCGACGGTATATTTTTTTTTTGATCCATATAACTTCTTAAATTGATAGGCCAAAGCAAAAAAGGTGATTTTCGGATGAGTTTAGATGTCGTTTTCGCATTTTTCGAGGTCAAACGAAGTCAAAAAAATTCCCCGAGCATACCATTGGAAAGAGCACGAAAAAACGAGTCCGATGGTATTTTTCTCAATTTTTGAACCGGCCCAGAACCCCTTTAAAATGACAGGTCAAATTTCTATTTAACCCTTTTTATTTATAAAAAACCAACTGGGCTTGTTAAGGGTTAAATAGAACCAAAAGCACCATAATACATGAAGGTATGCCTATCTCAGATGGGTATCACCTTGGCCTCCCACACAACCCACCAGGGTTCGATCCCTGGGGAGGAAGATTTTGGTTTTATTTTCCATCGCCACGTGGCGCCACCTCATTGGTCCACGTGGCGACCCGTTGACCGACCCGACCCCGATGCCACGCGTGGCACCACTCAGGCGGTGACACGTGACGTTGACCGATCCGTTGACCGGGCTAACCACAAGGACGATTTATGTAAATAACTTTAAGGACTTCCGTTGCAATTAGGTCCTAGCCACAAGGACGATTTATGTAAATAACTCTTAACAAATGTTAAACTTTGCATATAATAGTAGGATTAGTAAATTGTTTGCATTGTTTAGGAGGATTAATAGATTGATACACAACTTAGCAAAAAGTGGTAACTTCGATACATTTAGAAACAATTATCCCTACTTTTTTGGGACCAAGTTCATGTTTGAAATAATTGATGTTTTTAGACAAAATTAACACGACGACACATAAATTCATATGTGTCCCGGAACCCATCATAATTCCATCACTGGTCTGTTTATACTTTTAGCGTAATGAGCAGAGACGGAGCCAGTAGGGGGGCTGGCGGGTGCTCGGCCCCCCCCCCCCCCAACTGCCTCAACTACTTCGGCTTGTAGCTTAAAGAAAAAACTGAAGAAGAGGAAAAATGGAAGAGAAGAAGAAGAAATTGAAGAAGAAGAAAAATGGAGGAGAAGAAGATGAGGAAGATGATACTTAGAAGAAAGAGAAAATACTATTAAATCATATTTACTTTTTGTAGTTCCAATGAGGTACAGTAATGTATTTTATTTTTTTAGCAGAAAAAGATAAATGAAACAAAGTTTTACTAGTATATGTAACAGTTTTAGAAGTCAATTGTAGTTGCTTTGCTTCATTTTGTATTAAATGATACAAGTCTTTACACCTATTTTATAAATGATACAAGTCTTTTCTTCATCTGTTTCTTTAACTAGTTGATACATTAACAATGCATTTATGTAAACTGCATCCGACCCACTCAAGCGAGCCGTCCTGTCGCCTCCTATTTTTTCTTGTGTAATACATAAAGGAACCACATTGGTATTATTCCTGAGTATGACGTTGCCTGTTACTCGTTTTCTTCATTTTCTCATCTTGTCGATTAAGTATTACAATTGTTTTGAATATTTAATGAACGGCGTATTATGTCTTTCACACACAAAGGAACCACCTTGATCTATGCATTGTATGTTATTATACAAATTACGTACGGCCCCCCTCAATATCAATTCCTGGCTCCGTCCCTGGTAATGAGGATAAAAACCTACATTTTATATTCCAAAAAGTTATACGGCTCATAACTTTCGCAAACGAACATGCATCTTTGCTGTTGCTACCTTATCTGATAGACATACAAAATTTCTGACTACTTGTTACGAAAAGTTTATAAATTTTGTTTAACTATTAAAAGGTTAGGAAGTCGCATTAATTTTTCGCTCTATATGTTACTCATGTGTTTACCTGAAGCACACCTTGTGAAAGATGAGTGAAACCTTGATACTATTCCAAAAACAAAAAACCCAAGTAAACTTTGGTATTTTGAGCAAACATAGTATCCTTTATTATCCGATGTGGGACATGTCTCATCAAATAATAATAAGGTATCTAATTTACGCTTAACTAGTTAACTCATGTATTTGTACTTCTAATCAATACCATATGCGACTAAAAGTTGCATTGCCATATGCGAGTATTTCATTATCCTAGCTTTCTGTGTTTGTTCATTTATGATTTACATTCATTTACAAATCTAAGAATAGTTTGTACACTATAAAATGTGATACTCAAAGGAACAAAATACCTAGATAGGGCACATTTAAAACACAACATACAACGCACACAAAGTATGTTCTAAAATTTAAATAAATGATAATTCTTCCTGCATAAATTTTTATTTATCTTTTTATATAAAAGATCATAATATTTGAAAAAATGTTGGGTTAAATGACAAGATACAATGAGTGGAAAACAACCCTCGTGATATTTTAACATTAGTATTGATAGTGAAGAATTAAACACAAAGTTAATATTCATATATATCAGTATTCAAAATTACACGTAATGGCCATCAAACTCACCGGTAGTGGTGAGGTTTGAAGCACGGTTTTGAGTTTTGGCACTGGTTTGGTGATGCACTATTATTATTTTCTTTCTGTTTGTATTAAAATGAAGTATTTTATGTGATTTCTTTGATGGTCTAGTTGATTTGAAAATATGTTGAATGGTCGCTTGACACTCACGTAAAATTAATGAGTCTATATGCTAATGTCCTACATATAGAACACGTGAAAAATGACTCAAACGTGATAGGTAAAAGAGAGTTAAGATAGAAGAGGTCGTCTAAATAGGTTGTTTTTTTGGGTAAAGGGTTTCTTCGGTAAATATATTACTCCAAAAAGCATTTAAGTACAAAGGATATGAGTGAAGTCTCATATCTCAGCCCGTTACATATGCCGCAAAGCTAACATAACAAGACACTTCATATCCTTAAAACAGTAAAACAACCACTACTCACTAAATAGGTTGTTTATCACATGCCGGAAAGGGATATTGACGCCAGAAAGTAGTAACGGGTGTTTGACATGAGCAATGAAGCAATTTATGAATAAAGAATTGGATTGAATTTTATGTTATTAATAAAACAGGTGATATAGCATAAGAAAAAAAAAATACGAAAATGAAGGTGGCCTCCGGTCCATAATTAACCGTGACGACCGAAGGCAAAGAGTTTCAAATTTGATTTTTTTTTTACAAATTCCAGGTCAGAGCAAATATTGAAATAAAGTGAAATAATTATCCTTTTTTTTCCGACTACTGGTTAAGAAATATGGGTTTTTCTAACATGTGCCCCGGGGGCACATGTTAAGCACACCAAAAGGACGGCGGAACCCACGAAAAAGTACGTCCGGATCCACATATTTTATTTGAAAAGTGTATTTTTTGTGGGTCCGGATGTCTTTTTTCATGGGTCCCACCGTCTTTTTGATGTGCTTAACATGTGCCCCAGGGACACATGTTAGAAAAACCCAAGAAATATTTATAAATTTTATTTAACTAATAAAAAAAAGTAAAGACAAGTTTACAAATTTTGTTTAACTAATAAAAAAAGTGAAGAAGTCGCATTAATTTTCCACACATACATACCAAAGCTCTTAAGTATTGAGCAATGATATGGCTGCGGGCAAACTTGATGCTAATCCAAAGATGGCAAACTTGAGTACATTGTGGTATATTAATCTAACATAGTTCTCTTTTTTATCGATGTGGGATACAAAGTTGAGTTTCTTCAAATAATAATAAGGGGAGGTGATACTCACACCACATTTTTTGATAAATACACCACAATCTGTGCATTACATTTTGTACCTGTCACACCCCCAAGTTACCTGTTTTGCAGCGGAATGGAATTCCTGGGGAATGACTGTCATAGCATCAAAGTTACAGTTATATCGAACGACCTAAAGTGTCGTTTTGAAAATATCGTTTGATTAAGTAAAATAATCAGAGTTTACAAAACATATGTCCCAAAAGATTTCCAATGTACCAAAATGAGTTTGTTACAATCAAACGATAGTTAAGTGCATAAAATATACGTAAGACGCGTCGACACCGCGACTCTATGATAAGTCCACATGCATGCCATGAAGTGAATGCCTTAGATACCTGAGATAAAACATGTTAAAAGTGTCAACACAATGGTTGAATGAGCTCATAGAGTTTGGTTGAATTGTAAAGCCTTTAAAGAACATTCATGCACGTTTCATATAATATGAAAACTCTTAAGAAAGAGTCTAAGTTTTTGGTCATTGAGAATAGTCCACAAAGCAAAGGCATTGTAAATTCACTCAGTTCCAAGTTCCGCCCATACAAAACTTGCAACCTGTGTGTTCACAACCCACTGCCAAAAGTAGTATGTCTAATAGTCCAGTGTACGTTGTCATAATAGTTCACAGTATAGCACTACGTATATAATAATTCAGGGATGCTCCGAACATGGGAGACTTTGCACTGCTCTAACAAGGGAGACTCCTTTGTCACTCGACCACCTAGGCGAGAATTATTGAGAACGCTCCACCAATAAGGCGAGACTTTGTATTGCTCCGTTCACATAGGGATACTTTGCACACTCCACCAATAAGGTGAGAATTGGTATTGCTCCCAACAGGGGAGACTTTTAGGTCATAGCACGTACGGTTCAATAAGTTCAAACAAGTCATAAGTTCATAATTAAGTTCAAGGATTTAAGTCGAGTTCAAAAGTTCAAAACAGTCAAAGAGCTCAAAACATATCAAGAAGTTCAAAATATATATATCAAAAGGGTCCTTTACAAGTTAAAAGAGTTCAACTATATGTCAAAAAGTTCAAATCAAGGAAAGTGGTTCAAATAATATTGTTTATAACATAGTAGTCAATTTAGTTCGGGCATAATCTACTTACGAGCATAAAGAGTGAAACAAAAGAATTAACAAGTTCATGATAGTTCAAACAATATAGTTTAAGTTTAGATTCAACATTTATTTCGCAAATAATCGAAATTGAAATTAAAATAGTTGAGCATGTATCTCCCCCAAAGAGTTTGCAAAATGATTAAACGAGTAAAAGTGGGGCTACGAACTCACCTGATGCAATGATTATGATGACAAAAGTGGATATACTGAAATGAGGTGCAATCTCTATCTGCAACCTAATATGAATGATATGTTCTAATGTAAGTCATGAAACAATGTCGTACATGCAAACTCATATGATATCTATACCACTTGTACATTTTTGAAAATAAAGTTTATCGTCGAAATATACGTTTATCACATCTCGTCATGTTATCAAATACTTTACAAGTGTTGGAAAATTTAGTGCACTTGTGGGATTAGTTCACACCTTGTAATGGGTTAGGAGGTACGGAGTGTACACCCATAAGGTCCATGAACACCCTGACTCTAATAGTGGTTTGTATTGATAGTGCTTGTAGAAAGTACTGCTTGTGGTTTCCATTGAAGCAGTGGTGTTTCCACTGAAGCAGTGGTGTTTTCACTGAAGCAGTGGTGTTTCCACTGAAGCAGTGTTTCCACTGAAGGTGCTATGAAAGTACTGATGAAAGTACTGCTTGTAACGGCTTTGACCTATTCAAGCGGCAGTTACAACTGCATAATGACCACGTTTAATTGGTCATGTAACCACTAACGGCTATAATGGGGATAATTATGAGGCTATTAATGGGCCGATTAATACTCATAATTCCATTTGACTAGATAAGAGTAACCTCCTATAAATAGGAGATTTGTTTATGCATGATAAAGAACACAGAAAACGATTAACACTTATAAGCGAAGGGGTTATAGAATTGTGTCTAATTCTCTAACTGCATTTGGTCTTATCCCAAGTAGATATTCGTGATACCCAGGCATTAGGGTCGAATAGTTTACTTTGGAAAGTGATCACACGATTCCAAGTGATATCCGGTAACCACATAGTGGTATTTGTTTCTGCTGACCGTTTGTTTGTTTCTGCTGAACAGTTGTGTGTTTTTGCTGACATTGATTATCTAACCCTGTTCTGGGAGATACACGCCAACAGTCAAAGTAAACTATTTTGTGATAATCAGTGGCTGCTGCTGCAATGAAACACATGGCTTCAAACTTTGCCAAGCTTGATAAGTTTGAAGGGGTGGACTTTAGGAGATGGCAGAAGAAGATGAACTTCTTGCTTTCAAGCATGAGTGTGGTGTATGTGCTAACCACACCTATTCCTGATGATGGGGATGATGCTACGGTTGAGCAGATTAGGAGGAGGAGCAAATGGGAGAATGATGACTACATATGCAGAGGCTTAATTCTCAATGGTATGTCTGATTCTCTGTTTGACATTTATCAGAACATTGAATCTTCCAAAGAACTGTGGGACTCCTTGGATGCCAAATATATGGCTGAGGATGCATCAAGTAAGAAGTTCCTTGTTAGTAATTTCACAAATTACAAAATGACTTATTCAAGACCAGTTATGGAACAATACAATGAACTTCTTGGAATACTTGGAAGGTTTACACAACATAATATGCACATGGATGAGTCTATTTCAGTCTCTTGTGTCATTGACAAACTACCTCCTTCTTGGAAAGATTTCAAGCATACCTTGAAACATAAGAAAGAGGAGTTAACTCTTGTTGAGTTGGGTCATCTAGCATTGAGGAATCTCTCAAAGTGCGGGATAATGACAAGCCAAAGAGCGACAATCTTCTTTGGTGCATCTGTTGTTAATATGGTGGAGCATAACAACTCCACCAGGTACAATGACAACAAAGGCAAACGCAAATATCATGACAACACAAGGGCAGATCCTAACAAGAAGGCAACACCTACTTGTTGGAAATGTGGCAAAATTGGTCACATTAAAAGGGATTGCAAGGGTGTTAAAGTTGGTGGTAAAGCCAATGGATCAGGCACTAATGGTTCAGGGAGTGGTGGTTCTTCCAACTCACTGAAAAGGTCAGAATATGGTTAATAAGTCCTTTCAGGTTTATTATGTTACATATGTATCTGAATCTCATTATGTGCAGGATGATGATGTTGCGTGGTGGGTTGACTCTGGTGCAACAGTTCATGTGTGCAAAGATAGAAGGTGGTTCAAGACTTATGAGTCACTGAATGATGGTTCTATTCTTCACATGGGAAATGAGTCAAGAGCCTTGGTGCATGGTCGTGGTTGTGTGGATCTTAAGTTTAGTTATGGAAAGATTGTAACTTTGTTTAATGTTATTCATGTTCCTGATATAAGGAAGAACTTGGTTTCAAGTAGTGTTTTGAATAATCATGGATATAAACAAGTTATTGAATCTGATAAATTTGTTCTTTCTAAGAATGGTATGTTTATTGGTTTTGGTTATTTATGTAATCAAATGTTCAGGCTTAATATTACCACTAATAGTGTATTTATTTCCACTGATAGTGTAAATTCAGCCTTTGTGACCACCTCTGACCTGACTGACTCTACCCTTTGGCATGCTAGACTTGGCCATGTACATTATAAGAGAATGCAAGATATGTCTAAGGATGGGTTAATCCCAGCATTTGACATGGACACTGAAAAGTGTAAAACTTGCATGTTGACCAAGATACCCAAGAAACCTTTTCAGGGTGTTAGTCGTGAGACTAAGCTCTTGGAGCTTATACACAGTGACCTGTGTGATTTTCATGCCACTCCATCTTTGGGGAATAAGATGTAAAACCCGAAAAATCTAAAACGCGTAAAAAGACTATTTTGCCCCTCAAATTAATAATTATAAGATACGTAGAATCCGTCAAGCTCATTAAAAAAAAGTGACGGCTAGACTTGTTTTCTCCTTTTCCATTCTATCAAAGCAAAGCGAGTACAAGGAAGATTGATCGTGGGTTACAAGGTTCAGGGGTGTGGCTGTGATCGTGGATGTTTGATCAAAGGTGGCTGATCGTGGGTGTTTGTTCAAAACTGCTGGTCGTGGATGCAAGGTTGAAGGCGGGGCTGTGTTGGTCTAGCCTGGTCGTGGGTTTTAATATTTGTTTCTTCTTTCGTTCTCGCAACAAGGGTAACATGTTAATTCTTGTTTCACTCTTCCTTCTTTTGTTATTCCTTCTGAATGTTGTCGTGAAATCACATCAGTATGCATGTTAATCAATGTTTGTCTTCACATAAAATAATACTTTAGTCTCATTATATCATGAATAAAAGTCACCTAAGATATCAAATGGGAAAGACCATATTCAACCTGTTTTGAACCTAAACTCGACATACATATGCATGGCATAATCATGTTTTATTTATTTTGATCCAAGCTAAAAAAAGGGTATCTAGAAACGTATGTATTTCTATACTAAATGGCTTTTGTTTCGTTAATGATTTATGTTAAATTTCTTGAATTGCTTTGATGTGGACGAATGGATTAAAAGAGGAATGGGGCATGTATCGACTAAAATGTACACACTAGAGGGTCGCGGTAGAATTTTGGGTCACGGCTTACTAAAATGAAAAGGGCCTCGTGTGGTTTATTTTGTGTCGAATGGGTTGGGTAAACATATAAATACGGGTTAAATGATGTGTTTTCAAGGTCGATTGCGGGGCAAACGGGTAAGCCGGTTTGTATTTTTTAGAGCATGTCGAGATAGTTGAGTCGGGTGTTAGTCGTAAAGTATGATTATTTGGTCGTAAATATTAGTGATTTGAACCGCGAGTGTGCTTAAAATGGACCGATCATATATATTGAAGTTTTGTTTCTTTTCCATTAACGTACATGAATTCATATTTAAAAGTAAGTCTTCTGTCATTTTTACGTTTTAAACCTTAGGCTTTGGTCATAAGCACATGCAAACCCTGAACTTTATCAAGTTGTCACTTTCGACCATGATCTTTGGAATCTATCACAATTGACCTCTAACTTTGCTATATTAAACTTTAAATTTACCAATTATCATTTGTAACCACTAAGTTGGATAATTAATAAGTATTACCCTAAAGTATCTATTTCGGTCCATTACTAAAAGTGAGAATACGCTTAATAAATCTAAAAAAAAATATTGATACGATTCTTATAAGCAATAAATCCGTTATGACTTAAATAAGCTAATAAATATTGTACGAACAGTAATCCGTGTAGATTCATTGAAGAAGACGCGGCGTTGTATCTTTGTGTTCATTCATTCGTTTGCTTTCCTTTCATCGGCATTAAGGTACAGATATTCTATCCCTTTTCAGTAGGGGTTTCTCATGATTCTTTTACATCTTTCGATATTGGTTTTGAACTGTTATCCTTTGCACTGAGCCTTTTTATTAAGGTTTCCCTATAACTTTGCTTGTTCCCTTTGATTGGATCTCCTATGTGAACTGTTTGATTTTGAACCTTTGATTATGAACCTTCAGATTATGAGCCTTTGATATGAACTTGTGATATGTACCTCTGATATGGACTTATGATATGGACTTTGATATGAACCTTTGTTATGAACCCTTATGATATGATTATGCTTTGACCCTTCAGTTTGATACCGAGCCAAATATGTTTCCCTAGCCATGAAGGTAACATGGCCGTGTCATTGATGCACCAATGGCATGACTCTAGTGTGGTTGAGTGATGTTCCACACCGTCCCTTTGTTATCCGATTATGAGCTCGATATATATTTTATGGCCACTATTTGTCTGCAGGGCGTATGGATGCATCCTAGATTTGTTCGTTATCGATATGTTGTGATATGATTTGTGCGGTGAATGATGTCGGTGTGCAATACGCGTCTTTACATTCTGGGAGCTAGCTACTCCATTGGTTACTTGAGGTCTCCCCTCCTATTATGTATGGTATTCCGAGGTCACCCCTCCGAATACAATGGTTACTTATGATATGATATGATATGATATGTTTCCGGGCTCGTGGTAGATTTCTGACAACCCTTACACTTTTGATATACCTATATTGTACCCCTGTATTTTCCAATACACCATACTCTGTATTATCTGTTCATTACTCAGTACTCTTATATGACTCACCATACTACCAAGAGATATATATATATATATTCTATTGCTTTGATCTGTCACACTCTCATTCCGTTGCTTCAGACTATCATTCCATTCACGTCTGCGGGTTATTATATGTTTATTGAATTTGATTATGCTATTCATGTTTATGTGACTACTGATTACCCTGCTATGATATGATTAATATGCGGTTATTTGAGTTACCTATTGTCATCTGATGATATGTGATCTCACTGTTATGTGACCATCTGAATTTTCTGGTGACCATGCTAATGTGTAATCGATAGTTTTTTTCTGTTTATTATGTATACTTCGTTCAGTTAATCTCATGGACTTTGACTATCCGTTGTATCCTTATCTGCTTATTGTTGACCTGCCATGTTTTGATTCTTTGTTAGTACTTCTGCTGTTATGTTACTGGTTATGTTTCAATTAAGGGTTTCTGTCCTGTGTGATTGCCATGCTTACTAACTAATTAATTGCTTCCGTTTGCCTTTAAATTTCTGTTTGTCTTGTATGTCTTCTGATTTCCTGATTTGAGTGTATGCCATATATATATGTTGTGTGGATACGACGTCTGCTATGCTTATTTATGTTTCAGTATCCGTATGTTTGGTTTATATGTGCTTGTATTTATATCATTGATGTTTTGCTTTGCTTCGTTCTCCGTGTTATCTGTTCTTTGGATATCTGTATAATTATGTTCTGCAGGATTCTCATTGACTCATTGTCCTCATTTCGCTGCGACTTTTGTTATCAGTTTCATTATTCCATTTCGCATTTCTGATTTTTATTTAGCTTTCGTTTTGTTATATCTGTTCACTGGGCTTTTTAAGCTCAGCCGCATTTCTTTTCCTGCGGCAGGTTTTAGGTTTGAAGATGGGTTTTGATGGGCTGAGAGTTGGATTATCTGAGTGGACCAACCATAGTTACCTTATTATTTGGACTTATTTTGGCGGGCTATTGCTTTCAAAATTCAGTTTATTTTAGACATCTTGAATTTTGTAATTTTCATTGTAATCTTTCGTTTATATGATTTGGTACGTTATTCTTTAAGACTTCCGCTTGTAAAATTTTTCTTGTATGTTCTGATATGACACCAGAATGTGACACCTCTACCCTTGTTGGGTTGGGGTGTTACATAAGAAGTACTTTGTGACATTTATTGATGATGCTTATAGGTTTTGTTATGTCTATCTTTTACATACTAAGGATGAAGCATTAGAAAAATTCAAAGTGTTTAAAACTGAAGTTGAATTACAACTTGGGTCTTTGATCAAAAGATTAAGGACTGATAGGGGAGGTGAGTACATGGATACTCTGTATTTTCAGTCTGTTGGAATAATCCATGAAACGGCTGCCCCTTATACTCCTCAGCAAAATGGTATTTCTGAAAGGAAAACAGGGTGTTGAAGGAGATGGTTAATTCCATGTTGTCCTATTCAGGAATGAGTCAAGGGTTCTGGGGTGAAGCTATGTTAACA
Source organism: Chrysanthemum makinoi (assembly GCA_910596185.1). NCBI lineage: Eukaryota > Viridiplantae > Streptophyta > Magnoliopsida > Asterales > Asteraceae > Chrysanthemum > Chrysanthemum makinoi. The sequence continues at coordinate 316,755,048 of OU343220.1, read as the reverse complement.
GCTTGCTATTTATTAAATAGGGTTCCCAACAAAAGGAACAAGGTTACCCCTTATGAACTCTGGAATAAAAGGAAACCCAACCTGAACTATCTCAAGGTATGGGGTTGTAGGGCATTGTAAGACTCCCGATCCAAAGCTAAAGACTTTTGGTGAAAGAGGCATTGATTGCATCTTTGTTGGATATGCTGAGCATTCCAAGGCTTTTAGGTTCTATGTTATTGAACCTAATGAATATGTTTCAGTTAACTCCATAATTGAATCAAGGGATGCAAACTTTGATGAGAATAGATTCTCATCAGTCCCAAGACCAAGTCTGAGGATTCCTAATGGAACTCATGACACTGGTGTATCAGAGGTCCCTGATGATGAACCTTCAAGGGTCCCTGATGATGAACCTTCAAGGGTCCCTGATGAGGTTGTGGTTCAAAAACCTGAACCTGTGCTCAGGAAGAGCAAAAGGGTCAGGACTCGAAAGTCATTTGGACCTGAGTTTCAACTATACTTAGTTGAAGGAAAAATGGATGAGTTCTCTGACCAATACTCCTATTGCTTCATTGTTGAGGATGATCCCAAGACATTTGAACAAGCAATGAAGTCCCAGGACATTTCTTTCTGGAAAGAAGAAATCAATGATGAGATGGATTCTATCATGGGCAACAACACTTGGGTGTTGGTTGATCTACCACCTGGTTGCAAACCTTTGGGTTGCAAATGGATTTTCAAAAGGAAAATGAAGGTAGATGGAACTATTGAAAAGTTCAAGGCTAGACTAGTCATTCAGGGCTTTAAACAAAAGTCAGGAATAGACTATTTTGATACTTATGCCCCTATGGCTCGTGATCGTACCATAAGGCTGCGATTGCTTTGGCATCTATTCACAATCTGTTTATTCATCAGATGGATGTGAAAACAGCTTTCTTGAATGGTGAATTCGATTAGGAGGTTTATATGAACCAACCTCAGGGCTTCATCATGCATGGCAATGAAAACAATGTGTGTAAACTGATTAAGTCTCTTTATGAACTGAAGCAGGCACCTAAGCAATGGCATCAAAAATTTGATGAAGTGGTTTTGTCTAGTGGTTATGTTCTTAACCAAGCTGACAAATGTGTATATAGCAAATTTGATGAATCTGGTAAAGGAGTCATCATTTTCCTATATAGAAAATTCGTCTACCAGTGGCTGGGTATTCCTACTTGGTGGAGGTGCAATTTCTTGGGCATCCAAGAAGCAAACTTGCATCACCAGTTCAACAATGGAATCTGAATTTGTGGCCTTAGCTACTGCTGGTAAAGAAGCTGAATGGTTGAAAAACTTGCTTCTTGAGATTCCATTGTGGCCTAAACCTATAGCACCTATTTCTATCCGTTGTGATAGTGCAACTACATTGGCTAAGGCTTATAGCCAAATGTACAATGGTAAGTCTAGACACTTAGGTGTCAGGCATAGCATGATTCGTGAGCTTATCATGAATGGGGTGGTATCTATAGAGTTTGTGAGATCTCATCAGAACGTAGCTGATCACTTGACGAAGGGTTTGGCTAGAGACTTGGTTATAAAGTCTGCTAAAGGGATGGGTTTAAGTCCAACTTAGTCACTGAATGCTAGGACACCCAACTCCCTCCTAAGGAAACTTGGGAGCTGAGTTCAATGTGGAAAGCTGAACATTCAGTGGATTGGAGCACATGTTTTATATACATCCCTAGGTTGTGCTCAGAACCTGCTGAAAGGAGGATGAAGTCTTTACTTCTTAATGGTTAATTTTCTTTGAAAAAGTGTTTGGCAGGAGCATGATTAAAGAGGAACCACCTATGTAAATGTTGAAGTTTTGCCGCTTTAGGAAGCTTTGGACTTTTGGCTTTTACAACATTTATGAATTTGGATATGGACACATGGCTTGTATAGTTTCAGAAACTGATAAGTGTTTGAAAAATTGTGTGTATTTTATCTTCAGGTATTCAACTGGGTTGAAAGGTTCAATTCTTAGAACACCCTGATTCTCGAATATTTGAACGTGTAATTTACTAAGATGAAAATTCAATCCTCAGGACATTTTTGTTTATGCACATGTTTTGCTTGATGTTTGTTTTCATGCAAAGGAAGTGAACTAAATTTGGGGAGGATTGTTGGAAAATTTAGTGCACTTGTGGGATTACTTCACACCTTGTAATGGGTTAGGAGGTACGGAGTGTACACCCATAAGGTCCATGAACACCCTGACTCTAATAGTGGTTTGTATTGATAGTGCTTGTAGAAAGTACTGCTTGTGGTTTCCATTGAAGCAGTGGTGTTTCCACTGAAGCAGTGGTGTTTCCACTGAAGCAGTGTTTCCACGGAAGGTGCTATGAAAGTACTGATTAAAGTACTGCTTGTAACGGCTTTGACCTATTCAAGTGGCAGTTACAACTGCATAATGACCACGTTTAATTGGTCATGTAACCACTAACGGCTATAATGGGGATAATTATGAGGCTATTAATGGGCCGATTAATACTCATAATTCCATTTGACTAGCTAAGAGTAACCTCCTATAAATAGGAGATTTGTTTATGCATGATAAAGAACACAGAAAACGATTGACACTTATAAGCGAAGGGGTTATAGAATTGTGCCTAATTCTCTAACTGCATTTGGTCTTATCCCAAGTAGATATTCGTGATACCTAGGCATTAGGGTCGAATAGTTTACTTTTGAAAGTGATCACACGATTCCAAGTGATATCCGGTAACCACATAGTGGTATTTGTTTCTGCTGACCGTTTGTTTGTTTCTACTGAACAGTTGTGTGTTTTTGCTGACATTGATTATCTAACCCTGTTCTGGGAGATACACGCCAACAACAAGTACTTACGTTGAAACAACATCCTACAATAGTCGTTAAGTGATAAATCAAGAAAATAGAGTTTTTTCGTCGCAAAATAATGTACTTTGATAATTCGTGAAAGTGGCTAAGTGGCCTCGAAAAGCTAGTCGTAAAATAGTGAATATCGAGTATTAGGAAACAAACTCAATGATTTTAGAAAGCTTGTAACATTATCTAAAAGTCATAACACCGAACTTTTATCCATACGAGTTCCGATCATAAAGAAAAATAATGGTGAAGTGAGGTAGTTGAGCTAAAAATGCAGTTTCTGGGCAGTTTTCGTGAATGTTTGAGAGGTCATAAGTTACTCGTTATAAATCCGTTTGACAAACAGCTGGACATTTTGGAAAATAGGCCAGGTGAACTAACTTTTACTCAGAGATACTATTTTAACAAAACCAACTCGATCATTGAGAAAAACGGCTCCAAACATGGGTACCCGAAAAGACAGTTTCAACACTTATAAATATTTTAGTAAAAGCTTATGGAAATAAGTTGTGAACGTCGGTTTTCAAATGCTTGTATCTCGGTCATTATAAGCTCGTTTTCTACGTTTTATATGTCCTTGGTTTCGTGTTAAAGTATACTAATATATTTTTGATAAATCGACTCCTCTAGTTTACGTTAAAAACTCATTTTTGTCCATAGAAAAACCCTTAACAGCATGCACATTTTCAGAAAATAGTTTTCGTCGTTAAACTTGAAACTAGCGTAACTTCTTCGTTATAAACCCGTTTTAACCCGTTCAAGTGGCCACGGTTTCGTTTTTAAATCTATTTTCTGAATATCTAGACCAAAATAATCCCCATCCTACTGAAAATTCCAGATTTTACAAAACGTTACAGCCCTTAATTTTATGTTGTCGAAAATGATTCTTCTAGTGTAATACTTGTTCTAAACCCTTCCAATCAATACCAAAACTATTCTAAACCTACCATACACCTTCTTAGGGTGTCATGGGTTCCTAAAATTTACCAACAATGATTTGTTTCATGGGAATAATTATAGGATGATTTAAACTAATAATAGGTAATAAAAACAATTAAAAGTGGTATAAATACATATGATACTTGCATGTTTTTGTGCTAGAATGATAAAATAGATCAAGTATATGAGTATGAAAGTTATGAAAAATAATATGTAAGCTTACTTGGATGATCTAGTGAAAAATATGAATGAAACCTTAGTGAAACCTTGAGATTATTAACTAAAACCCTTTTGTATCACACAAGTGTACTTAGATGATCTTGTTCTTAAAAAAATAATGATCTTGGTCTTGGATTCATGCTTGGCCTACCAAAAGGAGGAAGAGGAGAGGGTTTTGCTTGTTTCACCTTTTAGTAAGTGTTGTGTATGTGTTTTTGTTTGGAAATATCTAATATAAAAACATGCCTAGTCATTTTAATGTGTATGTGTACACTAATAATGTCAAGATTTTTATAAAAGTTGGATGAATCATGGGGTGGTCGGCAAGGGGTGGTTTGGGAAAGAGTTTGATGTATTTTTGTTAGTTAAATACATTTAAAGTTAAGTATAGTACGTATTTGGTACATGTAAATAATTATTAAGTGTGGCGTTAACTAGAAATTGATTTTAACGGAACAAAATAAAATATATCGAAGTCATAAAAATTATAAAAATGCATTTCTCGCAAGTATTGAGTGAATAAATAATTATCGAGTTGAATTTACGAAAAAAGTAAATATATATATATATATATATATATATATATATATATATATATATATACAAAATAAATTCAAAACACCGGGTAAACTAATAATATAATTTTTATAGTATTAAAGTGAGTAAAAAATATATCAGGATAATTTTTGGAAGTGTCGGATCAATTATTCAAAATAAATGATCGTGCGATAGCGTTTATTTAATAGAAAAATATACGTTACTGAAAAATGCAAACCAATGCATGAACTAATATGAAAATGATATTACGGATGATATGTAGACTAACCCTAGTCTATATGAAATTTCCTTAATGATGTTCCATGAATACGCAGCTAAAAACCCTTCCGGTTACCCGAATTTGATACTCGTAAACCTAGTTTACGAAAAATGATGAATAAAAATCATGAATATAAATTTTTGGGGCATTTACATACATCCCCACTCAAACTTCAATAATTACATATTTCCCCAAAGCATGCTTTAATAGCATTGTACATCATGCATTAAAAACTTGTGTTTTGGGGAAATATGTAATTTTTGAAGTTTCCTTGGGTATATATGAAATTCCCCCTAAATTTTTCTCCGGGAATGAATAGTGTTTTGTGAATAGTAAAATTTTGAAATAACCTCTCAAAATATCAAATCGACCTAAAAAACGATGAATAGTAAAATGATGAATAATAACCGATGAATAGTAAATTCCCGAGATGAATAGTAAGAATTTTTAAAGTTTGTAAAATGACCTGAAATTGAGAATTGTGACAGTACCGTACAATACTGTAATGCACAGATTGTGGTGCATTAATCAAAAAATATGATGTGAGTATCAATTCCCAATAATAAGGTATCTATAGATTTTACTCTTAACTCATGCATTTGCACTTTTTTGTATGCGCTCATTTTAGTCGGTTTGCTTCTAAACCTTCCCTGGTAATTGGATTCAAAGATCCTCCATGAAGTATTTCATTATCCTAACTTTTTATATTTGTTCATTTATGATTTACGTTCATTTACAAATACTAGACGAGTACCCGCGCCTAGCGGCAGCGATGTCTAGTTTTCTGCAAAGTTCCGATGACCCATAAGTTTCTTTCAACAAGCTGTATTTGTAGCATTAGAGAATCGTTTTCGAATAACTACAATTCTGATGCGTGGTTGCATAGCAGCATAAATATATAGTTTTTAAAAAAATTATATGGAGTCGATCTAAGTGTGTGAGTATATTTTCTAATAGGATTGTTTTAAGTTATTAAGATTTTAGTAATAATAGATTCAAGCATTACAAAAAGCAACGGTATTATGTAGTTGGCAATATTATATTGTAGTTTAGAGGTATAGGCAACATGTGTGACCGCCTTTTCTTGTTTTGTCAGTAATTTAGGCAGTGATAACTATTTTTTTTACATGTGTAACGTTTATCATTTGGTGTTTGGCTTTTAAAATTGTAACTTTGCAAATTGGATATCACCATATAAGATTATTTTGTACTATCAATTTGTATAGATATTTATGCATTGTTCAAAGCTATTTGTTTTAGGTACAAATAATTATCGCTAAAGATAACAATACTATTTATTTTTTGTGATTTTAATAAACTTACATAACATTATTGATACACTTGGACAAAGGGCTATACAATATATATTAACTTTTAAACGATGATTCATATATGCTAGTCCCTTAAATGGTGCAAGAGCAACATTTTTTAAAATAACATTATACAAATGACAAATTACATGTGTCAAAGCAAAATAAACCAAAAACTACAATTACTTGGTCTCTCCTTTCAAAAAAATTGTCACGGGTTCCACAACTACTTCATCATTTCTCATATAATTTTGTCAAATTTGAAACCCGATTTCACCCGGGTGGTTCAACTGGTTGAACCGTTCCGATAAAAAACAGGTCGATTTAAACCGAGTCAAACCGATAGGTTGGGTCGAAAAATGCAAATTAAACCGGGTCAGCCCGCCGGGTTTGAAGCGTCCCGGGTCAACCCAGTATCGGTTTCAATAGGTCAACCCGGTATCGGTTTCAACGGGTCAACCCGGTATCGGTTTCAATTGGTTGTTTTTAATTTGGTAGATGTGCTTTTAATTGGGTGTACAATGTGAATAAATTATTGTACTTTTAAGTAATGGGGTGTTTTAATAAGAGTATTAATTATATTATTTATTTCTCTCTCCATTGACCATGTTTTCAACATTCAACTTTCAACATTTTTCACTTTTCCACTTTGACCATTTTTCCATTTTATATAGTATAGATTGTTGTTTGATTAGATCATTTACAAATCTAAGAATAATTTGTACACTATAAAATATATACTCAATGGTGCTAGGAACATAATACCAAGATACAGCGCGCAGTTAAAACACAGCATACAATGCAGTATGCACACAAAGCATGTTCTTTGAGCTTTGAGCCTCGTTTTAAACATGAAACCCGCCACATTCTTTAAGCCTATCTACAAACATGTTTACATTTTATAGACAAAAAATAACTCACGATAATATTCCTATATCAGAACATGTTGTATGAGGCATACATTCGGTGCCGTAGTTGATTAAATCAATTACGCCGTAATTAAATTAGGTTACTCTCGTAGTGGTAGTTACGCCGTAGTTGATAAAACCAACTACGCCGTAACTTTAGTTGGGTCTGTTTCCTATTTTAGTTTTTGAGTCGGTTTTGGACGAGTTTTTTTTTTGCTTGTTCCTCAAGTTTGACTTCCCTATAAATATAGGGCTTGGGTTTATTGTTATGTACTCAGAGAAATAGTAATAAAAGTTTATTTTAGAGTCTTTACTCTTGTTTTGAGTTTTATTCCCAGCAAGTTGCGCTTTGGTTATCACATTTGGATTATGATTTTTCTAAATTTGCTTCCGCGTCCTGCGTCAATTTATTCTTAAAAGCATAGAGATTCACGGGCGGACTTATATGTATAGTATGGGGTGGCGTTGCCCCCGATGGCTAGCCGAAAAAGTTGAAGTTTTAGTGTATTTTTCTTTTAATTTTAACTTTCTTTCGAAAGTGCCCCCAATTGAAACTCAAATTGCCCCCCACCTACATACTAAAACCCAAAATTCAACACTTTAAAGCCTTATTAATCATTTATCTCTAAGTAACAATACTCGATTTATCATTTCAAATATAGCTTTTTCTTCTGCAATTTGTTCCTATCGTCAAAAAAAAATGCCCCCCACATCATATTTTTCTGGTTCCACCACTATAGAGATTACGTAATGACCCAACTAGTATGTCATTTTCCAAAGTTCAAGCATGAACCTTGAGCAAGCCGAACCCGTGCAAACTGAAGTTCTATATATAGCACGTTTTTGTTTAAATCGTAATACTTATTTCAGATGTATATACAATCGGAGTTCAATGCATCCAAGTCGGATTCAGAAATTTTATTATTGTACATTTCGACCAAAAAAAAAAAAAAAAAACTTTAAAAAAACCTTAAAAAAACCTTTGTTTTAGTTAGTATAAGTTCAGTCACTCTCTCGCAACTTTTAATCTATTATATTGATCCAATTATGTTTTTAGAACATATAAATTTATCATCTAACTTTCAAAGTTACGTACTAATTTATCATCTAATATTAAGCTACATACAGAAAGGGCTCTTAAAATTCTGGGACTCCTTGTAAAAAATAAATCTTATATTATGTTAACTTAAATAAATAAATAAAGAGCAAATTACACAATTCGTCCCTATGGTTTGACAAAAATAACACCGTATGTCCATTTGTTTTTATTTTTGCGTCATGAGTCCTTATAATGAAGTTTGGTAACACCATCAGTCCTTATCTCTAACGATCGTTAGCTTTCTCCGTTAACTCCCACATGTGCCTTACATGTGTCATCCATTTCTAACGATCGTTAGTGTTTTTACACGTTTTCGTCCGTTTTTGCACGTTTTCGTCCGTATTTGCTCGTTTTTGCACGTTTTCGCCGTTTTTACTCGTTTTTGTTCGTTTTTGCACGTTTTCGTTCGTTTTTGCATACTTTTGTTTGTTTTTTCACGTTTTCGTCCTTTTTTACACGTTTTTTTTACCATTTTTGCATGTTTTCATCCGTTTTCGCACGTTTTTTGTCTGTTTTTACACGTTTTCGTCCGTTTTCGCACGTTTTTGTTCATTTTTGTCTAATTTTTCACGTTTTCGTCTAAATTTTCACGTTTTCGTCAAATTTTTCATGTTTTCGTTCATTTTTTTATGTTTACATCTGTTTTTGCACGTTTTCGTTCATTTTTGCACGTATTCGCCCATTTTAACACGTTTTCATATGTTTTTACATGTTTTCGTCCGTTTTTGCACGTTTACGTTCATTTTTTCACGTTTTCATTCATTTTTTCACGCTTGCATCCGTTTTTGCATGTTTTCCTTTGTTTCTTCATGTTTTTGTCTGTTTTTTCATGTTTTCGTTTATTATTTTACATTTTCGTCGGTTTTTACACGGTTTTGTCTGTTTTTGCATGTTTTCGTCCGTTTTTGCACGTTTCATTCGTTGTCTCACGTTTTCGTTGTTTTCCCATGTTTTCGTTCATTTTTTGCATGTTTTTGCACGTTTTTGTCTGTTTACATGTAAAAACGTGTAAAAGTAAATGAAAACATGTAAAAACGAAAGAAAACATGTAAAAATAAACGAAAACGTGTAAAAACATACGCAAATATGAAAAAACGGAAGAAAAAGTTAAAAAATAGACGAAAACGTGAAGAAACAAAAGAAAACGTGCAAAAAAGGACGAAAACGTAAAAAAAAATGAACGAAAACGTGAAAAAAACGTGCGAAAACGTGCAAAAACCGGACGAAAACGTATAAAAACGGATGAAAACGTGTAAAAATGGGTGAAAACATGCAAAAACGAACGAAAACGTGCAAAAAAGGATGAAACCATGAAAAAACGAACGACAACATTAAAAAACAGACGAAAATGTACAAAAACGTACAAAGATGTGCAAAAACGGATGAACACGTGTAAAAAACGGACGAAAACGTTCAAAAACAAACGAAAAACGTGCGAAAATGAACGAAAACATGCAAAAACGGACGAATACGTGTAAAACGGATGAAAACCTGAAAAAACTAAAAACGGCAAAAACATGCAAAAACGGACGACAACGTGCAAAAACGGATGAAAACGAGCAAATACGGATGAAATCGTGAAAAAACGTGCGAAAATGTGCAAAAATGGACGAAAACGTGTAAAAACGGACGAAAACGTGCAAAAACAGACAAAAAACGTGCGAAAAGGGATAAAAACATGCAAAAACGGTCGAAAACGTGTAAAAACGGATGAAAACCTGAAAAACGAACAAAAATATGCAAAAACGGAAGAAAACCTGAAACGAACAAAAATTTGCAAAAACGAACGAAAACGTGTAAAAACGGACAAAAACGTGCAAAGACGAACAAAAACGTGTAAAAACGGACGAAAACGTGCAAACACAGACAAAAACGAGCAAATACGGATGAAAACGTGCGAAAACGTGCAAAAACGCTACAATCGTTAGAAATGGACGGCACATGTGGGAGCTAACGGAGAAAACTAACGATCGTTACAGATAGGGACTGATGGTGTTACCAAACTTCATAATAAGGACTCATGACGCAAAAATAAAAACAAATGGACTTGCGGTGTTATTTTGGGCAAACCATAGAGACGAATGGTGTAATTTACTCATAAATAAATAAATAAAAAGCCAAGAATTCATATAAATTCTTCTCACGCACGCTTATTGGTTGTTGTAAGGCCGGCCATAACAACCAACATCAAGACATGGGAAGATTTGATACAACCAAACGCGTAGACTTGGTAAAAACTTTGGTATATAAGCTACCATAGTTTGTTTTCTTCTGCCTATGTGGGATTGAAAGTTGAAGAATGGTTAATTTATGTTTCAAACAACACGCAGTGAGTGTTAGCTTGCGAGTTACGTGAATAAAGCACTGCTAAATTATCTACAAGACTACAAGTAAAACATCAGCTTTCTTCCACGGTACAACAACACATTCCTCCTTTGGAAATTTTAACGCAATCGCACTATTGTTTACATTTTTTCCTCGTTTTTCAACCATAAAAGTCGCCTTTCGGTTATTCAATAGTTTCCATGTTTCAGGTTACTAGGAAGAGCAACTTTTTGAATCACATGTACTGAGCACTCGGCTTAATTGGAGCATCATGGTAACCGTATAAGAACTTTTTCCATGGTCATCCCCATGATGTTTACTCATATAGATTTAAACCTGAGACCACATAGAAAAAAATCACGATGTCTAAGCACTAAATCATCTCGCTAGTGGTTAAATAGACATAAAAATATAAATCAAGTATATGACATTGTCTCATAATCTCATGTTGTTGCCTATTGACCCAACATGTTTGAGTCCCAACGAGCATGCGTTTTCGGGACATCAATTGTGTGCAGAACTTAATAAAAATGAATTATATTTTAAATATATTGCATCAATAAATAAATGGCAAAACAAACTACTTATTGAAACATTAGGACTTGAACATCATATTATGCGAATGAAAAAAAACAAAAGAACGTTAACAACTTGTTTAGCTAAGAGCACAAGGTATCATTGGTGCTGTCGGGTTGGTGTTATGAGAAAAATGGTGACACCTCATCAACTTTTCCCATAACACCAAAAACCACCATAACACCAAAACACCTCTCCTTCATATCAAGTGGCGTCGTCATGCAAAAGGTGGTGCCATCGTGTTGAGAGAGAGAGAGAGAGAGAGAGAGAGAGAGAGATAGAAAAGATGAAAAAAGATGCAAATTACGGGACCATTTGGGCAGGTCGTTACGGCTTAAGACGAAAAAATGCAAAGGCCGGAGTGCTTCTGGCGTCGTCGGGTGGCGTTTTAGGGAAAAACTCACAGGACCACACAAGGTACCCCGTGCTCTAAGTCTAAAGGAGGGGCGTGCTCTCTCTTCCTTTAAACTAAAGAAAGGTCTATCCGGGTGGATGGTTTTCTTCCATTCCCCTTTCTGCCCGACTTATTTTCAATTTCATAGGCGGCTCTCTTATGATGACAATGGACTTGTCCAGTTCTAAGGGGTGGTGGGCATACTTCTCATCGAGTGAAGGCGCCTCCACCAATCCTTCATCATTCGGGTCCGTGCCTCACACTTTTTTAGCTAAATCTAAAGGAGTTATTTGAATCTCGTAAACCAAGTCACATATTCGATAGAATTACTATACCCATATTCAATTTTATTAATCTTGGATAAAGGATACGCTCATTGCACCTAACTAGAAGAATACTCGCGCAAAGTGACGATGGATAACGGTAAATAATTAAACTTGCGGAAGCATGATTCTGATTTGACCCATGATGCAAAACTTACGAGTTCAGTTTGTAGTCATTGCGAGAGACAATTTCATGTGTTAAAAAATGATAAGAGTTTAAAGATACAACATTTAAAATATTAATTTAATTGTATATAATGTTACTATTTTTAATCAAGGGTATAATACCCCACTAACATTACTCAATTTAAGCTTTTAAATTTAAAAAAATATCATTCACTCTTTATCAAAGCAATCGTGTAAATAGGTATTGACAAATAAACTGCGTATTTTTTAAAATTTTTTTTATAAATTAACAAACACGTAGAGATTGATCACTATTGAAAACTTGCTATTTAAAAAGTTGACATTTTAAAAGAATTAGAGATTGGTGTTGATAGAGCAATCGTGTGACTTAAACTTATTTTGAAACGAAAAGTAAAATAGTAAGGGTGTGTTTGTTTGATTAAGATGTTTCGCATCTGAATCTGACTACCCCGTCTTACTAGTAAGAGGTGGATATAATGTCTGAATCTGAATGAAAAAGTGTTGTTCATTTTTTTTTTATAATTGTCTGAATGGTTTTAATTTTCCCTTTTTAAGTATATATTAAATTATTGTAAATAATATTAATAAATAGATAGTGTAAACTTGAAACAAAATATTTTTATCATAGATTTAACACAATTATAAATCATTAAATAAATTATCTTAATACATATCCAAAATTTAACATAATAAAAACTATTACATAAATCATCTTAAAATAAAACATAAGTTTAACGCAATGAAACAACAATTAAATAACTTAACCAATACCAAATAATTTAAAACCTAGCTTTGCATAATTTGAAGAAACATGGGTTAAAAGGTTTTGAAGATGAATGAGTTGAAAGGGTGTTAATAAGAGGTAGTAAGATCTTTTCGCCACCTCTTACCGAGTTAGACATATTAGCTCTTACCACGTCTGACTGGTGATGAAAAAATAAACAAGTAAAACGTCCGCCCACCTCTTACTGGTAAGAGTAAGAGGCCTAGTAAGACTTTAAAAAAAACACACACCCTAAAACTTCTCATTAAGCATTTAAATCTAAAAGGTATCGTAGGCAATCAACATTAATCAAGTTTTAAGCAATTTAAATTTAAAAACTATATATGCATGCATTACTAATAGAGGAGATTATATCAATTTATTCAGGTAAACATTAGGACTTGAACGTCATATGTTTTATCTTTCATATAACCATAAATTATACTAATAGCCACCACACAAAAGTTCAATGCAGAACAATAATTATCTAAAGATCAAATCAATAAATCTCAACCATTCATCTATTTTAAATCTAAAGGTCTAGATTAATCATCATTTTAATATAATTAATTATTAAAGGGCAATTTTGTAAAATCATTCAAAACTAAACACGTCAAATAAAAGGTCGGTACACCTCCTCATTTACTCATTTCATTTCAATTATTCATTTTACACAGTCTCTCATTTACTGTCAACAACAAAGATTTAAAGATCTGGTCGGACATGGCCTCAGCTTGCCGGAGATTGCTAACGCCGACTGAATAATCTCCATTGGAGTGGAGGAAGGGTGGTTGGAGAGAGATACTTCGCAGAGCTGAGGGTAGCACGTGGATAGACACACGTTGTGGATTATGTTGGGTGATGAGGGTTGGTTTTTAATTGGACGGCGGTGGCGGTTTATGATGGTGGTGGTGGTGGTTGGGTGGAGGAAGGTTATGATGGAAATGAAGAGTAGTGTGATTATAGCCATTGAGATGATGGTGCGGTTTATGATGGTGTGATTATAGCCATTGAGATACCTCACATGTGATTTGCGGTTTATGATGGTGCGATTTATGATGGCGGTTGCAGATGTCGCCAGACAATAAGTTGGAGAAGATGAGTCAAAGAAAATGAAGAATAATAATAAAAGTCAATAAAGTTGTTTTCAAATGGTGAAGACATTTGATGCATGTTTTACTGACCAGGTTTTAATATTTATATAGTCTCGTTATACCTATGGTCTACCCTGATGCACTAACGGGCAGTGTACCCGGTCGTGTGTAGTGTAGTATTCGGTAAAACCGAGGTAGTCCCAAGAGCTATGTGTGTTGGATTATTACTAAGTCTAGGTGTCACAGATTTTAATAATGATTATGAAAAGGAATTAATTAACTACTAAAGCAGATAAAAGGTAAAGGTTTAATCAATATAGGAGAGTGGTGCTAACCTAGTTAATCATCCTAGCTAGTAATGTCTACGTCTACTTACTTCCAATTACTTCAGGTGGGGTCAAATTCGAGAGGACAGCATTTGGTCAATTCGCCCTAACCTATCAGCAAAGATGCCACCACTGGAGAAGTCAGGTGTCCCTTCATAAGTCCAGTTATTCCTGGTCCCCTAAGCCAAGTCATTAAGTACCGCTACATGCTAGATTTATAATAGTGAGGGTCCGGGCGTTAGCAACTTAAACACTCACCCCCTAATTCTTAAGTTCATCCAAACGGTAGGTGATCAGTTGGTCAAATCGCACAAGTAGAAAGGGTCGTCAGTTGGTCATATCTTACCCTTCCCGTCTCAGTCTACTCACTTAGGGTCAGTTGGTCATATCTCCTAAGCAACTAGCCTCTACCGCCATTCAAAACTACCGAAACAAGGGTAGCTACAAATAAACTATGCATGCATACACTTAGAAATAATTGTACGGAAGTAATGTAAACGAAAACAAAACAATTAAGGAATCATAACTAGGTCAGCACCAAGAGGTGCTTAGCCGCTCATATTAACCATACAAATCAATTCAATATTCAAAGTTACGAAATACATGAATCGAAAGTAAAGAAAAGATAAAATGCTAATGCTTATCGTAGGGGAGTGATTTTTCCCTTGGAGACAGCTCCGTATGCTCCTCTAGACCTGCCTTTGGCTTCTTCCCACGTTCTTTGGTTGTGGTGTGTGGAATGAGATGCTTTGAAATGCTGGAAATCGTAGGGTATTTATAGGCCAGATCTGGGTTACGACGAAACTAATATAAGAGTTACGCCGTAATCTTCAATTCCTTCGTAATTTGCACTAGATCTGCTGGTTACGCCGTAACCTTATAAGTGGTTACGCTGTATCTTCAATATTACTTGGTTACGCCGTAGTTGATGAAATAGTTACGGCTTAGTTCTCAGCGGCGTGGAACCTCATTTGACCTAATAAGTTACATCGTAGTCTTTAGAGGGAGTTACGCCGTAATCTTCTAATGAGTTGGCTTTCTGAGTCACGCTTTAGTTACGACGTAATGTGAGAGATGACTTATGCCGTAACTTCTTCAAAGTCAGCATACTAAGATAAATCTTTGATATTTCTCCAATTCCGCGTCTCTTTATCTCCAATGCTCGTAATTTACCTGAAAGTGGAAAACAAGCGTAAATCCATATAAATGATATAAATTACAAGCATTATCGGGGGAAATTGACACTTAACATTCAGGACTATTTGATGTTATCAAATATCCCCCCACTTGAACTCTACTTTCCCTCAAGTAGACCTCATTAGAAAGATTCCAAAAAGATATCTCCTATAACCTGGAAAATATAAGTTTACAAATCCATTATGCTAGAATAAAACAAAGCCGGACACCTCACGAAATGGGAACGAAACACTCAAATCTCTCAAATATTATAAGTGTCAATTTCGGGGTGATCACTCTATCGCACAGTCATAGCATGTATTCTATCATAAGCTTGGCGGTTACACAAATCTCCACCACTAGAGTTAAGGGCTAGACAATTCTCGAAGGCAATATGGGCAGACACGACAAAGGTTAAGGGGTGACTCCTCATTACTAACATGTCACGGCGAAGTGGACAAAATCAATGATACATAACCAAATCCATGGCCAAGACACCAAAGATTGCTCACTGCATCACCTAGACATGCTTCATGACTATAGGGTAGGATAAGACATGGGATATAAAAATGGTGTAAAATAAAAATCAAGCAGGTAGTCTAAATCTATAACCAAGTCATCACCACTTACCGTCCGCCCAAAGTTCAAGCTTTGAAGTCAAGAAACCGGATCATTGAATACTAGGTAGATGTGTCATTAGAGGACGTCATGATGGGCACACTACCTTTTTCTCCAACTGTTGGCATAATTACCAACTTCAATCTTCGAATGTGACCGAGGTGGCCTCATCGATACTAAATCTATAAAGCTCATAACATCGCACTTTACAATAACTAAATAACATAACAATTTTTTTTAAACAATAACAACTAAACATAATATCCCCCCACTTGAGATGAACAACGGGAATTCGGGGGGTCTTCAATCATCTTCAAGAATATGTCGTCGACGAAAGTGTGATTTCCGAACCTTTCCACTTGAACCTTGAACTTAGGCAAATGATGACTTCCCAATCACAAATAAAGACTACATGGTAGGCTAAGGTGTATAGGTGTATCGAAACAATATATTGGGTTAACAAAATGAAAGGAATGGCTCAGATGGGTGTATCTAGGGGTATCTTGCACTAAATGTGAGTGCAACAAAAGGGTTTCGAATGGGGGTCGAGAAGTCGAGGTGACTAATCGATAGACACACAATGGTAGGCTATTTGGGTGATAATCCTATAATATTGTCTTCTTAAACTGAAAAGTCTAAATACATCGAGCTAACTCAACATACCTCGTCTATGGTCTCGAAATGATGCAAAGGCCAAGTTCTAAAGTTTACAAGCTACCGGCACACTCATAATTTGGTGGATTTGGGGTAAAATATTGGAAATGGATAAGGCTAATCTCACCATATAATATCAAGGGTTGTATGTGCTCGGCTAAGGTCTAATCTGGTTAGGTTAAGAAAAACATGTCAAAATTGTAAAAATGGCATAATTTTTCAAAATAAACTAGAAAAACGAGGGCAAAATCATGTTCAAGAGATAATTCTACTCCCGTCCCCCCACTTGAATTGTAAAAATTCCCTTTTGTACTAAGCGTTAAATAAAGGTGAAGAGAAAAGTAGAATTAGAGCGAAAACTTCCCTGAAATTTTCTCCAAAAAGAAAGAAGGCCCACGAAAAAGAGACGTGCCTTCGTATAAGCATCATGAACAAACTTCAATCCCTGAAATCACACTACCGACAAGCATAATTCTAAAAAGAAAAAAAATGAAAAATAAAAACAAACCTAACTCATTTTCGTAGGAATCACGGTTTCATTTAGCATATGCAACAAGCCTTTTAAACCATTTGGTGTCCCAAGTGGACGAGGGAAGTCTCGTGAGGGTTTACAGGGAACACACCCACAAAGTTCATTTAAAATACTAATACAAGGTTATTGTGTTTTAAAATGAAAGAAGTAAAGCAGAGGAAAGTTACGTCGTAACTCTTTGAGGGAGTTACGACGTAACTGGAAAAACCTGACATAAGCTGCAAAGCGAGTGGCTACGGCGTAACCACAGAGATGGTATTACGCCGTAATTGGTAATGCATCAAAAATTCTGCTGCAAGGGGTTGGTTATGGCGTAATCACTGAGATGAGCTACGCCGTAACTATGGTAAGATCAACAAACTGCAGCAGCAATCATTTCAAGTTTCCTGCAAAAATGGTTAAAAACACAAAACCCTGCCGAAATGGAAATAAAACAAAAGAAAAGGATAATTCGGGTTGTCTCCCGAAAGAGCACTTTTCTTTATTTACGAGTCTTTAAGTTAGACTCAGAGCCGCGGGGCTACCAGTGCTTGTTGGTTATTTCGTGGATATGGCAATCTCCACGTTGGATCCAATTTATCATATTCTCATCTCGTTTGTAGTCATCCCCTAATTCTAAACAGCCCGAGTAGAAGCTCTTGATTTTCTGGTAAGGCTGGTCAATACCTTTTGCCTTGTCTTCCTCACTGATATCGAGCAATGGTTGGGCTTGGCTTAACTGCCTCTTGGTCCAATTTTTAAAATTCTTAATGGTTCTCGGCATTTTGAAGATAGTCTTATCATCGTTAATCTTTAACCATACTAACCATTCTTTTTCATTTTTATCTAACCCTGACATTTCCTGAAAAGGTTTTCCTAAAATTACTCCCGTAAGTCCATCTTCCACAAATTCGCTTACGTCGTCCAAAACCATAAAGTCCACCAAAAATGAATGAGTTCCAACGAAGACATGGATGTTAGTTGCAAACCCAAGAAAGTTATTCCCCTCATATTCTAATTCTTTCTTCATAACTCGGTTGTAGCACTCTTTTGACATGATGTTGACTGGGGAAGTCGTGTCAACAAATGGGTGGAAATCGATGAACCCGATTTTGCATGAGATCTTCAGATAATAAGGGTTTCTATGATGTATTCGGGTTCCTACCTCATAAAATCTAGGTTGATTGGTTTGCGAAAAAGCCTTCACAGAGTTGTCTTGCCAATGGGCCATTTTGACGTCACTTGAGAAGTCGTCAGTACCGATTCCTAAATTATCCTCTTCCTCGAAGTTGACGAAAACATCAAAATCTTTCCCCGAATCTATCTCGCCAAGATCTGGGGGGTCACTAAGAAATTCTTCTAGAGCGTCACCAAAACTGCCTACTGGGTCAGCCGCACATACTTTTTTAAGAGTAGACAGGAGTTCATTTGTTCCGAACGTTGCAATTTCTCCATTAGCTTCAAGAGTTAGTTTTCCAGCAAAGACATCCACCTTAGTATGGGCAGTGGCAAACATAGGTCTACCTAAAATGACAGGTATTCTTTTGTCTTCCGGAATGTCAAGAATCACAAAATCTACCGGGAAAAGGAATTTCTTAATCTTCACCAACACATTTTCAACGATGCCCAACGGTGATTGCATAGATCGATCGGCCATTTCAATTTTCATCTTGGCTGGCTTCAAGTCACCAATCCCCATACGTAGGAACATCGAACGAGACATTATGCTAATACTCGCTCCAAGATCAGCTAGGGCATTACACATATTGAGACTCCCGATCACGCAAGAGAGAGTGAAACATCCTAGATCTTTTTCCTTTTGTGGTAGCTCGTTTCTCAGAACTGCTGAACATCTTTCGTTGAGTTGAACTGTCTCATCATTGCTTAATTCCTGCGTAATATCATCATGATTAGTTTTAATGGAATTATTAATAGGGGAGTTTACCAGTAAAGCTTGGTCCAGAATTGATTGTCTTTCCATGCTGATTCGTCGCTTAACTTTTTCCGAAAAGGTCGTCGGTTCTTCAAGGATAGTTTCCACCGTGTTGACAACTTCCTCTTCTCGAGCCGCTAGGTAATCAGTGATGGCTTAGTAACATGAGTTCACACTATTTTCCAATCCCTTAATCCTATCTTCGTGAATTTTGAGAGAAGAGACTATATTATCCACGAATGTCTTCATCATTTTTTTAATTCTATCATCTCGTTCCCTTGATTCCTTGATGTGGTCAAGAATCTTTTTTTCAAGATTGATCCCGGTTTTGGTCCAAAATACACTCTTAACCTTCTCGATCCTACATGCTTCAGCTTCTCTTTCTAACCTTCGTTTTTCAAAAATTTCCCCATAAATGTATTCTTGCTTTGTTAACGTCTTCATTACCTTATGATCAAAATTGTCTCTTGGTCCGTACGCTGTATCCATATGCCATTTGTAGCAATGTTCAGAAATCCGTTGAATACATTCCAAGGCTTGGTCAGGGGTCATGCTAGGAATAGGTCTCGGGGAATCGAGTAGTTCTCGCGTTAACGCATTAATTCCCCGGTAGAAGACGTAGACGATCTGATGTTTGTTCAAATCATGAGTGGGACATCGATAAAGTAGCTCATTAAATCTTTCCCATGCATGGTAAAGCGTTTCTTCTCCAACTTGAACGAATTGATAGATTTTACCAAGAAGTTTGGCCATTTTTTAAGGAGGGCAAAATTGCTGGACGAACTCTATTCTTAGTTTATCCCATGCTCCTTTACGTTCGTTAGGGAGTTTGTTATACCATCTTTTAGCAATTCCAGTAAGAGTCATAGGAAAAATCCTTGCGGTGACCGAATAGCTCGGGGTGCCTCTGACGTTGAAAAGAGAGGATAAGTAGAGTACTTCTTCTACGTGATTCTGAACGTCCTCATCTTCATTTCCAGAAAACTTAAATTCGTGTAACTCTCGAATAAATTGACCTGGAATAGAGTATTTTTCAGTACTAGAATCCTGTGTGAAGGTTCGTTGGCAGTTCTCATTTGGTCGTTCCAAATACTGCTCCATAGTTAAGTCATCGATATTATTTTCATTGATGACCTCCGGTCTGCGTCAGAATGGTCTGATTCGTAAAATGAAAAGATGTTGTGAATAGGAATCGGAGAGTAAACTTTCCTTGTCCGAAATTGCTTCTCCGGATCATCGAATGGGGTGGCCAAAAAAGGCCTCGAGCTACGAGTCTTGTATCCTGACATTTAAGAGAAGAAAGAAAATTAAAATTAAAAATAGACTTAATGTGAAATCCTAAAATAGCTCCCCGGCAGCGGCGCCAAAAACTTGATGCAGGTTTTACTAACCAGGTTTTAATATTTATATAGTCTCATTATACATATGGTCTACCCTAATGCACTAACGGGCAGTGTACCCGGTCGTGTGTAGTGTAGTATTCGGTAAAACTGAGGTCGTCCCAAGAGCTATGTGTGTTGGATTATTACTAAGTCTAGGTGTCATAGATTTTAATAATGATTATGAAAAGGAATTAATTGACTACTAAAGCAGATAAAAGGTAAAGGTTTAATCAATAGAGGAGAGTGGTGCTAACCTAGTTAATCCTCCTAGCTAGTAATGTCTACGTCTACTTACTTCCAATTACTTCAGGTGGGGTCAAATTCGAGAGGACAGCATTTGGTCAATTCGCCCTAACCTATCAGCAAAGATGCCACCACTGGAGAAGTCAGGTGTCCCTTCATAACTCCAGTTGTTCCTGGTCCCCTAAGCCAAGTCATTAAGTACCGCTACTTGCTAGATTTATAATAGTGAGTGCCCGGGCGTTAGCAACTTAAACACTCACCCCCTAATTCTTAAGTTCATCCAAATGGTAGGTGATCAGTTGGTCAAATCGCACAAGTAGAAAGGGTCGTCAGTTGGTCATATCTTACCCTTCCCGTCTCAGTCTACTCACTTAGGGTCAGTTGGTCATATCTCCTAAGCAACTAGCCTCTACCGCCATTCAAAACTACCAAAAAAAGGGTAGCTACCAATAAACTATGCATGCATACACTTAGAAATAATTGTACGGAAATAATGTAAACGCAAACAAAACAATTTAGGAATCATAACTAGGCCAGCACCAAGAGGTGCTTAGCCGCTCATATTAACCATACAAATCAATTCAATATTCGAAGTTACGAAATACATGAATCGAAAGTAAAGAAAAGATAAAATGTTAATGCTTATCTTAGGGGAGTGATTTCTCCCTTGGAGACAGCTCCGTATGCTCCTCTAGACCTGCCTTTGGCTTCTTCCCACTTTCTTTGGTTGTGGTGTGTAGAATGGGATGCTTTGAAATGTTGGAAATCGTGAGTTATTTATAGGCCAGATCTGGGTTACGGCGTAACTAATATAAGAGTTACGCCGTAATCTTCAATTCCTTCGTAATTTGCACTAGATCTGCTGGTTACGGCGTAACCTTATAAGTGGTTACGCCGTATCTTCAATATTACTTGGTTACGCCGTAGTTGATGAAATAGTTACGGCGTAGTTCTCAGCGGCGTGGAACCTCATTTGACCTAATAAGTTACGTCGTAGTCTTTAGAGGGAGTTACGCCGTAATCTTCTAATGAGTTGGCTTTCTGAGTCACGCTTTAGTTACGGCGTAATGTGAGAGATGAGTTACGCCGTAACTTCTTCAAAGTCAGCATACTAAGATAAATCTTTGATATTTCTCCAATTCCGTGTCTCTTTAGCTCCAATGCTCGTAATTTACCTGAAAGTGGAAAACAATGGAAAACAGGCGTAAATCCATATAAATTATATAAAGGGCAAATGACAAAAAAATGCATCGAACTTGACACTTTTTATGATTGTGTGTAGCCAACTATTTTTTTTCTTATTGTGTGTACTAAACTTTCAAAATTCGATTATTGTGTGTATTTTTTGACCATTTTACCCTTAATTTTTTCAAATTTCGAAAGGTAAAATGGTCATTTTACATGGCAGAATAGTCACAAAATACACATAATGATCGAAATTTGAAAGTTCAGTACATACAATAAGAAAAAAATAGTTGGCTACACACAATCACATAAAGTGTCAAGTTCGACACATTTTTTTGTCATTTGCCCTTATATAAATTACAAGCATTATCGGGGAAAATTGACACTTAATATTCGGGACTATTTTATGTTATCAATATTATGTTGTAGATTCTCGAGAAAAGATACTATAGAAGAGAAACTATCGGGAATAGATCTAGTGAGAAGAGAAAATACAATGAGAAGAGTGAGAAATATTTTGAACCACACATTTCAAATAAAAAAAAAGAATTTTAAAGGGAGATGCATCTACTTTTGTAGGTGCATCTGAAATGTGCGGTTGTGATTTCTTCTCATTGTTCTCATTTCAACTTTATTTCTTATTTGATCCTCACTCTATCCCAGTATCCTTTGTTCTTATTTTTATTTTAAATACTCGTACATGTTAATAAAATGCATTAATAAATGAAAACGTACTCTATTAAATATGGTAATATATCTTTGTATCAGTATAACTCTATAATATGTTAAAATTATTATTATCAAATCATGATGCTATTTGGTTATGAGCTTTTGTTAGCATTGCGGTTTACGATATTTAATCTTGTCAAAGCGAGGTATGAGAGATTGGCGTCGTGTCCACTTTTGCGAATCAAGATATACATACTTTTGAGTGTGATTGTTTCCTTTCAAAATCATTTGCAAAATATTAGCACACACTTTTCCTTGCATTGCATTATATTGTACTCGGCCAATTGATAATGTTGACCTTTTGACTTTTTCCATTTTAATTAAGGAACTACCTTAGGTTTGATGCTAGATCTGCCACTGTGGGTGAGATACTACATTACTACCTGCTACTTGTACTTGTATTGATTGTTGCAACGCAAATCACATGTGATTTTATCTCAAATTATTTTTTTAAGGTGAATCACATGTTATTTACACATGAATCACATGTGATTTATACATAGAATCCCATGTGATTCATTGACGAATCTCTTGTGATTCATACACAATCCCATGGGATTCGTTTACTTCAAATCACATGTGCTTTACCACAAAATACATGTGATTTATCGTAAATTATTTTTTAAAAGTGAATCACATGTGATTTACTCATTTTTCAGATTAAAACATACGTGCTTCAGTTTATAACAGAAAAGACTAAATCACACGTAATTTACATTTTTTATAACAAAGCAAAAATATAAATAACAGAATCACACGTGATTTCAGGAATTTGTTTTAAAAAATGAAGGAATAAGTTGATTTGAAATTAAAGATCACATGTGATTTATTACTCTAAAGATCGAATGTGACTTGTAAAATCACATGTGATTTTTTTGGTAAACTGTGTTTCTGACTCGACATTGCGAGCGGCTAAAATCACATGTGATTTTGTAATTTATAAAATCGCACGTGATTTTTAAAATAAAAAATCACAAGTGATTCTACAAATCACTTGTGATTTATGCACGAATCACAACAAAAAATCAGAATCATGTGTGATTTACTCATTTTTAGATTAAAACAGAATCACGTGTGATTTATACACGAATCGCAACAAAAACAGAATCACATGTGATTTTTTTACGAATCACGTGTGATTCTTCTGGACGGAAATTTTGAAAAAAATGTTCGTCGAAAGTATATATAAAAGTACATATCTATAGAAAGCAGATTTAATTCTCGTCGCGATGGTGTATTTTTTGTAGTTTGAAGATTTACCGTTTGAAAGATATGTTGTTTTTTTTTAAAAGGTGGAAAGTGGGTTTTTTTTATTAAATGTGCTAGAATGACAATTTTGCCATTCCTTTGTTATTTTTGGATTTGATCTCTACCATTAGATGGACTCAAAATGGATGGCTAAGATGTGCTTATTTATTTTTTTGATTTTCTTTGTTTGTCATTGATCTCACCTCGTAGCCACCAACATAAACAAAGGGACTCTCGAATTTTGTAATGAAAATTTTAAGATTCCTTGTTAGGAAAAGTTTAACAGATTTGGTTAACTAATTAAAAAGTGAGATTTCATATAAACTAGTCTCCACATCATTAGTTGGTTGTAATGTTAATTATCGGATGCTTAGCATCACAACCAACATCTCGATAGGAGAATACTTTATACCAATCTTCACATGCAAGGCTAATATACATTATGGTATGTAACCTAGAAAAGTTTGTTTTCTTTTTACTATGTGGGTTTCCAAATTATCAAGGCTTTCTTGAAACATATCTTACCTTTGAATTTACCCCATACACCTACAAACCAGAAAATGCTATTAAAACTAATATAAGGAAAAAGTATGTGATTCCACTTCACTGGCATATATAGACCCCAATACACGACGAGTGTTAGCTTGCGCGTTAACCGTTGGTCTAGCACTGCTAAACTATATATAAGGAAAAAACATCACCTTTCTTACAAGGTATAGCGACTCATTTCTCCTCCAAGATCTTGATGCATACGTCACTTGAGTAGGCAATGGCTTGCCATCACCGAATGTGAACAGTTTTGGTTCAAACACAATGATATCTCGTTCGCGTGTCCCTCCATGAGCAACAACCTTGCTGTCGAACCATGTCGCACTTTGTGAAACCGACTTCGGTCATATTAGAAACTTCAGTGAATCCGAACCATCTTTCATTTATCCATTCCAACTTCATCAAAACATTTTTCAGCCTTCCATAGTTAAATTTTCATGTTCCTAATTAGTACAGAATCTTTTACCTTATGAATTTTGAGATTGTTTCATCTAAAAGTTTGTAGTCAAAACAATCTACGTCAAGTATAAATACCATAGTATGGTGGTGGTTATATTGTAATCTTAGTTAATCATATTATGGTGGTGGTTTTTATTTAACTCGTAACACTTGTTTCAAATTTATATATAATTGATGTTAAGTATCAGTTACGCCCTGATCGGTTATAGAATGTCCATTGTTTAACATTCTAACATGTAAAAACAAAACTTTATTGTTTTAGATAGTGTTTTTCTAGTCACTCTCGTGCAAGTTTTAATCTCTTGTATTGATCCTTTTTCTGTTCTATAAACATAGTATCATTTAACTCCAATATTATACTAGTTTCTAATACCTAGTTGTTAAAATTGTAAAGGAAAAGTTTGGACTCCTTGTTGAAAAAGTATTTAGAGTAAATTGCAAAAATCGTCTTTGTGGTTTGGCCAAATTGCACGTTTTGTCCTTGTGGTTCATTAAGTGCAAATATCGTCCTTATTTGGCACTGTTACGTTCACTTTTGGTCCTTTAACAGTGAAATTTGACAAACCACAAGGACGGTTTTTGCAATGATGAAGGACCAAAAGTGAACGTAACAGTGCCAAATAAGGACGATATTTGAACTTAATGAACCATAAGGACGAAACGTGCAATTTGGCCAAACCACAGACGGTTTTTGCAATTTACTCTATTCTGTTAACTATAAAAGTTTAAGAGTTCGTACAATTTTAGTAGACTACATAATATCAATGTCCAGATATAAATGGAAGCTTTATAGTAATCTAAGAATGTATGGTCAATATACATTGGGGTATATAAAAAAGCATTGTTTCTTTTATACAACCAATGTGGGAATCAAGTTGTGAGTTAAGGTTTTCATGAAGCATATAAATTACATTTGTAGTTGATCATAAAAGTCACCTTACACAAAATGTTATTAATACTAATATCTTAAACATCAATGTGATTCCGATTCACTTGCATATAGATGCCAATGCACAACGAGTGTCACTGCTAGATTATCTATAAGCAAAACATCACCTTTCTTCCAAGGTATACATATAGTGACTCATTCCTCCTCCAAGATCTTGATGGAGTCGCACAACACGTTACGCAAAATGGCTTACCATCATCAAACATGACCGGTTCTCGTTCAACCATTATATTATCTCGTTCTCCTGGCCCCCCATGACTCCATGAGCAACCACCATGTTGTTGAACCATGTCTTACCTTGCCTTGCAGTATCATCAACTCTAAAAGCCGGCTTTGGTCACATTAAATCTTCGCTGAATACACACCATCTCCATTTACCCATTTCCAACTTCATTGCAGCATTTGTAGCCGCGCCGTAGTTAAAATTTTCATGATAAGCAACCGAAACAGATATCACAGAAAAAAGAAGGGGTAATGGTTAAAAAAAGTACTAAACTTGCCACCATTCCTTCTTCAGGGTAGCGAACAATTCTTTTTTATTTTTGAGGGTATTATACTTTCAAATTCATCCTCTTTAGGGTATTTTGCTAAACAGTTGGACATTTTTGCCCCTATTACCCACAAGAGCAAATGATGGAAAGTATGATAATTTTTTTTTATCATTTGCCCTAGTTTTTTATTATATTAAATTTTGGATATGTATTAAGATAAATTATTTAATGATTTATAATTGTGTTAAATCTATGATAAAAATGTTTTGTTCTCAGTCAAGTATGTACTCAGTCGAGTCTTTCGGCTTATTATGTTTAGCTTTAATTCGTGGTTTATTTGGAGATTTGGTTAATAGATATTGAATGTGCATATTTTGTTCTCAGTCGAGTCTTAATAGCTCTTGTGGGTTCAAGTCGAGACCCGTGTGGGTCACGGTTTGGTCTCGATTAGTGTTGTGTTTGGTTTAGTTTCGAGTCAACATGATATGAGTTTAAATAAGTATACGCGTGCATGGCACGTGTGGGGTTCAAATAAGCAGTTTTAACCCTTACCATTTAGGCGGGAAAAGCCGTTACAGCCATTTCATCTTTTCATTTGTATATAACACAATTCATTTCACATTTGTAAGCGGTTTTGATTTTGTAATTCTCTCTTGTAATAAACTTCTACAAGTCAGTAAGCCATAACAAATCCAATTAACTAATTCTTGAGCTCAATTCTTATTGTTTGTGTTTTTGGTTAGTTATACTCTTATTTGAATCTCGTTGATTCCTATAAGAGTATACCAACTGGTATCAAAGCAGTCAATTCCGGCATCTTAACCCATAAACCTATTGAGTTTGATCGTCGCCGATCAAATTCTGGCCAAAATACATTCGTTTCCCTATCACAAATACGTTACCCTTGTTAATTCTTATTCCGTTTTCTTAGCCAAAACACGTTTTCCGTACGGCTAGTACATTATTTATTCTTTAAATTCCATTTTTCAATTGAGAAGTACATGTCCTTTGCAAATGGAAGTGGCTGGTGGAACTAAATTATCTTAATAAGTAAATAGTGTAAACTTGAAACAAAACATTTTTATCATAGATTTAACACGATTATAAATCATTAAATAATTTATCTTAATACATATCCAAAATTTAACATAATAAAAAACTAGGGCAAATGATAAAAAAAAGTATCATACTTGCCTTCATTTGCTTTTGTGGGTAATAGGGGCAAAAATGTCCAACTGTTTAGCAAAATACCCTAAAGAGGATGAATTTGAAAGTATAATACCCTCAAAAATAAAAAAATTTGTTCGCTACCCTGAAGAAGGAAGGGTGGCAAGTTTAGTACTTTTTTTAACCATTACCCCAAAAAAGAATAAATACATAAGCCATTTCGTGTTGAAAAGCAATATGTTGATCCGGTTGAGCCTCATTCACGGTAAAAAAAATTGTGTCCTAAGTGCGCTGCGCCTATATGATACATGGGAAGAAAACCTGATGCTTTAGCAACGTCGTTAAAACTATAAGGAGAATCAGAAGTTTAGCCACGAAAGAATATAGCCCCGTTTTTCTAAAGAAGAGCCTCTAGCCATGTTCTATGAGATTACCACTTTTGTAAGGTGTAGCAGATCAATAATCACACAGTGGGAGAAAATACATGGGTGGGAAAACGTTTGTTGAATAACATATAGACTTTCATACATGTTCAAATTTATTGATGACCAACCTTAGGAAATCATTTCGCCACATCGAGTTTGCATTTAGATGTAACTTGTTGATGCTTGTTTTTTAAACTGTTTTTGAAGTGTTAGCTGTTACAATCAAAATATATGGTGTAGTACGTGCAAAACCAAATCGATAATAAGACCATAGATTAAAATTTCTGTCTGATAAACTCATAAGTCATAACAGAACTAAAGAAAAAACAAAATGTTTATTGGTTTGGACTCCTTTTGACCCAGAAAATGTATGAGGCCCAACACGTACTTAAGCTCAACTAGTATGTCATTTTTGGACATGAAGGCCCAACACAAACTGAAATTCCATAGTTCTATAGCACATTTTTGTTAATATTTCAATATTTGTTCAAATTTATATTGTATATACAAATAAAAATGCAGAATAAATACATGACATAATCGACATACTCACCCTCGATTAAACTTTTGAGAGTTTACCTAGTCTAAAGAGGTACTTGAAGCTCTATAAACTAAGTCACATAATTGACATACTTACCCTCGTTCAGTTTGTTCAATCTTCGATACACATAAGACCATATTACAAAAGTCTTCTACGAAAGAACAAGCTTTGTAATCTTGTTATTTGTTTATAATGTTCTATATTTTGCAAACCCGTAAATTCAACGAAACACGAACCATCCTTGAGGTGCAAAAGGTACATGCATCTACTTTGACACAAAAAAATAAATAAATCGAAGAATGCTTAGTCTTTTAATTCAACAATTATAATAGTCTTTATAAATCTTAGTTTCATCAACATTAATCATTACTCACAAGTCACAACCATTTCAAAAAGTGTATTTCTATCTTGGTTCCTAAAAGTATATTTCTGGAAGCCAACTTTACTTTTGAGGATACATTGCATAATCCTTATTCTCGTTAATATTTAATAGCTTATAAATAAGTTTCTAATACCATGTTTAACATTGATAGTGAAGAATTAAACATAAAGTTATAATGCATATATGTCAGCATTCAAAATTACACGTAATGGCCACCAAACTCACCGGTAGTGGTGAGGTTTGAAGCACGGTTTTGAGTTTTGGCACTGGTTTGGTGATGCACTATTATTATTTTCTTTTTGTTTGTGTGCTATGTTTGTATTAAAATGGAGTATTCTATGTGATTTCTTAGATGGTCTAGTTGATTTGAAAATATATTGAATGATCGCTTGACACTGACGTAAAATTAATGAGTCTATATGATAATGTCCTACATATAGAACACATGTGAAAAATGACTCAAAAGTGATAGGTGTTGACGTATGGTCCGGACTGGGCCAGGAATGGGTCAGGCCCAGCATCAGCGGCCCACTCTACACCTAAACCCTAATCCATGCCTATATATACATGACAGGTTATCTCTAACCCTAAGATATATTGGCTACATCACGCCGATACTAACTTGACCGTCGGAGGTGGATCCCGGGGCTACGGCCTCGGGTCCACTCCTAACGGGTTCTCTTTGTTGACAGGTCTACTAGGGCTCGAGAAGACGACTAACGGCCAAGGAGAGTCGTTGAATCCTGCCCGCGCCAGATTATGCATCAACAAGTTTGCGCCATCCGTGGGACCACGAATAAATTATGTTTCGTGTTCTCCGATTACCGAAAAGCAGAGATAAATTCCTAAAATCGGTAACCCTAAACCTTTGATTCTGCCATGCGTAGAAACTGCTTTACCATCATCGCTTTATTAAATTGGACGTTCCTGTTATTAAATTAGATGCGTACAATTTAATATTACTTTAGATGCGTAAAAAAATTATTAACTTGGACGACAAGTTCTGGTAAGGCATTATTTTTATAATATTATACTTATGTTTTTACTTCACGACAAGTTTATGGTATACATTATCATTAAATATTCGCAACTGTGATTCGCAATTAATTTAAAATATCATTCGCAATAAATATTTGCACCTTTTTTACATGCATGCTTTAAAGTAATACGAAGATGCAGCGAATATATTTCTAATATAGATAATATCTGTACATGCATTATATTTTACATTCTCATGATCATACAAGTATAATAATCATGATATTTCTTTTACATATAAAAGAACAAGTCTGCACGATCGGACCTATTTTAAAACATCCGCATGATCGGACCTATTTTATCTTTTAATCCGCACGATCGGACCTAAGAAAAGCCCGCACGATCGGAGCTATTTTATCTTTTAGCCGCGATAAATTCGCGCAGATACTGTTTTTACGGTTGGTATGCTTGTTCGCGCTCGAATAGCGCAGTCGCGATAAATCTACCCGTGTAAGACCGTGCGTTCAGACATCTTCGCAGAGACGCGTACGCGCGAATACCACGATGCTAGTCAATCGCCATGATGCGCACTGGACCAAAAGCCGTGGTATAAACATCTGCGATCATCCAGAAACGTTCGAGTCTATGTGGTTAAGATACATCCTTCTGCGTCTATTAGTCGCGGTCACGGTACATCCATCCGAGTTTTTATTTTATACATTAAAAAAAGAAAAAAAAAACACAATTAATTATTTCGTCGGTACGCATCCCACGACGGGTGCGCACTGAAACTTTTCTTATGTGCTAAATATTATTTATGCTATGCGCAATATATTATTCATGCTATGTGCTGTCTATTGTTTCAATTCATTAGGTTTTATATGCTGCGATTCGCGGCATATACTTTTAGTCTTTGCATTCAGTGTTTTTCGCAGATTAAATAAGTTTAATGCTCCTACATGAGTAGCACCATCAAACTTGGGGGCTACCAGGGTATATACTACTCGTTTCCGTACGCATCGCGCAAGTATATTTGGAAGCGAACGCAAGCTCGATACAAAGACGGATTTAAATATTCGCACGCATCTTTACCGCAAGGGGAGACGTCCTCTGTCGGTTGTAAAGACGGATGTAATGCGCGCAGAAGCACGTCTTCAGTCGCACCTCTTTGTCGCGCTGGCGCGCACTTATGCGCAGAAGCACGTCCTTCTGTCGCACCTCTTTGTCGCGCAAATACAAGCCGCGCACTTATGCGCAGAAGCACGTCTTCTGTCGCACCTCTTTGTCACGCACAGCGCACACTTATGCGCAAGCACATCTTATGTTGCACATCTTTGTGCGCGCAGCAGGCCGCACTTACATGTAGAAGCGCGTCTTCTCGTCGCACCATGTTGTGTCGCTACTGGTACAAAGGTACGCCCTTACCCGGGATGCGCATGCGGGTTCCACTTTCACCTACGCGACCATCAGAACTTAAGTTTAGCATAACATAGTCACGCACTGCGCATACTAAACTTGGGGGGCTTGTTGACGTATGGTCCGGACTGGGCCAGGAATGGGTCAGGCCCAGCATCAGCGGCCCACTCTACACCTAAACCCTAATCCATGCCTATATATACATGACAGGTTATCTCTAACCCTAAGATATATTGGCTACATCACGCCGATACTAACTTGACCGTCGGAGGTGGATCCCGGGGCTACGGCCTCGGGTCCACTCCTAACGGGTTCTCTTTGTTGACAGGTCTACTAGGGCTCGAGAAGACGACTAACGGCCAAGGAGAGTCGTTGAATCCTGCCCGCGCCAGATTATGCATCAACAATAGGTAAAAGAGAGTTAAGATAGAAGAGGTCGTCTAAATAGGTTGTTTATCACATGCCAGAAAGGGAAATTGACGCCATAAAGTAGCAACGGGTGTTTGACATGAGCAGGGAAGCAATTTTGTATTAAAAATTTGGATTGGGTTTTATGTTATTAATAAAAGAGGTGATATAGCATAAGAAAGAAAAAAACGTACGAAAATGAAGGTGGCCCTTCAGTCCGTCCTTAAATGTGATGGCCAAAGGTAAATAGTTTGAATTTTTTTTTTAACAATTCTCAAGTCGGAGCAAATTGATAAATATGTTTTTTTTTTTTTTTTAATTTCGACTACTTGTTAAGAAATGTTTATAATTTTTGCTTAACTATTAATAAAAGAAGAGTCAAAGTTTATAAATTTTGTTTAACTATTAAGAAAAAGTCAAGAAGTCGCATTAATTTTCCACAAATAAATACGAAGCTTTTAAGTCTTTGGGCCAAAGAGCTCCATAATACCTTTGTTAAAACATGATGCTGATTCAAACACGCGTGACTCAAGTACATCCTAGTATAGTAGCAGGGTATCCGCGCGTTGCGATGGCGAGTACCCTATAACTAAGTTTTATTGCTGACGATCTTTTTTGATTATACATTTCTCGTGATAACAAATTTACGGATGGTGAGAGTTTTTTTTTCTTCGGTTTTATGAATCTTAATAATGGTTTATCCCGAACTCGTCGATAAAATATAACCTCATAAATTAGTCCCTTTGTCATTACGGAGCTTAAATATAACCATTATCCAATAATAATACCAAAATTTAGCCAAATTTAACATTAGCTAAATAATTCATCCCAAGCATATCATACCCATTAACAAAATTTCGGCCCATCACGAAATTAAGTCACAACAAGACATTTTTATAGAAAGTTTTCGGATAATGCCCAAGCTTAGATCCAAATAATGCATACCTAATTTTTTTTTGGTAAAACCACTTATATCAATTTAAAACCGTGAAAGATTCTCAATAAATAACATGCCTCCCACTTTTCTCTCTTTCTCTTGCTATAACCGTACCTTACAAACACAAATCATTCATTCTTCTACCACTTATCACATCCAAAATACAAAACTCAGTCCTTTTGATACTCGAAGCACACAAGCAATCTTATTTTTTTCTCTTTTCTTTTTCTCAAACTGAATCCTACAAACCGAACAGTATGCACACTCACAAACCGAACATTTTGCGTCACATAATCAATATAAATACTCCCTGATCAATCTTTGATAAAAAGATACGCCCTTTCATCAAATTATAAATTTTGTGACTTCTTGTTAGTATACGTTTTCTTAAGTATGCAAAAGTAAGTATTCGTATAAACTTTCCCCCAATTCTACTAATGGATGTCAAAGCCTAACAACCAATACTATAACCGTACCTTACAAACACAAATCATTCATTCTTCTACCACTTATCACATCCAAAATACAAAACTCAGTCCTTTTGATACTCGAAGCACACAAGCAATCTTATTTTTTTCTCTTTTCTTTTTCTCAAACTGAATCCTACAAACCGAACAGTATGCACACTCACAAACCGAACATTTTGCGTCACATAATCAATATAAATACTCCCTGATCAATCTTTGATAAAAAGATACGCCCTTTCATCAAATTATAAATTTTGTGACTTCTTGTTAGTATACGTTTTCTTAAGTATGCAAAAGTAAGTATTCGTATAAACTTTCCCCCAATTCTACTAATGGATGTCAAAGCCTAACAACCAATACTAGAATAGGAGAAAATTCAATACTGAAACACAAACATTTGATCAATCTTTGATAAAAAGATACGCCCTTTCATCAAATTATAAATTTTGTGACTTCTTGTTAGTATACGTTTTCTTAAGTATGCAAAAGTAAGTATTCGTATAAACTTTCCCCCAATTCTACTAATGGATGTCAAAGCCTAACAACCAATACTAGAATAGGAGAAAATTCAATACTGAAACACAAACATTTGATCATTGTATATTGTGGTATATAAGCTAGCATAGAATCTTTTCTTTTAACTATGTGGGATTCAAGGTTGTCTAAGATTTTCATGAAACGTATCTTACATTTGAAGTTGATCATCAACGTCATCCCACACTCACAGCAAAATCATCTTGTCCGTCTGCCCTCCATGAGCAACCACAATGCTATCGAACCATTTGTTGATTTGTCTTTCATTATCGAACCATTTGTTGATTTGTCTTTCATAATCGAACATAAAAGCCGACGTTGGTCCTATTAATATCTTCGTTAAATCCGAACCATCTTCATCCCGTCAATCCATTCCATCTTCATTCCTCTCATAGTGAATTTTCATGTTCCTTGTTAATAGTCAATTTTTTATCTTATGATTTTCAGGATAGTATTATCCAAACTTGCCGATGTGGGGTTAAAACCTACATTTGTCAACCCGAGGTATTAAGGTGCATAGGTGTAATAACGACACAGGACACATGCATCTTTACTATTGTAATCTAGATTATTTATGCTAATTTTAGTGGTTTTTACCTTTAGAAGTTACTAGATGTCTAGATAGATGATATCAAGTTTGAATATATGTGACTTTGGATTTTAGATCTTTCTTTCAGAAGTCACTCCCGCAACACACCGACATCATTTCAAACAATATGGAAATCGAATAGTTTAAAGAGATAAAGACATATCAATAGTTGGTACTAATTGGATTCAGGAATTCAGTGTATTGTTTTAAGTTTTGACATAAAAGAACAAAACTCTGTTGTAATTATTATTTACAAATTATTAATATTCAGCTACATAAAGAAAGAAACTCTCAATTTTTTAGGAGTTAAAACAAAGTTCATACATTTTGTTAAATGTTAACTACGAAAAAGTCAAGAATTTATATGAATTTTGCTCATGTCATGAGTCATGCTGTTATGCCTAACAAGTCATGTCATGACACGAGAAAACTTTATACTAATCCAAACACATTTGGTGAGTAAACATTATGGTATATGAGCTAGTATAGGTTCTTTCCTTTACCTATGCGTGGTACTGAAAAGTGTAGTATGTGTTACATTTGAAGATGGTCATTAACGTCACCGTATAGTTGCTCACATTGACGGAACTTCCATTTTGTTAATGAGGCCGAAACGTTAACAGTTAATTTTTGGAGGGTCAAACTAAAAGAAAATCGTAGCACTAATTTATTAAACAAAATACAAGAAGGACAAAAATGTTCGAAGGAGCCATGCCCTCCCTAGCCGTCAAGAAGGTCCGTCTTTGCTTGCTCAAACCGCAAGTTGACAATACTAATATATGAAACATTTTGTGATTACACTTCATTGCTTATAGGTAATCACTTGCTACAATACACGACAATATTTAGGTTGCAAAGTTAACCATTGTTCTACGAGAATGAGATGGTGCTAAATTATCTAAAAGCAAACATCACCTTTCTTCCAAGGTTCAAATTCCTCCTCTGTGAACTTAAAACAATCGTACACAACATGGGCACGAAGCGACTTACTACACCAAATGTGACCTGTTGAAGTTGAAGCACAACATTCTCTCATTCACCATGCCTTCAACGAGCAACCACCATGTCTTGTTTTTCATCATCTCTAAAAGTTTGTAGTTAAACCTTTGCACCCCGGCATGTAGCTAAAATTTTCATGATCTTATTTAGTTGTATATCTATTTATTTAATACTTTTGACATTGTTTTATTAAAACATTTGAGTAGTAACATTACATATGAAATCTGACGCAATTAAAATTTAATTGTCTTATGTTAACTACTTATGGAGTATTTTAATTAACCAATATTTAGCTATGAACTTTTTATAGGTTGAGAAGGCTAAATGTCATCCACGGTTCAACCATATGGCTCAATAGATTCAATGTTTATCCCCCCTTTAATCCGAATCCATGGGGTCACTAAACAGCAACAATTTGGATGAAAACTTTGAAGCCTGTTTCCATAAGACAGTGAAATTTTAAGATTTGGAGTAAATTCAGTGTCGTGGTGCCCAATGGGCTAAAACTTTCATTTGGGCGATGTTTAACTGCTCTTTATTATGTTTTTAGTTTTGTTCAGATGGTGATATTTCAATGTTTATTTGCATAATGCTATTCTTGAATATTTGTGCATTGTAGTCAAAAGTAATAGGTGTAAATACCAAATATCTTTGTGTACATAATAAAGAACAGAACCTATGAAACAAATGCATTTCAATAATTATGAGAAAATTTGTTGAGTTCATATAAATTCTTCTCATCCCAACAATTAATGTAATCGCGAGATATAAAGAAACTTGATATTACCCCAAATTCGTATGGTCTATATGCATACTAGCTAATGGGGGTGGGATCAATAAAGATCACATAAAAATTAAAGATCAAATGTATCATTCTCAACCATTCATTTTTAATCAAATTAATTAAATTCACTTTCACCTTTATATTTAAAAATTAAATATCTCACAAACCGCTAATAGTTAGATAAAACTAATTATACCATTGCGACAAGAATAAAATTATCTTTCTATAGATATCCAATATTGTATACTTTCGACGAACTTATTTTTTATCGTTTTTCGCGGTTTCGATATATTACACTATAAATGAAAATTTTAAAAATACTCTTTTGCGTTAACACAACCCCTAAACCCTAAAAACCCTAACCCCTAAACCCTAAAAAACCCTACCCCTAAACCCTAAAACACTAACCCCTAAACCCTAAAAACCCTAAACCCCTAAAACCCTAACCGCTAAACCAAAAAACCTAAACTCTATCCGCTAAACCGTAAGAAACCTAAACACTTAACCCCTAAAAAGCTTAACCCAAAAAATTCAAACCCCTAAACCCTAAACACCTAAACCCTAACCTGTAAACCCTAAACCCACAAAAGTCGGAAAAAA
Organism: Chrysanthemum makinoi; assembly: GCA_910596185.1. Taxonomy (NCBI): domain Eukaryota; kingdom Viridiplantae; phylum Streptophyta; class Magnoliopsida; order Asterales; family Asteraceae; genus Chrysanthemum; species Chrysanthemum makinoi. The sequence continues at coordinate 316,718,604 of OU343220.1, read as the reverse complement.
AATTTCGTCGAAAGATATGATGTGGATATCAAATTAAAGGTAATTTTATGCTTGTCGTGATGGTATGATTAGTTTAGTCTAATGATTAATGGTTTGTGAGATATTTAGTTTTTTAAAATGAAGGTGAAAGTTTATTTTATTGTTTTAATGAAAAAATGAGTATTGAGAATTTTTTATTTGATCTTTAATTTTTCTTTAATCTTTATTGAACCAAACTCCTAGCTAATGTATATGCTAGCATAGTTTGTGTTGTTTTATCAATGTGGGATTCAAAGCTGTCATGGGATTGTGTATTGTTTATGTTAGTGGTGAAATATGTGGGCGTGTTAACAAAAGTAAAAGCTAATGATTTATTGTTTATACTCAATCTGAAGTCCCAATGCCAATTTATGTGCGTTAGCACTTTTGAAGTTTTAACCATGAAGAAATACAGCTTGGTAACTTAAAAGGTGAAGTGTAAATGTGTAATCTTAATTTTTGAGCTTTGGGTCTCATTCTATGGACGTGTCTCGGTGTCTGCCTATCTATAACATGTTTTACATGTTTACACTTTATACTATTTCACGACATATTGTATGAAAGCATACAAATAACATGCAAACATGCAATTATTTTTAATATGTACACCCTCTTACAGTTATAGTTGATTATAAGCGTCACTAGCTCGTTTGAATCACTTTAAATTAGATGCATGACGAGTTCAAAGCTTGTGAGTTGAAAACTGATTTCAAATTATAATAGAATTATATGGTATGCTGTGGTGCACGGCCAATCGAGACAAGGACTAAAATATTTTTTCTGTTCGGTTATTAACTTAAGAAAAACCAAAGTTTATTCATCTTTACCTTTATTTAAAGCCGCGATGTCACGATTCAGCAATACTTGAACATATATATTTTTTTTTTTTTTTTTTTTTTTTTTAAATCTTTGTATGTGTGGTGATTTGTAAAAAGTGTATTAACTGAAAAAGAAAAAAAAATGAAGATGAAGTTTTAAAAAAGAATTAAGACTTTCATGTCGTGTAAAGGAAAGAGAACGGTTAACAATTTTTTAGCTAGTCCAGTATTTGAAGATCTTTTTAACCAAGTCACATGATCGATGTAATGACTCTCATTCAACTTGATCAATCTTTGATAAACTATTAACCCATACTGCTTAATAAAATCAAGTTCATTTGCGTGAAAAAAACAAAATAAATTCACTTAAAAGAATATTGTGACAATTCATAGCGGTTTAAGATAGTACATTGTTTGTCACTCAGTTCAAGTTTTAACCTATAACATTGATCATTTTTATGTTTTTATGGACATATACAACTTTCAAATTTTGTTAATTACTTTTGCATAAAGAAAGAGAAAACCAAGTTTCCCAACAATGTTATATAAGCTCATAAATGTCAAAATAAGCTACAAAATTATGACTTATGTTATTAAGCCGAAATCACATAAGCTCATAAGCCCACATATAAGCTTAAACAAACACCCCCTTAGTTAAAAATTTAGAATTTATACAAACTTCCTCTATCAATCACTGAGGAGTGTTAGGCTTAACTTAACACTCGCCTTCAATGGCAAAGCAACTTTATACTTATCTAAAGACGTATGTTCTTTCTGTCTTTCATGTATAAAGTGTCACAGCTTCTTCTATTTAGCCAATGTGGGATTCAGTTTTCATGAATCATATCTAACATTTGAAGTTGATCATCACATCACCCCATACTCACACTATTCACAATTTTAGTTATACGTACTAAACTACTAATATTTGAAACAGCAATGTGCTTTCACTTCACTAGCATATAGATCACGCTAGTAAACGACAAGCATTAACTTGCGTGAAATAAACAAAAGGAACCTGAAAACCATATTGTTATTTCATTTATAACATGTTATGTGAAGCATATAAATAACATGCTTGTCTTTTTAATCTATATGCACACCCTCTTACAGTTGGAGCTGTTTATAAACGTCACCCCACAGTCACACGATCGCGTTAGAATGTTGAAATTACTAATATTTGAAACTACAATGTGATTTGATTCAACTTCGCGAGCTTGTTTGAGCTTGTTTGTAATCACGGTGCATATATAGTACATGACAATTGCAAGCTAGTGAGTTGAAACTTTGATTTAGAAATGTTATATGTTATAATCAACGTATATGGTACATTATGGTGCACAACCAATTGATTACAAAACAAGATTATGTTACAAGCTTGATTAAAGAACTAAAGAAAAATGTTTATTAAGTTCACACTTTGAGTCACCCTAACTTTTGATTAACTATTTTCAGGTTAGCAATCAATTGACCCTAACTTTTGATTCTTAATTTCATACGACAAGCCTATTTTAAAAGAAAAACGTTGATCTGCAAGTATCAATATTTTCAAATAAAATAATGGTTTAAATATTATAGTAATGGTTTTCCCTATTTGCTAATATAAACATATTTTAAGTCACAAACATTAACATTTAGATATAAGATCATGTGAGGACAAAAGATTATTTACATACCAAGGGATCAATCTCCACCCTCCATTTTTATTTGATCTAATGGATGAGATTAATCCCAACAATTTAAAAAACCCACTTCCATACTTTTTTTTCAAATATTAATATCTTTCAAATATTAATATCTTTTAAAAAACCCACTTCCATTTTTAAGTGTTTTTTTTTTTTTTTTTTTTTTGTGTTAGTTATATAAATCGTCCTTGTGGTTTGCCGAAACATGCGGAGAGTCAAAAATACCCTTCAAGTTAACTGTCAACTAACATAATTACTGGTCAAAGGACCAAACCCGTAACTTTTGCATGCCACGAGAACATGACCCGTCAAAAAAAAACACATGGACACTCTCTGCAATATCCGGTAAACCTTAAGGACCAATTATGTAATTAACTCTTTAAACAATGTGGGATTCTATGTTGTCAAAGTTGTCAATGTGATCATCCATGTTACCTGACTCACACTCACAAAAAATGTTATTACTACTAATATTTGAAACAAGAATGTGATCCCACTTTACTTGCATATAGACGCCAATACATGACTCTTGTTGACATGCGTTTCAACCCTTAGTCAACGAGAATGAAGCATTGCTAAGCTATCTAAGATAGATGATATCGAGTTTTAATAAGTATGAATTTGGATTTGAGATATATCTTTGAGTAGTCACTCCTGCCAAATTAGACACAACGACATCATTTCATATGATATGGAAGTCGACTCATTCAAAGATATTCAAACGGTGGCTCGCTTAAATGGGATGAGCGTAATAACTATTTTTCCATACCGGTTGAGGGGAGATTTGAAGTAAATGCAAGTAGATTTCTTTGTTTCTTGAATGACTGTCATGAAGTTTAGCATGGCTGATAAGTCAAGAAGTTTGACGTATCGATCTAGCTTTTGTACGGCTTACAAAGCTTTCTAACGCCCTAATCAGATTTAAAAGTTCCATTGATTAAAGTTTCAACATAAAAAACATAACTTTATTCTTTTAGATAATTATACACACTTTAACATTCTTAACTAATAACTACATTTAGCTACATAAATAAAGGGACTCTGTTTGTTAAGAAAAGTTTTTCCGATTTTCCAAAAAACAAAAAAAATAACTAAAAAAATTAAGAATTCATATAAATTTGCCTCCGATCCAAGATATAGCTGTTGTGCTTAACATCTAAGGCTTGAATTGAAGACAACTTGATAGTATTCCAAACTTGAGAATGCCACATACATTGTGGTTTATAAACAAGAATTGTTTCTTTATTTGATCTATGTGGTACCGAAAGCGCAGTCCACGTTTCACAACACGTATCTTATATTTGTAACAATGTCATTCCATTTCATTAGCTCGTATCTTGCATATAAACGCCAATACACGATGTATGTCTGATCGAGTTGACCATTGGTAGAACATCACCTTGTAATTATTCAAGGGATAGCCTGCCACACATTCCTCCTCTAGGATCTTGATGCAATCGTAAACCACTTGACAGGCAATGGCTTAAAATCGCCAAACGTGGCCAGTTCTGGTTCAAACACAATGTTATCTCGTACATTCAGATGGCCCTCCATGAGCAACCACCATGTTTATGAATGTTGAACCATGTCTTACTTTTTCTTGCATTATCGATCAACTCTAAAAGCCAACTTTGGTTATGTTAGCATCTTCACTGAATCCAAACAATCTTCATTTATCCATTCCAACTTCGTTACAACGTATACAAATGCAACCTTACAATAGTTAAATATTCATGTTTCTAGATTTTAATTTGTTAACTATAAAAATTAATATTTTATATAAATTATTCAGAGCTCGTGGGTGCGGGTTATGAGTAACACACTCTTGCAGCTAGGGGTGTCAATCGGGTAATAAACCTCTATCGGTCGGGTTGACAGACCTTTAGAAATATAACCCGCAACCCGACCCTATATAGTTATCGGGTTGGGTCTGAATTGTCATTTAAACCGATCTAACCCGACCCATACATATATCGGGTTTATCGGGTTGACCGATAAACCGATAAATAAGATACGAATCAACCCGATATAAGGCCATGGGTTTGTGGTTCGATGTTGACCCATGACACTAGCTGCGATATAACAATAATTGATCTATATCGCATGGATGTTGTGGTATATAAACTAGCATGGAACTTTTCTTTAAGCGAATGTGGGATTCTAAGTTGTCAAAGTTGTCAATGTGATCATCCATGTTACCCGACTCACACTCACAAAAAATGTTATTACTACAAATATTTGAAACAACAATGTGATCCCACTTCACTTGCATATAGACGCCAATACAAGACTCTTGTTGAAATGCGTGTTAACCCTTAGTCAACAAGAATAATGAAACACTGCTATAAACTATCTAAGATAGATAGTATCCATCTTTAATACGCACGGCTTTGGATTTGATATATATCTTGAGTAGTCACTCCTGCCAAAGTAAACACAACGACATCATTTCAAACTATAAGGAAAGTGACTCTTTCAAACATATTCAAATGATGCTGGCTAGGTTAAGTGAGATGAGCCAATATAATTTGAGGGGAAATTTGAAGTCAATGCAACTCTATTTCTTTGTTTTTTGAATGAGTGACATTAACTTTAGCAAAGTGGATAAGTCAAGAAGTTTGACGTATCTAGCTTTTATACAGCTTACAAATCTCTCTAACGCCTAATCAGATTTAGAAGTTCCATTAATAAAAGTTTCAAAATAAAAACATAGCATTATAATTTTAGATAAATATATACTGTTTAACATTCTTAACTAATAACTAATATTTAGCTACATAAATAAAGGGACTTTCCTTTGATCTATGCGGGATTGAAACCAGTCAGCGTTTTCATCTTTTCACAATGCATATCTTACATTTGTAGCGATGTCATTCCATTTCATTAGCTTGTATCTTGCATATAGACTCCAATACACGATTTGTGTGATTGAGTTGACCATTGTTAGAACATCACTTTGTAATTACTATAAAGAAAGAGACTCTATCTTTGCAAAGAAAAAGTTTATACAGTTTTGTTAACTATAAAAAATTAAGATTTTGTACAAATTATTCAGAGTTCGTAGTAGGTAGCAGGTTAGGAATACCGCACTCCTGTGCCATTACGATATGTTACCAGACCTGCACTCACACAAACCACAAAATGTTCTTACTACAAATATTTGAAACAACAATGTGATCCCACTTCACTTGCTGTAGACGCCAATACATGACTCTCGTTGACATGCGTGTTAACCGTTAGTTAACGGCTTGAAGCATTGCTACTCTAAGATAGATAATATTGAGTTTTAATATGTATGACTTGGATTTGAGATATATCTTTGAGTAGTCACTCCTTTCAAATTAAACACAAGGATATCATTTCGTATGATATGGACGTCGACTCATTCAAAGATATTCAAACGATGGCCTCGGTTTCCTTGTTTTTTGAATGACTAACATGAACGTTAGCATAGTTGATAAGTCAAGAGTTTTACGCATCTAGCTTTTATACGGCTTAAAAAGCTTTCTAACGCCCTATTCGGATTTAGAAATTCCATTGATACAAGTTTTAACATAAAAACATAAATTTATTATTTTAGATAGTTATATACTCTTTTAACACCTCCCTATATCTCACTCTAGCGGGATTGAGTGTTGTTGCATATACTCTAACATTCTTAACTAATAACAAATATTTAGCAACATAAATATAGGGACTCTCCTTGTCAAGAAAAGTTTTTACGTTTTTCTAAATAAAAAAAATATAAAAATAAAAAATCTTTTATATAATAAAAGGAAATCTTTTTTTTTTTTGGTAAAAGGTCAAAAGACCCGGTAAATATATTACTCCAAAAAACGTTTAGGTACAAAGGATATGGGTGAATCCCATATCTCAGCCCATTACATAAGCGAAAAACTTATATAACAAGAACCACTACTCAAAATATAAAAATAAACTCCTATGGAGCTAACATTCCAAACATGTAGGCTTTGAAAATAAACCACTACTAAAAAAAAAATGAAATCTTTTTGACATACAGATTTTTTGAGCTTCTCTTGTTAGGTAATAAATATGAATTCTAATGTTATCAGAATTCTTATCTAAAAAAACATTTCATAACTCTACATAAACATTATCATCACAACCACCATTAAATCATACATCGATCATCATTACCAGAAATCTTTATTCGATGATCAACACGAGCAACATATATGGAGTCGAACAAATATGATACTAATTATGGACGACAAGGTACTACTTTCATGACTTATAACCGGTAAAAAAAATATAAGAATTCATATAAATTTACCCAGATTCAAGACGTGGTTGTTGTGCTTAACAACCAACACTTGAATCTGAGACAACTTGATACTATTCCAAACATGTAAGCCTCGTATACATTGTGGCATATAAACAAGACTGTTTCAGTTCTTTGATCTATGTGGGATTAAAAGTTGTCGACCTATTCACAATGCGTATCTTACATTTGTAGTAATGTCATTCCATTTCATTAGCTCGTATCTTGCATGTAGACGCCAATACAAGATGTGTGTGATCGAGTTAACCATTGGTTGAACATCACGTAATATATTCAAGGTATAGCCACACTTTCCTCCTCCTAGATCTTGATGCAATCGTAAACCACTTGACAGGCAATGGCTTAACATCACCAAACGTGACTGGTTCAACCACCATCAACTATGAACTTGTAATGCGTTAAGAATGTTGAATGTCACCCACTGCCTGCTGGTAACATCGAATCATAAACAACCATGAGCGGTGTATCCATTAAAAATATTCTTCGAATCGCAGAACAACATCAGGGTGATTCAGTTTAATCTGCTGGCTCATATGATTACTTAATGAAGTGCGCGAATAAATGGGTTTCTGTTTGATGATTAACCCAATGGGCGAAAACTTCACCCGGGCCATGTTTATGCACTCGTTGGAATCAAAGTATCAAATTATATGGTACACTATGGTGCAAGACCAATTGATAATAAGACTAGGTTAGGTTTTCATATTTATAAAAGAATTTAGGGTTAACCGACTGTTTATCATGTTTACCTTTTATATGAGTAAATAAATAGAAAAAACACGACTTGATGGCTATGCTGTGCGAGTGAAAGAGAATAAGAGAAGGTTAGCTATATTTTTAGATAAGTCTAAATGAAGAATTTGAAGCTCGCTAAACTGCGTCACATAATCGATATAAGTAATTCCGGATCAATCTTTGTTAAAGGATACGCCTGGCACACATAGTGTAGAGATTCCGCAATTCACTAAGAATTTGAGACTATGATGGTGGCTTAAAACATCGTGGATTAATCGGCCCAAAAATCAAAAATCATTGTCATCCAAAAAAATTTATCACGCCTCGTAACCCTTTTATATGTTTTATCTTTCATAAATTTTACAACTAAAATAGTTACTATTTAACGACATAGTAAAATGGACTCTAAAATTTGTGACGGGATAGTAAGGACTCCTTGTTAAAAGAGCTTATACGCTTTTCTTAACTATGAAAAAGTGAAGTATTCGTATATATTTTTAGATAAGTCTAAATGAAGAATTTGAAGCTCGCTAAACTGCGTCACATAATCGATATAAGTAATTCCGGATCAATCTTTGTTAAAGGATACGCCCGACACACATAGTGTAGAGATTCCGCAATTCACTAAGAATTTGAGACTATGATGGTGCTTAAAACATCGTGGATTAATCGGCCAATAATTCAAAAATCATTGTCATCCAAAAAAAATTTATCACGCCTCGTAACACTTTTATATATTTTACCTTTCATAAATTTTACAACTAAAATAGTTACTATTTAACGACATAGTAAAATGGACTCTAAAATTTGTGACGGGAAAGTAAGGACTCCTTGTTAAAAGAGCTTATACGCTTTTCTTAACTATGAAAAAGTGAAGTATTCGTATAAATTTTTATACCACACGCTTATCAATTGTCAAAGCCTAACAACCAACATTAGTATAGAATAAAACTTGATACTGGCACACAGACAAATGATCCATGTATATTGTGGTATATAAACTCGCATAGCTCTTTTTCTTTTATAGATGTGGGAATCAAAGTTGTATGAGGTTTTCATGAAACATATCTTACATTTGAAGTTGATCATCAACGTCATCTAACACTCACAGCAAAGTCATCTCATTCGCCTACCCTCCGTAAGCAACCATAATGCTATCAAACCATGTGTTTTTTTTAACGGCATTTTATTAAATACTAGCAAGGAGCTAGAAAAATCTAAAATTAAAGGAACTAGGGTTTTTCATCCAAGAGTTCCAATCAAAATTTAAACTACAACGATTAGAACACCAATTAAAAGACAAACGACAACTTCGTCGTAAAGAAGATCAACCAGAGGGAAATCGCTTACAAACAAAACTTGATTGCGAAACTTCCAAATGACCCACCAAGTGATATAACAAACACCTTCAAATACATCCTTGAAACGCTTAGTAACACGAAGATTTGTTAAAAAAAAAGAAGCGAATCATCATATGAGAGAAAGTCTTGATACTCTCTTACAAATGACCCACCAAGTGATATATCAAACCATAGGTTAACCAAATCGCTTCCAAACAAAAATTGATTTCGAAACTTCCAAATGACCCACCAAGTGATATATCAAACCATGTGTTGATTTGTCTTTCTTTATCTTACATTTGAACTTGCATCCTGAGTGCACCGCGGCCTATATATTCCATGTGAAGAAAACCTGTTGTTTCAAAAACATCGTTAAAGTCATAATGAGAATACAGAGGGAAACCTCGAAAGAGTGTAGACCCGCTTAAGAAGATCCTCTAGCCATGATTTACGAGGGAAAACGTGATCGTTGCAAATTTAAAAGTGTGAGTTGTTGCAATCAAATACGAGTAATATCTAGTAGGTGCACACTACCCATTTAAGACTTTAAGTGTTCAGTTTGATAAAAGGACTTGAGTAAAACAAATTTTTTATCATATTTACTTCTAATATTGTTAAATTTTGGGGTAATAATCTGTGGCAAACATGTCATTCTATCAATTGCTAATGGCTTTCAAGTTATGTTCATTGCAGATATATTACAGGGGCTAATCATGGTCAATGCATAATTGGTTCAGAAGCTCATTCCTGCTGAAGCTTGTTTCATTTCTGCTGATGAATAAATTATAGCCGTTGCGGGGGTCTTTGTGTATCTTAATCTCCTATTTAATCCATCCCCTAATTTAGGGTCAGACACAACAGTGTGTGCAGTCATTGTCACACATTCTCTTCTTTATGATCATTATACTGATCTTGTCTCTTCTTTGTATTTGTCTGGTTATTATCTCATTGGTATTAACCTAATCTTGTAACACTTTGGATACTATTGTTGGTTTAATCTAAGCCGACTATTGAGGCTTAGGTTTGAATAAAGTATTGTTGTGAATCTATTGTTGCTGATACTTTCGTACATGGTATCAGAGCTTCAGGCTCATAACCATTGTTGATTATCCATCCAAGGGTTTCTTCATAGAAACTTGGGGACATCACTTCAGCAACAATTGGTGGTTTGGGGTTATTGCTATTGGCGAAATCACTGGTTATTTTCTATTCACTATTAACCCTAGACTAAGTGAATCTAGGGTAATTGTGATTTGTTCTTTCCGCTGCATATTGCTCTGTAAGTCTAAGTCTACTCTCTTCTTCAAACAAACAGTACTTAAGTCTTTGTGGGTGCAAACGGGTAGACTAACATCTTGATCTACCACCTCTGAGTGGTATGAATACCTGCTCTGGTTTACCCCAGTCCACAGGCTTGGTGCTTGTTGTTTCTTAATTACAAAGTCTTATTTATTTTTTATATGTTTATCTGCTCTCGCTGTTATCTCTATTTGTGTTACCTGCTTGTCTTATTGTTTGCATTATGGCTGTTGGTGATGATAATACTGGTGGTGGTGGTGGTTCTTCCACTGAGAAAAACTTATCCTTTGGTGATGCTTTATATTTACACCCTAATAACACCAATGGTACTCCTATTATCTCTATCAAACTCACTGGAACAGAAAATTATAAAATATGGAATATGGCCATGACCTTTGCATTAAGGAATCATAATAAGTTAGGGTTTATTGATGGAACTTGCATAAGAGATGACTCAAATCCTAGTCTTGCTAATCAATGGGATACCTGTAACTCTGTTGTGGTCACTTGGATTCTTAACTCTCTCAGTCCTGAATTTTTTGCTGGTGCTATCTATGCTAAAACTGCTTATGAAATGTGGAATGATCTTAAAGATACTTATGATAAGGTTGATGGTTCAGCTATCTTTAATTTGCATAAAAATATAAACTCTCTTAGTCAAAGTGGGTCTTCTCTAGCTGATTATTACAACAACCTTAACTCTTTGTGGAAACAATTTGATTGTATGATTAGCTTGCCTCCCTGCACTTGTGAGGCTGCAAAACATTTTGAAAAACACAACCAGCTAATCAAATTAATGCAATTTCTTATGGGTCTTGATGATACTTATGTTCCTATCAAAAGTAATATTTTAACCAGAGACCCTTTGCCTAATGTAAAAGCTGCTTTCTGTTGTCTCGGAGAAGAATCTCACAAA